>OY757919.1:83936756-84041595 GCA_963585895.1 Sepioteuthis lessoniana | reverse complement strand
CACGATGATGAATCCGAGAAGTTCTATTCTATCCTCCACGTGACCTAGTTGAGGTTGTTAGGGGGCTTTGGTGATTATATCATCACACAATTGTTTTTGTGTTCCTATTGATTTCACTGTCGCTGACTACCATCAAGGGCGCACTTAGTGTGATGGTTATCGTTGGAGGAAATGATATCGGTGAGCAGAGTTCAAATCCTGGACAAGACAGATTGTATTTCACTTCACTTTAATCCCCTTATGAAAAGCATAGATACCCTCTTCTCTCCCCAAGAGTAAATAGTAGGGCAGACTGATATCAGTCTTGGTAAAGTAAACAAAAGTAAAGCTAGTGTGGAGTGACTGGACCCCCCCCCCCAATAGAAGGGGCTGGTCTGAGGACTATAGATAGAGCGTGCTTTTGTGGAGAAACTGGAACCTTCTACAAAATCGACTGGTCTGGAGACTATATTTAAAGCGATGCTCGCTCTAGTCTGACTGTAAGTCACTAAATAGGAAGTTAGTCTGCCTGTCAGACTGGGTTTCCAACAACAAACGACTAAAGTTGCAGTCATAGACGAACTGTCTTCCTCTCTGTAACCAAATATTTCTTATCTTCAATGCGTCTCGACTCTTACAACTCACGGCATAACAAAAACTGAGATTTCACATCATCTTAAAAATTTGACAATATATAACATCATACAAGGAAGGGTTGGGTAGATACATACTTTTTGGTCATTGTGGTGAAGGCTGCTACAGGAGACGCGATGACTAACAGTAAGAAGGATGGTTGTTTACGAAACTGATGAAAAAGGGGTTTTAAATCCACTTCAGATGCTTAACTGGATCAACATCATTATCATCAAGGTATGTTGACAGTACGGATTCCCTTGATTCTCTCTCTCTCTCTCTACTAGTCCCTGTTGTCTATCTAGACGGCCTCTACTTTTTACCTATCTATGGACGGCATGAAGCTTTATCTATCTATAGATGTCATCTAGTTTTTATCTGTCTATAGACAGCATCTAGTTTTTATTTATCTACAGACGACATCTAAATTTTAATCTATCTATAGACGATATCTCGTTTTTATCTATCTATAGACAACATCTAATTTTCATCTATCTATAGACGACATCTAGTTTTTGTCTATCTATAGACAACTTCTAATTTTCATCTATCTATAGACGGTATCTAGTTTTTATCTATCTATAGACAGCATCTAGTTTTTATCAATCTGTAGACATCATCTAATTCTTATCTGTCTATAGACGGCATCTAGTTTTTGCATAGAATTGACGTAGTCTTTGCTCGTCAGCCAATTCGATGTGTTTGTGCGGAGGAGTCTACAGAAATTACCTAATGAGCTCTTTCTTAATTCTCCACCAGTTTTCAGCATGTCTTGTTCTTCTTATTTTTATGGCTAGTGAGATAGGAGGTGAGTGGTCACAAAGTTGCAGTTCCGTAAGCTTCTACTGCCATGATTTGTTAAAAAAAATCGCAGTTTTCTAATATAACTTCCATCTAGCTTTTTCTCTGTGCGTTTCGTCAAAGTTCTATTGGCACAACCATACACTAGTACTTCAGGAAGATTTCCTTTTCACAGGATCGACAGTAAACAATAAGTAAAACCTTTGGAAAAATGTGTAGCTTTTAATGGTGCTAATCCTAAAAAAATAAACTTTTAATATTGACGGTAAATAAATTTAGTTCATTTTGATAGCCGTTTCATTATTCTACCTGGCTTAGAGTTTGTTTTAGATTTTGGAGACTGTTTATCAACTAATCCTGATATCTATGTACCTACATATAAGAAGACGGCACGTGGTGCTACGATTATCGTATTAGGAAATACACTCGGCGAACCGAGTTCAAATCCGAGTCAAGGCTGTTTGGGTTTCACTAAAAATCCTTAGAAAATGCATGAATCCATGTATTTTGCCTAGAGTAGTGTGTTCGCCAGTGGTCCGGTAGACCTGGGTTCAATCCCAGGTCGTCATACCAAAGACTCAAAAAATGGTACTTGAAGCTGCCTTACTTAACACTCAGCTTTATAAGGTACGTATCAACGGTAAAGTGGAGCAAGCCAGGGAAAGGAGTAGAGCCTTTCTCTACACCTTGGTGTAGTAGCTATGGAAAAGGGAGCCTTCAGGTTACCCTCGACTGCGATCGCCACCTACTACTACTACTTGCTCTAGCTCTTGGTAAATAGTCTTTGGTACAGTAACTAGTTTAAGAGAAGGAATCTTTGAATTCAATTCAACTTAGCTTCGTTTTAGAATGTTCTTTGCGTCACAACCTGAACGTGGTAGAGGGGTTCGGTAAATACAAGGATTAATACGAACAACTTGATTCTGTATCTAGTTTCTTCCACGGTCCTTCTTGAATCAGAATTTCCTGAATGAAACTTTTTTATTTTCTTTGTTGAAATATAGGTTCAATTAAAAAATTGCTAATTTTTATGATTGAGAATCTTTGTTTTTCTGTGTAATATAATTTGCTTTCAATCAACTAGCGTACACTGTTTATTTCTAGCAAAAGGGTGGGATTTTCAGTTTTCAAATCCCTGTTTTATGAAATTCTATCAAACATTCTACATTTTTCTTTAGTTATATATTGTTACCTTGGACTTTTCCACAGGTAGAAATTCTCCTGATATTACCATTATATACAAACCCAATTTACATATGTTTGCTTAGAATATAATTTTAATGATCGTTTTTCTCCCATCAAAACATGAACCACCTTAATGACTGAACTCTCTGGACTTTATCGAGATCGTTCCCACAACATGATACGGTTTGGTTATTTTCTAGTTGGGTTGATCTTTACAAGTTGTCCCTATATTGACAATTGTAGCGAGAGAGACTTCAAGCTTGTTCTCAACTTCTAAATCTCTTCGTACAATTTTCAAAAGGTCATGCGCTGCATATATTGCCTGGAAAGGGTAAAGATATAATGCTGATGGTATCTTAAATGTCAATCCACTAACATTAATCCTTTCTTGATTTTTTTTCCTTCTCAGATAATTCCGAAAACATTTTGGTTGTCATTTTCGATTTTTCTTACCCTTACAACACGCCAATTCTTATTCATCTCTATTTGCTTATTAAAAGAGACATATTTAAAAAATTGATAGTTTTCAAAGGCATGAAAATTTGTCAGGAGATATTTTATGATAAAACCTTTTAGACCGGCTCATGGGCCTAGTGGGTAGAGTGTTCGCCAATAGTCCTGGAGACCTGGTTTCAATTTCAGGTCGCATCATACTAAATATTTTAAAAATGGTACTTGATACCTCCTTGCTTAACACCAAGCTATATAAGGTATGTATCAAGCGTAAAGTGGAGCTATCCAGGAAAAGGAGTAGCGCCCCCTACACCTCAGTGTAGTAGCTATTGAAAAGGGAGCCTTCTGGTCGCCCCCGACTATGGTCGCCAACTTTACTTATATGTCTATGTAAAATAATTAGGTTGGTAATTAAATATATTAATTATTTTATTGATAATTGATTATATTAATTATTTTTATTTAGTTTGGTTAGGTGGTGTACTGGTTACAAATCTTTGAATGTGAGTGTACTTCGTCACAAAAGTTCATATGGTGTTAGAGATGTCCGGTTTGACAGATTGTTTTGAATATCACCGAGGTAACGTATTTTCAAATCATTGTTGACAACGGATGTCGTTAAAAGTAAACAAGTCATGCTGTCGACTTAGTATAAAACAGATTTAAATTGAATTCAAGTTAATGACACGTGTGCTAATATGACTTCCCGGTGCAAAAATTAAGAAGATATGATATAAGAAAAGATAATTTTGGATTCAGGGGTAGTTCAGTTTTGAAACCCAAAGAGTGAAATTGGGTTAGATGTTGGTCAGGTTGGATAGTCGCTGAAAGCGAGATTCATCGTTACCCTTTGAAAGAATTGTAAAGTGTCTGAATAAAGACTTTTTCGTATTCCGAATAACAGACTTGCATCATTATTTTCAAAATTTGAATATTCAACATGAACCATCGTATTACATATATTTACTCAAGTCTTACTATAACGTTCACTTTTTGACTAATACCATTCGGAAATGTATGAACTCTTTGTATCCTTCCCAGTTATCGTTTAAACAACCCCACTACTTTCTTTCTATAAGGGTGTCTTTGACATTAGATAAGTCATGAAGGCTGATATGCCATTAAACAAAGTAACCGAACTGTTTTGTATGTAGATTTTTTGTATAGTTTCTTAATTTTTGGCACATGGCTCGATAGTTTGGTTTGGAGTTCATACTCAATTACTATGATGTTGCAGTCGAGTACATTAGTCTCTACGCCACAATATATGATATTTGATATTCCTCTCTAATTCACATAATTTACGAACCGATCGATATGAACTATAGTTGGATCCCTAACAATTTCTCCCAATTCGAATCATAGTGGACTCTGGAGTAATGGTAATGAAGAGATAGTCCACACTCCAGAACAGGAGCCTCATAACCAATAACAGTTTAGAGTAATATCACAAACTAAAAAAAAGTAGAAGACAAGATTGTCATGCAACAGAGGCTTTTTTAAGTTGGACAGGAGAATAGCGGGCAGAATAAAGATAGATGGAGTTGTTGGGTAGCCCTTTCGGAAATAAATTACTTTTCTATTTCTTCTTTTTACTTTTACATCAATCGCCCATCTTACTTCTTTGCTTTTCTGTCCTTTTGCTTTAGCAGTATCCGTTGCTTCTCGTCTTTGTATCTCCGTATCACTGTCTGTATTCTTGTTTGTCATATTGACGTTCCTGTGACTCTTCTTATTCTTTGTGGCGACCCCAGTAGCTTCATGTTCTTGGACAGGTCTTTACGTACTCATATTATTTTATTCACTTTGACAACTTTCTCATCAACCGTTTACAACTAAACGAGAAGTCAGTGGATTAGAGCATGAATGGAAATCTCACTAACACTCCTGGCGATTCCTGACTTACTGAAGTTTCTATCTAACTTCTCAATTTACTTAGATCATGTGATTTCGAGACTCCGTCGCATCCAATGAAAGTCAAGTCTTCCTTTGATCAGGGGGTCACAACTAAATGGCCCAAGTTCATAGTTAGAATTTCTTCAAACTAGCCTAAACTCCATGCCAAATAATAGATTACATCTATCTATTATTTAACGATGTTATATACTGTGATGCTGTTATTTGTCTTTTTAGGGTAGCTCATATGATGGATGTTTTCTGATGCAAGGTGAATTCAACTTGAAGGATATATGGCCCAGTCAGTTGGGGCAGTAAAATATACCGACGAGTGCCCTGAATATGAAGCTAACCAATTTGATGTTGAGGCTTCAGTAATACCGGAGCTTTGGGTAATGTAGAGTTCCTCTTTATTGCCATCAGTTACAGCTCCACTCTGGCCTGGAGTGGTAGCACTTGATAGGATTCTATCTATGGGTCAAATAGAATTATTTGACATTTAAACAGTGTACTTATACTAAACTAAATTGTTTGAAATAAAACCGTTTTTACACTTAACTGTGTGTAAACAGATGACTTATATTTAATTGAATTGTAAATGATGCATAACAATACTTGAAAACATGAAACTGTGCAAATAAAAGATTAGTAGTCAATATAATTATCTGCATTCGATAGAAAAACGTAAAACCATTTAATCGTATAAAACGAGCTCAGACTCGTTTAAAAATGTTATCTTCAAAATGTTTCTAGAAATCATAAATTCAATTTATATGTATAAAAAGGATTTAGCATTAAATAGCCTACAATGGTTGATATGCCATAAAACTAAACCAAACCAAATGAAGGATATACCACGCAGCTTATGATCTAAAAGGTATTTGAATTCCCATAAAACAAACAAACCAATTTAATGACCGTCAAGCAAAAGTTAAAATCATCAGCTAAGGGTCTTTAATGATTTGCAGTGAGCGGTAACCCCGAAATAACATTGTAATACTTGCGTCTTATAGGCTAGGAAATATGACATCTGTTAAATAACTTTCTTGATATGATATACTATATACAAGGTTAGAACTTTTTTAGAGAATATATTATAAAAAACAAAACCTTTTGCCTATAGAAATATTTAATCATTAACATAAACTCTTCTGCTTCCTCGAACCTAATACCTCCGTCAACAAGTATATAGATGCTACGCTTGTAAAAGTCTTCAGAATTCGATGCAAAATATATCATTTCATTTCATCCTATTCTCTTGATGTCAACCAAAGACTAGCCAAATGATTCTATAATCCCTTAAACAAGTAATTATCAGAAGGAACAAGGTCAATTGGTTATGGAGGACGAAGCAATTTTTCGCACCCGAGTTACACTAAAAGACCTTTAATCAGTTTTGTCTTGTGAGAAAGAGCATTATCGTGATGGAGGATGATGCCCTCTCAGCAAACGAATGAGGCTCGTCATTTAGTTATGAAATTCCCCACTTCGAATACGGCAAAATCACCTCCTGAAAATTCTTTCATTCAAACTATCATACCCATAAGTGATCTGAATGTATTTTGCAACTGAACTTGCATTGACACCTTTATGAAACTCATTCAATAAATCACGTCTTATGCGTTCTTTATTTGGGGCAAACAGTGAGGTGAATAGCGAAGATTACGAATAAAATTCTCATAATCTGATAGAAAGGATGAAAATTACCAAGTTGTATTATCCCTAAACGATAACAAGAAGAAATAATTTAATCAATGTTGTCTAAAATATTCATCAAGAAAATAAGACATTACACCCGTTTTAATCTGATAATAAATAATTATAGATATGATTAATGAATAAAGATGAACTTAACCAGAGGCTAGCAGTAGTTACTTGTGCAGAATATCACGCGAAAGAAATGTCTGCGGAATATATAAGAATTATACAGACTTGTAATACGTAAATTCAATATCCAGATGAGAGTTTGTATTTACTTATAAACAAAGTCACTTCTAAAATCCTACGAAGTAAGTTTCCTTTATTTTCTTCATTTTCCTATTAATGAGCCATATATTTTTGCTACAAAAGTTGAATATCAGTATTCCATCGTAACGTGCTGAGTTTTTTATGGTTGATGTTTGTTTTGATTTGGTTGTTCGGGAGCAATGGCAATAAAGTGGTGCTCAATGAAGGGGTGCTCAACATTCTCCGAAACTCCAGCATCACTGGAACCTCATCGTCAGATTGTTTAGTGTCATATCCAGGACACTCATTGGGGGTAGGGGGTCTTAGCCCTCTGCAGAGGTGCAGTCGGTGTATTTTACAGCCCAAGCCGACTGGGCAATATGGTTGATACGGTAAAAAGGCTAATAAATATTGTGGGTGTGCGAACTATGATGAACTGAAGACGTGATTTCAAAGATAAACATCTAGTAAATAAAAAAAATGAAGATTCGAAACTACGCACCGTTTATTTCAGTTATTTAACGCCAAATCCACTTTTAGTCAGTTCTATTTCAAACAATTCAATTTAGCATGAGTACAAAGTTTAATTGTCAAAAACATTTCTATTTCAAGCTATTCAGTTTAGTCAGAATTAATTCAGTTTAGCATGAGTACAGATTTTTTTACACTCAGTTAAATAGCAAAACAGTTCTATATCAAAGAATTCAGTTTAGTGCAAGTACACTTTCAATGTCAAAAACAGTTTATTTCAACCGATTCAGATTAGCATACGCGCACAATTTAAATGTAAGTACAGTTTAATTGTGAAAAACATTTCTATCTAAAGCTATTAAGTTTAGTTAAACAGTTCTAATTCAAACAATTCAATTTAGCATTAGTATGTAGTTAGTTCTATTCAACGCATAGATAGGGCCCTATCAGGTGCTAACATTCCGTGCCAAAGTGGACTTGGGGGCAATGGCAATGAAGGGGTATTCTGCATTCCCCAAAGCTCCATCATCACTGGAACCTCAACATCAGATTGTTTAGTGTCATATCCAGGACACTCATTGGGGGGGGGAGTTTAGCCCTCTGCAGAGGTGCAGTTGGTGTATTCTACAGCCCCAGCCGACTGGGCAATATGGTTGGTGCGGTAGAAAGGCTAATAAATATCGCCGGTGTGCGAACTGAAGACGTGGTTTCAAAGATAAATATCTAGTAAATGAAAAAAATGAAGATTCGAAACTACGCACCGTTAATCTAACTTTTTTCTGTTTCCTAAACTCTAAGCGCATCAATGTAGTTGACATGAGGTCACGAAAGTTATGGCGGAATTTTTGGAAGACCTGGATACCAGCTTCTTCCCTCTTGAGATTGCAATGCTTGAGCATCTTTGAACCAGGTGTA
The DNA here is from genome assembly GCA_963585895.1 of Sepioteuthis lessoniana. NCBI lineage: Eukaryota > Metazoa > Mollusca > Cephalopoda > Myopsida > Loliginidae > Sepioteuthis > Sepioteuthis lessoniana. Next base: position 84,033,315 of record OY757919.1, on the reverse strand, counting down.
TTGATGTCAAGGGAGACTACATTTAAAAATAGTGAAAAACCGTCTTTTTTTCAGCGACTTTTTCAGAGTGAAGTGGAGAACTTTTTGAACGACCCTTGCGATGACTTAAACTTTCTTTTATCTAAATCAGGGCGTCTCGGAAGGTGTCATCATCAGCAGCATCATCATCATCATGTTGCGCCATAAGTGGTTAGCAAAGTAGACTTGCAAACATCTGTGAGTGAGTTCGAGTCTCATTGCGTGCCCCATTCATAAAATATTTGACTTGATTAAATAATAAATAGAGAAAATTCTAAACTTACGATTAAAGTATCTGGTTTACGTGTAATGAAGATTTTTTCAACTTATTCTATTTGGGGTAACGAAAAAGTTTGCCGCTAAAAAATCATTAAAAATAAGTTTCTTCGGGTACCAACCGAAAAATAAAACTATTATTTGTTTTGTCGTAATTTTTTGGGCTTGGTTGAGGAAACGTAGCTTACAAGGGGTTGATTGAAAAGTTAAAGAAGTCAGAGTCAATCTGGTCTGGGTTGGATGAATACGTTTTTTAAGTATATATATATATATATATATATATATATATATATAAGCAATATTCAGTCAGCGTCCCAAGTCAATGGATGTGGATTATTCATGTATAGAATATATGAGGAATTTTATATAGATATATGGGAGTTCTCGAAGTATGGCTATTGTTATATAATCCCTATCCAGGTTTATATTAAAAAAACAACTCACATGCAGAGTGTATGCAATATAATTAGATGAAAACTCAGACTTTGTTAAATTGTCATAATAAATTTGTTTCGGCGAAGAAATTAAAATTAAGCGTGTTGAATCATTTGATGAGACTAAGAGTTTTATTATATTCATGGCCGAAATAAATTTATAATGACAATTTAACCAGGTTTGAGTTTTCTTCTAATTATATATATATATATATATATATGTATATATATTCATTGTAATCATCAAGACGTGTCGACAACACTGATTTTCCTGACTCTAGTTTATTATCTTTCCCTATCGATCACAGCTCTAGGTAAGTCGTCTAAACGGCACCAAGGATCCACACATGAATGCAAGATTTTGTTGGTCGAAAACTCTGGTGTATCTATGTGTAGGAGTCTTTTGAAGAACGTCGCTTAGAAGTCGGTACTTACTTCTCCAGCAGTGCCCAACATCTCCCGCTCATCTTATTTTGACAGTTTCCAAGATGGGATGCAAAAGGCCGTATAGCTGTTGTTTTGTGGGGTGTTGCTTGATTAGAATAGTACGTAGGATCCTTGTATAGTTTCTATCTAACTTTTTCACGAAATGTTTCATTAGAGTTCAGAGGGTACAAACTTACAGTTGTACTGATATAGCTAAAACTAGGAAGAATTCCCGTTTTATTTTATCTGGCAGATCAGATTTCTGTATTCTCGAAAACATGTCAATAGTATTCTATGCTTCATCTGTGAGCATGTTGATATTGCTTTTTTATCAATGTGCTATGGCTACCGAGGTATATGAATTGGATTACTAATTCCTGAGGTGTGCCGTTTTATCATGATTAGACATAATCTCAGTTAAAATATGTGCCTCTTGTAGCCTGTTTCAGGCAATGCTCCGGCTTGAGTAAGAGTATTCTTGAGAAGCGGCAGATCATCTGTGTAGTCTACATTATTAAAGTGTTCTGCGAAAGATCACCTGCTTCTTGCCCATCTTTTTTTTTTAGTGTGAAACCATTTTATTCCATTCGATATGTTGACGTTCACAGTACATAATCCAGGCTGATTATGAAAAGAAATGGTACCAATGTATCTCCTTGCAAAACTTCAACACCTGTGTCAAAGAAATCTGTGTCACCATCAGCTGTGCGAACCATGACCTTTGTGTTTTTGTTAAGCATAATCATCGTGATAAGAGTTTTTTTTGGAAAATCATATGCGAGAAATATTCTCCCCTCTTTCTTCCATGGATTTAATTGAATGCTTTCGAAAAATCTGCAAATAAAATTCTTGCCCCGAGACGTTTTGCACATACCCCATTGTTGAATTGTGAGAAATTGAGAAGCTGCGGATCGATTTCTCCGAAAACCGTTCTGATTTTTCCAAAGAACTCGCTCAATTTCAAGTCGGATACGATTGAAAAGCAGCGTAAATGTTAGTGGTGAATATGGTAGGAGGAGACACCCGTGGTTAAATGGTTAATACCGTAGAAAATGGACATGATGTACCAAATTCAAAATCTATAAGAGGCTGTTTGTGTACCACAAAGCGCTGATACACTTGTGGGTTGTTGGGTTTTATGGCATATCAACCTTTGTAGGTTATTTAACGCCAAATCCATTTTTATACAAATAATCTGTTCTATTTAAAACAATTCAGTTTAGCATAAGTACATAGTTTAATTGTCAAAAACATTTCCATATCAAACTATTCAAGCAGTTATATGTAACAATTCAGTTAAGTGTAAATACAGTTTTAATGTCGAAAAACGGTTCTATTTCAAATAATTCAGTTAAGCGTAAGTACGCAGTTTAAATGTAAGTACGGTTTAATTGTCAAAATTATTTTTATTTCAAGCTATTTAGTTTACTCAAACAATTCAGTTTAGAATAAGTATGCTGTTTCTTCTATTTAACCCATAGATAGGGCCCTATCAGGTGCTACCACTCTGGGCCAGAGTGGACCTGGGAGCGATGGCAATGAAGGGGTACTCCGCATTCCCCAAAGCTCCAGCACTGCTGGAACCTCACCATCAGATTGTTTAGTGTCATATACAGGACATTCGTTAAGTGGGGTCTTACCCTCTGCAGAGGTGCAGTCAGTGTATTCTACAGCCTCAGCTGACTGGGCAATGATACCCTTATAGAAGGCATGAATCCAACTATTCTCTCTCCAGCTATGGTTAAATTGTTCTGAAGACTGTGCTTTTTAACTTTGGTATGGCAACCTGTCTAGAAAGAAAACTCTGAATTCTAACTTGTTAAACTCCCCTTAAAAATTACCTTGTGACATACCCTGTCATATAGATAGATTGGTAAATACATATATCTGTAAGAGTTATATCTCTGTAATTTTGGGGGATTCTGGGGCCGCCTATCTTCGGGAAGGAGATGATGCAGGTTTTCATTCTGCTACTGTATACACAATGTTTCTATGTGTAGATAAATTTATAAAAATAAACTCATGGATATTTTATAAAAAAAACAAAAATATGTTCAGCTGCTTTGGTAAGAGTCTAATTCTAATAATCTAAAATGTGTGCATTATCTTAAGTGCTAGGCTGTAGTTTTGAAGTGAGTGAGTTCAAACTCCAGTCGCGCTATTACAATCACTTTTGGACTAATACCCTGAGGAAAGGTTCAAACCGCACTGTCTCTTGATTTATAGATAAATAGCTTCCTTGCTGTTTCTCTACAAGGGCGTTTTCCGTATTAACTAACTCACGAAAGTTGGTTTGCCATTAAAAACAAGGAAACAAAATAAACCAAATCAAAGAATGTAACTGACTAATAAAAAAATATAAAAGTGCCTAATATCAAGCGAAATAAGATTGCTCTATCATACTTTTAGTTTTTATAAACTGGTGGTCAGTTATTTTTAAATAAATGACAATATTTATCATATATGTGATTTGTGCATAACCCTTGTCACAAAGGACAGAGACTACACTATGTTACTAGTATTAATTCCTCTCTCTTCAAAGGCAAAATCGGCACATGATTTAATGCCAGGTACGACACGTTTACACGCAAGACAGGACAAAATGAACCCGAATATCAGTATTCAGATGCAGGATGAAGTTATTTTACGTCACGCTTATGTCCTTGGGAAAAGTATGCCAGTCAACTTTTTCCCAACTCCAACTAGGGATAAATATTGGAGCAGACTGTGTTCTCTGTAGGAACTTAAACCATTGTTAGAGAATGAAAAACTCCGACTAGAAAACCAAGAGATCGTGTAGCTATCAAGTTTAATTTATGAAAAAAAAACTATTAAATACTGAAAGACCACAGAATGGTTTCAGTGAGGTTCTATGTCATCCCCTCAATCGAAAGAAGATAGAAAAGAACTGATGATAATTTTATATGTCCTTGTTCATGTCATTAATTGTATTTTTCAAACATTAAACTTGGGAGTATTGGCAAATTTTAAAGAAGTATAGTATTTTTGTTTATGATTTGTTTGTTTTTTTTTTTGCTTTTTTTTTTGTTTTTTTAAATATTTTTTCTTCTTTTTGCTCAACCATAAAATGGTGTCATTTTAACTTGTAGGCGATACATTCTTAGAAAAAGAATTTGATCAGCATTTGAATTTAATAAACATTGAGAGAAAAAAAACAATTATTTAATTCTTTTTATTTCTAAATTATATATTAACATTTTGCGTGTTTGCTAAATTCTGATACTGACTTTTCAAAAGAAAAATGCGGTTGTATTCCTAATGATGAAAGAAGACATAAAAATAAGTTCCTTTTTGCTCAGCAGTGAGTTGGTTAGGGACTTAGTAAATTAATTCTAGATAGAAGAAGAAAACATACGACTCTAATTTTTCTTTAATTTTCTCTCTTTGAATAATGAAGCATTCATTTCACTATACACACAGGGGCACTTATCACTGTTATCATCGCAAGGTACAGAATCGGTGACTCAAGTTCAAATACTGGACGAAGCTTTTTGCATTTCAATTCCTACTAATGCCCTTGATAAAGGCATGAAGCCATCTCTTCTCCCTCATGAGTTGAATAAAGAGTAGATCAGAATGGGTTCATTAACCTTGGTTTATCAATTAAATGTAGCACATATCTAAGTCTGATGAGGACAAATACTGCTTTAAATAAACAATCTTGTTTCGACAAAAACATTTGATCGTAATATTATCCAGAATTGGATATAATTCATTCAGACGTTTGTCTGAATGAATCATAATATACATTATCATATAGCGCTTAGCGTAGAAAACGGAATCAGTGACCTGCGGTAAAATCCTGGATGAGGCTATTTCTCCTTCACTTTGTGGTAACGCCATGTGTGATACCCCTCCCCCACATCGAAATACATCAACTTCTTAAAACCACTACTATTCATGGCCCGTGATTCATCTAGTGGGTTCCGACAGAGGTATCACACATCTATTTGCAGCCACAAGAAATACAACCGAGGGAGTCAGAGAAAAAGAACAAACGAACAACATGGACTTAGGTCAGCTCCAAGTGCAAGAAGGGTAGTTTTGTGAAACTTTTTTGTACAACTTTTCGTGCATCTTGTGGACTATCGCTGGGAGTGTATTTTTCGCGAAATTTCTACAAAGCTACTTGAAATGCCAACTCATCTTGGCTGGTCCTCCCTCACTGCTTCCTTCTCCTGACCGTTGTCGACTCAGGACTGCTGACTCATCTTGACTGGTCCATTCTGCTGTCCGTTCTCGACTGCCTCTCCGCGTCTCCCTTCGCCAACTCCTCTCTCTGGGATCCTTTTCCAACTACCCAGCCTTTCCTCCCCCATTTCCGGTCTCCTCGGAAATCTCGAGTCCAAGACCTTTGTTTGGTTTCGCGCCAAAAAAGCCAAAGGGATCATCTGCCCAGCGGACCACACACATAGTGTCACACATGGAGAAAAAGCTGAGAATCAGTTATTCTCCCATCTAATTGGTAAATAGTAGAACAGACTGAATTCTTTAGCCTTGTATATACTAGGTCTAGCATAACTTATTCACTGGAATTAGACGACTGATTAAAATACAGTTGAAATTCATTAATTCAGGAATAAAAGTTAATTCTAAAATCAGACATTATTTACCAAATTGTTTGATAATTTTTTCTTTCTTCAAATCTTATTTAGAATCGATCAATAAGATTGAAAAGGCGACGTTAATGTGGATCTATTCCTCCGGTTCAAAACCCTTAATGACAACAGAAATCTTAATCAACCTTTATGTGCATCATCCTATAGAATATTTTTGAACCTGCACAGAATCTCTTTTTTGTTGACTAAGATTACTGAGGTCATAAGGGATTTTAATTAATTTACCCGTTTCCAAACTTCAAAATACTTATGTCAATTTCAATCTTATCCTTGTGTTATGCTAAGCTAAGCATCATCATCATCAAATGCCACTTGCATGGATTTCCAAAACTCTTTCAAGCCATTCGTCTCTATCGTCCATAACTTCCGGTCAGTCTTCTAGACTACATTCTGTGTCCGTACAGAGCTTTTATAGGTAAGTTCTAGCCGGTCACCCAACCCTTGCCAGGCTGTGTGAAGGGGTCCATAGGAGAACGTCAAGTATGAATTCGTCCGTACTTTTCCAGCAGGGTCTTGTTCGTCTAATTTTGATGCGTTTATGGACGTCTAAAGAAAAAGCTTGACGGCAATTGCACAAGAATGCTACGAGCTATATTGAACAAATCGTGGAAGTAACATCCCACAAAACAGCATTGTACGGCCTCCTACCTTCCATCTCTAAAGCAAAGCTTATACACCACAAAAAAGGAAAAGAAAAACGGTTAAAATTTAACTGTGTATGACACCCAACACATGGCTGAAAGGGTGAATAAATAACACGATCACTTTATTTTGCCACGTCACAAACGCCCACTTCTCATGTTATGGGCCAAATAATAAGTAGGAGGCCTTACTTTTTGAAGCAGTTCTTGTATAAATGCAGCAAGCAGACTCTTTTTATCAAATTTATAAATAAAATATATATTCATAATTTCGTTGAAATTAATATGTATATTAAATATTAAATACTATTATCCATGTTGTCAGAAAATATCAAATAATGCTAATATTGATTTACTAAAATTCTATTTCTAATTATGAAACATATCGAAAAAAAATTATTTATATATTTACCAACCCCTCTGCTCGGGCAGGATATGACACAAGGTCAGTTTTTAAGCGGAGTTTAACAGGTTTGAATTTAGAGTTTTCCTTTTCCTAGACTAGTTGCCTTACCAAGGCTGAAGAACCCAGTCTGTCCTACTATTTACCCATAACTGGAGGGAGAATAATTGAATTCATACCTTTCCCAAGGGTATTAGTGCTCTGTGAAATGCAATCAGTCTCGTTCAGGATTTGAACTCGTGTCGCCGTTTCCATTTCCTAGGACGATAACCATTACACCACGGGCATCTCCAAAAAAATTATTTATATAAGGAAGAATTAACATATCCATTATTAAGTTAACTGTAACATGATTAATATATAATAGATATTTTATCAGTGTAACTTACAATTCTTGCTGTTTTGTGGGATGTTGCTTCTATGATTTGTTTGATATAGATTGTAGCATTCTTGTGCAATTACTGTCAAGGTTTTTCTCTATATGCTTAGTCAGTATCATAGAGGTGTATCCATACAGTAGTATGGACACGACTGCAAGCTTGTGTAGATATCCTCATCAATTGTTCTGAGAGTGCAGAAAAATATTTTGCAGCAGAAAAATTGTTTTGTGTAATGCTATCATTCTGCTGATCATATTTATTGCCGTTTTATTTTAAATGATTGTGAGGCATTATATTTCAAGTGATCTCATAAAACTGCTTTGAAATCATAGCAAATATCGAAATACTAATGAAGGAAGTAACTTAGAACAAGAAGCAAATATTTTACCGATACCAATAAAAATAACAACAACGTGTGAATAATATAAAGAAGCAATCCAAAAAAATACGGTTATCTATAGAGTCAAGCAAGTAAAAAAAAAATGAATAAATACTAATTACGGAAATTTGCCTCAAGGTTCAAAATGTTGGTGAATGTTTCGAGTTCATATCAGTTTTATCTCTTTCCAATTTTGCACGAAATCTCTAACAGTGGCCGTTAGCAATCCGTTATCAATGTCCGTCCTCGTAAAGTCGGTTTGCCGACGGTAAAACAATCATTCTTATGTCTCGCCCGTTCACTAAGATTGTGATCCCTGTTCCATGTTCACCTGAGGCTCAATAACGCTCAGACATTGGTTATCACACACCAAGTACGCATTCTCAAATAGAATTTCATCAGTAGATCATTGGCTAACTATTGTCAGTTATAAACGAAAGGTGAGGTCTCGTCTTAATTTCTCTAAGAAGCAATAATAAAATAAAAATAATAACAAGAGATCGAATAGTGAAAAAAAATGAGACATCTTTATTTATTTGTTTTTGTTGTTCAGGCATTAGCGACGCCATGATTTCTCTTGTGATCGTTCTTTCTTTCTTCCGGACAAGACTTGGAGACAAGTTTTCTCAAATGTCTAATAAACAAAAAGAATTTGTATTTTATTGTTCAGTTTTGACGACACAAAGAAAAAAATAAAGTTGAAATAATCTCTCAAGGCCATCAGAATTAGTTAAAAGTTTGAAATAAGTTAATAGCGTTCTGTTTTTATCAAATTACAATTTTTATAAACTTCTTTTACACTTTTCTTACTTTTCAATTCTGGATATATATATATATATATATATATATATATATATATATATATATATAAACAACGAAGAAACTGTTACTCATAAAGCACCTCCAAAAACAACTGTTCCAATGAAAATGGTGTATGAAATAAAGTGCTCGTTTGCCGGTAAGCAGACCACTTTAAAAATTGAATTATTTGCTTCATATTCTTTTGGGAAGCAGTTACTGGCATTTTCATGCGAATTTTGTTGACAAAAACCCAAGAGTGAGACAGGAGTTTGTGAAAAAAAGATAGTGAGATTTAAATGTTTTCTTCAATAATTTCTTATTACTGAGTTTTTGTTTTGAAAAACGTACGAAGCAGCTGGCAATAGCTAATCGAGTAGATGTGTGGTGAATAATTATTTTTCCAACCCCTTCGCACGATGGTCAATTATTCAGCAGGATTTAACAGGTTGGAATTCAAAGTTTTCTTTCTTCTAGACCGATTGCCGTATCAAAGTTAAAGAAAAAGACTATCCTACTATTTACCCATTGTTGGCGGGAGAATAGGTGGAGTTATACCTTCCATAAGAGTATTAGTGCTATGAGAAATGCACACAGTCTCTGCAAAGATTTGTGTCCATTTGCTACGACGGTAACCATTACAAACCCCTCCATAAATTAAAAATATGTTTTTATATAAGTGACAGAATGCCAACCAGGTATCGGGTAAAGGTAGAGCCATGCATGTATGCAAATGGTGAGTGTACAGGGTTAAGATCAGAAAATTATTTGAAAATCTGACCACCAGCGAATAGGGTGGAAAACTGACCTCCGTATAGCAGCCATTAAATTGGATTGAACTGAACATGAAAAGGAAAAATCATGTTCCGTACTAAAGGGGTGATCAGCACCGAATTGTCTGATTTAAAAGTTATGTCCAGATTTAAAGAGTGGCTCGCCTCAGATTAAAAAGATGCAATAAGTAAAGATGTCTTTTTGGGTGGTAAAAAGTAGATAAAGCTTCTTTCGCTTGAAGAAATCGGCTTTTTTATTAGACTGAGTGAGACTGGCTTTCAGTTGTAAACAAATGAAGGAATGAAGCGACCATAACACACTTCTTTGTTAAAACATAATTCTCTCTTCTATTCATTCGGAAGGGCCGAAATGCTGCAAATAACAGACAGACAGAGACGAATGACTAAGACACAAGACTTCTATATTTGATACTATATCTTAATTCACGTTGTAAAATATAATCAGAGCCTCACTTATTACTTCTTTTGCTTGTCGGCCGAGGAGGCATGTGCCCTCCACTGGGCACTCGCTGACTTTTCTCCGAACCAGTCCACTTCTCCTGACTGACCACCTGTCCTGTGGGGGTTGAAACTGCGAACCTATATAATATTTTCAACGCCCATGCGTTTTCTTTCCGGTTCCCAACTCATGTGATTTGTTTCCGCTGTCCCGTTGTTTACACTCGTGCATCCTGCTTCGGTAGTCTCTAACTGACGCGTCTGTCACAAATCAACATGCAACACTGCTTCTTAACATATTTTTTTTCAAAATATGCACCTGTGGGCATTTTTTGCCATCTTTCTTCACTCGCAACTTACAAAAATACTTCAGAGCAACAACTGCAAAATAGAACGATCATGGTAGATATATGGATGCATATAAAGAAGAAATGATTAGTTTAGGATATAACCTCTATCGTAAAAACTACCCAGAGCGTATAACATCGACTTCAAGAAACCTGGATAGGAAGATAGAAGACGAAAACTGAAAACTCACCACAGTATGTCTGCACTGTGTCAAAGCCCTAGATGAAAGTATTCAAAGGATATGTTTTCCATATAGTATCAAGACAATATTCACAAGTCGCTCAAATCTCCGGAGGTATCTCTTCCGTGTCAAGCTACCAACAGAATTCAACATAATCAAGAGCTGTGTGTACTCCATCCGTTACAGTTGAGTATACGAGGGCGAGAGATACCGCCCACTAAAAATAAGGTTAGAAGAACGTCGGAAAGCAGTAGTATGAGGTGAAATTGAAAAGTCGGGAATGGCAGACCATATATGAAAAGAAAAGGGAAATCATCTACCCTTATAGGATAAAGTAAAAATAATTGATAGAGAGGAACACTGGAGAATTAGGCACGTCAAGGAGTCAGCACATATGTTGGGCTACAGTGACCTATTGAGTAGACCAAGTATAAAAATCAATACAATATAGGAACCAATAATCAAAAAGGTCAGACAAAAAATTGGTTTATGAGCTTAGGTAAAAGACCATACATAGTAGTAGTAGAATTCATAGTGATTTGAGAATATTGAGTTTATAAGTCCCAAAAATTTATTCTGAATGGCCCAGCAGGACACAGCGCTACGGTTAAAGGCATTGCTTCCCCAAGCATCTAAAGAAACAATCATCTGAAGGTTGCTGGTTATATCCTGACAGCAGGCGAGTAACAATACAGAAATTCTTGACACTTGTACCCGGTTATGGTTAACGGAATCAGAACAAGGGACCCACGTGGATTTAATAAAGAACGTGGTTCGAAGTTCTGTGTAGACTCCCGAGTTTGACCAACACCAGAAGAAGGCCAGAGGACATATCGGCCGAAATGTTGTGGAAATAACAATAAATATGATGAACATGGTCCGCAAATCCTTAATGATAAAAATCAACAAGATTCCTCTAAAAGATTCAGACAACTGTTGATACAAAAAACTTGGCAGACTTGCATTTCCTTGTGATTACATAAATTGCTTTTAGGCCAATTCTTCGCGTGGGTGGTTATTCCTACATGAATACATAAAGGATTTACTACAAATACATTTCTCTTTTCCCCCAAAATCATAAGACCATCTGCAATTTTTTAAGGAAAACTACAACCATCACAGAATCAAAATCTTGGCCACAAACCCCCTGACCCTGGTCATTCGAGCAATACATTTCGCGTGGATTCCTTATGACCTCGCACCGGTCATTCGCTCCAAAGGTTCCAACCTGGCGTAACGGGAGAATTACACAAAATTCAAAAACATTCCCCATGACCATGCACCAGTCCTTTGTTTCACGGGTTCCTTCCTGGAGAAACTAGAGAATTACGCAAAATTCAAAAAACAGTATCTTCATAGCTCCAAACAATACCTGGGAATCCAAGAACATTACATTCATGGCCCACAACAATTCATCAAAATGGCATCATAAATTGACATGCATTCAGCAAACCCCAAAATATACCGCAACAAAAATATCCATAATCAATGTCTTACTCCTTTCCACTATTGATATTCTACTTATAATATTTCAATACGCTGGGCCGCCTCTCTGTTTCAACGCACATACCCAAATCCAATGATCACATTAGAAATTTCAGTAACTTACTTATTTTTCTGTGCCTATTTGTCTGTAAACCCCAGAGGGACCTTGTTTTTTCCCCCACATAATCGTCGGGTAGCTATTTAATTCATCTAGAACCCTCGTGGCAAGTAAAAGATTGGAACCTAGCCTTCCCTAAATCCATTTGTTCACCTCGTTGACATTGTACGAATTCAAAACAGTTATCAGGACCAAAAAAATAAAACAAGAAATCACCGACAATTCGTTCTCCACGAATTTACAACCACAAAAAATCTTAGAGTAAGATTCATTCCATTTTTCTCTTCATTCCGTCTATTCGGAGCTCCAAGTCAAAATTCTGGTCGCCAAAGGCCTTCCGGCTCACCCCTTCGTCTATAGTAGAAATTCTATAATCGTATCAATCCTCACGGAACGGTGAATTCTTCCATAGAATTACTTCTTACCGTACCTCCAAATATACCAAGCTAATTTGGATGAGATCCTTGCAAATGAGTCTTGAAATCAGCCACAGCCCGTAAGAAAACAGCAAGGTGACTTAAAAAACAAAAGCATGCTTTCGTTTTCCTACGAAAACTCCCAAAAAGAAATACTGATCGTCATTCTTACTAAAGATATAGAATTAAACTCAAAATCAAAGTGGCCAGTCAGCTGGGGCTGTAGAATACACTGACTGCACCTCTGCAGAGGGGTAAGACCCCCCTAATGAGTGTCCTAGATATGACACTAAACAATCTGATGGTGAGGTTCCAGCAATGATGGAGCTTTGGGGAATATGGAGTACTCCTTCATTGCCATCGCTCCCAGGTCCACTCTGGCCCAGAGTGGTAGCACCTGATAGGGCACTATCTATGGGTTAAATAGAACTAACGGCATACTTATGCTAAACTGAATTGTTTGAGTAAACTGAATAGCTTGAAATAAAAATGTTTTTGACAATTATAACGTACTTAGTAATTTACAAAGCTCTTTGCTTCGATGTGGCACAAGGCCGAATGAATGAGGCGCCCAATGAGACAATTATAACGTACTTACATTGAAACTGCGTGCTCATGCTTAACTGAATTATTTGAAATCGAACTGTTTTTCGACATTAAAACAGCATTTACACTAAACTGAATTGTTATATATAACTGCTTGAATAGTTTGAAATAGAAATGTTTTTGCCAATTAAACTGTGTACTTATGCTAAGCTGAATTGTTTTAAATAGAACAGATTATTTACATAAAAATGGATTTGGCGTTAAATAACCTACAAACGTTGATATGCCATAAAACCCAAAAAACCAAACCAAATCAAACTCAAAAATTAAAATTAAAATCTCTACGTCTCAATAACTGAGCAAAATTTCCACGAAGTGAAGAGAGAAAAAAATCAAATGGTTATTCGATTCAAAATAACCTTTTCTGGAACAAATAAGTAACTATTCCATAAATATATAAAAATTGAAGTATGCAACACCGAGAGTCACTCAAAATAACAGTTGAATATACTAAATGTTTACGAATGTTCAGTTTTCTGTTCGTTCAAAATATTTTTCTTTTTTTCTTTCTCTTCTTTTGCCCCACGTAAAAGTGCAAAGTCTCTGCGTATCAACTGTTTCTTTTTCATTTTTTTTCAATTTCTAGAAATTTTAATTTTTTCACTTCTGAGTTGATCTTTTTTGTTTGTCTCTTTTTTGATTTTTTAAAAATCCTTTTCATGACATCGTATTTTTCTCTTCTGCGTATGTGTATTGGAATACTTTTCTAACGATTTTTTTTTTCATTCTTGCTTTTCTTTTTTCTATATAATATATATATATTTCATTGTTTCTTTCTTGTTTCGCCATCTGTTGGTTTTCTAATTATTCTTGTTCATTTTTCTTCTATTAAGCCATTTTTTCCTTTCTTTCCTTGTAAGTTTTCTTGCCTTCTCTTTTTTTTCTTTCCCTTTTCTTTCTGTCTTTCTATGATGCAATGTCTTTCTTACTTTGCTAGTATATCAATTTTTCTCTTTATCGTTCATAAGATTAAGTGTTTGTTTTAATTTACTAATTAGTATGTATGCTTTTTTCTTCTTTTGTCTGTTTCTTTGGGTTTTATGGCCTATCAACCTTTGTAGGATATCTAAAGCCAAACCAATTTCATAAAAATAAACAGTTCTATTTCAAACAATTCAGTTTAGCATAAGTACATAGTTCAAATGTCAAAACGGTTCTATTTCAAGCAATTTAGTCGGCTTCAATCCCAGGTCGCTTCATACCAAAAACTTAAAAAATAGTACTTGATACCTCTTGCGTAACACTCGGCAATAGAAGGTACGTATCGAGAGTAAAGTGGAGCAATCCAGGGAAAGGAGTAGGGCCCTCCCCTACACCCCGGTGTAGTAGCTATTGAAAGGAGAACCTTCTGGTCGCCCTCGACTAACGTCGCCAACTTTACTTTATTTTAGCATAAGTACGCAGTTTAGTTCTATTTAGCTCATAGATAGGACCCTATCAGGTTCTACCATTTCGAGCCAGAAGGGTCCAGGGAGCGATGGTAATAAAGGGGTACTGCACATTTCCCAAAACTCCAGCATTACAGGAACCTCACCATCAGATTGTTTAGTGTCATATTAAGGACACTCCTTCGGTGGGGGTCTTACTCCTCTGCAGAGAAGCAGTCGCTATATTCTACAGCCCTAGCCCACTAGGCAACCTTTTTCTTCTGTTTTCATTTTTCTTTTTCACTTTTTAAATGTTTCCTTTTCTGTCTTTTACACATTTTATTAAATCTTTGTCCTCTTTCTATATCTGTAAATCATTTCTCTTTTTCTCGACAAAAAACATCTGAACACGTCCACTCACTCTCAAAATTTTCAGTGAATCTTTTTTAAAGCGCAAATCGTTCCCTTCTTCGTTGACCTCTTTTCCCAATGTTTACAATAGTTCCCGCACCTTTTTTTTGAATTGCACTCAAATTTAATTCCTAAAAATTTCGTTTATGTTTAAAACTCCAATCTCTTTTCTGATCAATTTTGTTATGAATAAGTCTTCACTTCTTGACATACCCACAATACCATTTCCTCTTGTGACAATTGTCAGTATGTCTCTCTTTTTTCTTTCTTTTCACCGTTGAATTAGAATCTTGTAGTTTCGTTATTGCATCTAGGCCTCATTATATGTTTTCATTTTTTTTTTTTCGTGATCAGTTTAATCCTTCCCGGCGCGAACTTGCAAGCGACTGAGAAGATAAGAATTGCAAGATTTCTAGAATGTGCTATGTACTTACAGAAGTTGTGTATTTTTTATTTTTTATTTCGATTCTTTTTTGTTAATTTCTTTTTCTCACGTCTTCTTATTTTCAGATCGTTATTTTTTCGATTCTTTCCTTCATTTTCGTCCATGGCCTTGTGTCTTACTTTCTGCTTCGTCTCTTGGTGGTTCGAGTTCTTTTTTTTTTTTCGACCGGGGGTGTCTTTATTCATTGCATCTTAAATGTAAGGTTCTCATTTTTCGTTCGGTTTTTCTTTCCTGTTCTTTTTTCATTCTTCCGTTTTCCACTCTTTTTCGTGTTTCGTTCCTTCTTATCATGTCTTATTCTTTCTTTCTTTCTTTCTCCTTTTTTCCCTTTCTTTCCCTTCATTGGCTGTTTTCTTTGATCATCAACTTCAGGTTCTAAAAGATCTATGTTTAAAAAAAACCCTGCAGGGCACCAGTTACAATTAATGTTGTATACTAATAAAGGAAAAAAAAAAAAACAAAAAAAAACAGACCATGATACATTTCTTTATAAAATATAACTCTATCTTCTTTATTACACAAAAAAGTCGAAACGCTGCAAATGAGAGTGAGAGAGAGAGACGACTGACTTGGACACAGGACTGCTATATTTCACGCTATATTTTATCCCCCGTTATGATCCTTTATTCAAAGCCCGACTTAGTACTTCTGTTTCTCGGTCGAGGAGGCCTGAACCCCCCCGCATCTGGTCACTCACTGATTTTTTCTGAATCTGACTGCTTCTCCTGACTGACTGCCTGTCCAGTGGGGGTTAAAACTGTGTACCTATATAATATTTTCAACGCTAACGTGTTTTCCTTTTACTTCCCAACTCACGTGATTCGTTTCAGCTGTCCCGTTGTTTACACAGGTGCATTCTGCTTACGATAGGTCTGTCAAAGGTCAAAATGCAACATTTTATTCAGTGGACATAGATATTGTCAGAAGACATTTATCTTTTGACTCTTCTACTGTTTAGAGAGGAGAGTCGATCAAGGAAGAATAAGAAGACGTTCTACATCACCATCGACAAAAGTTCTGCCGAGGAAGAACTTTGTTAATAAATCCTTTTATTCTCTTTTTCTTGTATATAAGAAATAAATATGAACCTTGTAAAGTTCCCAAGCGGATTTGATCAATACTTTGAAGGTGTTCCAGTTCTAATCTACCAGTATATAAGACGTAAGATATACGAACTACAACGGCACGCAACAGATTTCATATACTTTTGTGGCTACAACAAATTATTCTTGGGATTCATCTCTAGACCTCGCCATCATACCGGGTTCAGGGTTTTAGTTGATCTTATCTGTCCACGAGTAATTGAGATTTAATCCTCAATTAAACAAGGTTGTTATATATATATATATATATATATATATATATATATAGTATTATTCGGTCCAGTTAAACCAAAGTTGGGAGTAATTACTTCAGGACAAGAAAATCATTCAGGACCTGAACATTTAAATTTTCCTGGTAGAGAGCTCAATGTAATTGATTTTACAGAGCAATATCTTTTTAAAGAAAAAACCAAAGACCGGTTATTTTAGGATTATAAATTTATTTCCACCCTGTTTTTCAGTTTCTGGTGTGAACCAAAAACACGAAGAAAAATATAACAGGACTTCTTCAGATCCAATAAACTGAAAAACAGGATGGAAATAAATTTATAATCCTAAAATAACCGGTCTTTGTTTGGTTTTTCTTTAAAGATATATATAATATATTTATATAATATATATAATGCCAGTAAAAAAAAAAAGGTATTAAAACGGGAGTAATCCTTCCAGAGCATAGCTGGTTTAAAACCTAAAATGTTGAAATTATTTTCCCCCTTGTGCTCAATTCGTCTCTCAAACTTTAAAATACAGTACACATTCATCAAACGGAAAGAGGAGAGAAAGTGTTATGGCAACCATGATTTAAGTTTGGGGAATTTGAATGCCCGTGACAAAAAAAATAAAGTTTAATATTTATTGATTTTTACGATCTGAACAGTTCAAAATACGTGAAAGTTTTCCCATGAGGTCAACCATGCGATAAATGACACAAAATAAATATTTCATATGTCTTGATTTAAAATTTTATTCTTTTTTTTTCAGTAATTTATTACGTTCAGTGTAATCCTGGATATATTTTCCCCATAATATGCTGTTGTTATAACTACCTCTGCGCTGGCGGTTATTTTTTTCACAATATTCCATCTTATTATGGGCTATTTACCTGTTTCATCTCTTCTTTTCCATGGATGTTTTGATTATGTAGTGCTATTTGCGTATTTTTTTT
This sequence comes from Sepioteuthis lessoniana, assembly GCA_963585895.1. Classification (NCBI taxonomy): domain Eukaryota; kingdom Metazoa; phylum Mollusca; class Cephalopoda; order Myopsida; family Loliginidae; genus Sepioteuthis; species Sepioteuthis lessoniana. The sequence goes on along the minus strand of OY757919.1, from coordinate 84,016,043 downwards.
GCTGAAACCAAAGATGTGATAATACATTCTTTTTTTCAATTTAATTGTGTTGTACCAATGTAGAGTCTTTCATAATTATTGTTACCTTTTTTTTTTTTTTAGAGTTTTACATTACAGCGTTAGCTGATGGTTTTCCATTGCAGTTTGAGCGAGAGCAAGACTCCTCATGTTCTCTGCATTCTGGGCGATCTTCATAATACTGTTGTTTGGATGGTCCCTAATTGTCCTCTTATTTCGGAGCCTTTCAGTCCCTTTATCGATTCTTTGGGGAGTTACCGAGCACACTAATTACAGTCGGTATGACTTTCACCTTCCTCTTCTATGTTTTTTTTAGTTATCAAGCAAGGTCAAGGTAATTATCATTTTTTTTTTTTGCTTTCTTTTAATTGTACCCTTTGGTCTACAGAGATGGAAAATTCCACAATTCAGCAAGTTCTCTTTTTTATATCAACTATCACTTGGTCTTGTCATCTGGTCGGGATTAGGTAATCTGTTTGTATCTCAAAGTCCCAGTGAAGTTTGTATCTCATTCTCCTGGACGGATTCTGGGTTGTGCATATACCATTAATTCACTCGGTCTAATTTCAATTTCTGGCACAATTCCCAGTAGATCATCTTCCCCGCCCAGTCATGTCTTGTCTTATACTCTCTTTGTGATACTTTTCTGTGTTAGATTTTTATGTGATTGATCGTTTTGTCTCTATCACCACACAATGTACATTTTCTATTTTGTTGAGTCTTATCTATTTTTGCTTTAACGTAGTAAGTCTTTATGGCGTTGTGTTTTGTTCCTATTAGAAGAGATTCAGTTCCTCTCTTAAAGTTTCCCTTTCTTAGCTATGCCCAGGTCTTCTGGTGGGAGATTTCGCTTGTTTGTGGGTTAAAATATCCATTCAATTGCTTTTCTTCCCATTTTCATTTTCTAGTTATTGTTGCTCTGCTTATCATTATGTTCTTTGTGCTGTTTCAACTTTTTTGCGTATTCTTCGAGTCAGCATATCGTTGTATCTTCTTCCTTGTTGTCTTGACACATATGGTTTGTTAATGTCATCTCTGAGAATGAGGCCTAAGTGCATTGTCATTAGTTTTTTGTTTCATTTGTAAAAGTTCTCCCCTCATCCACTTTAAAAATCGTACCGAGAATCTAACAAAAGGGAAAGCCCATGTGTTTATCTCTTTGATGAGATTTCTGCCCTATTTTGAGTAGTTTTAATTTTTTCTTTCATCTCCACTTTTACGATGATGTCCGCTACCAATATTCTCAAGTACTTGTAAGTTTCCTTTTTTCCGATCGTTCTCATTTTTTCTTGATTATATTATTACTATTATTAATATTTCCTGTTTAGGGTAAGTTATAACCGACATCATTTCTCAGACATTTATCCTTCAAGAAGCAACAATCTGTATCTCTGCAGTTGCGTCTAGAATACTAGCTGTTATATTTTTATATAGTTTCTGAAATAATTGATTTGTTTACCATTGAAATTCTTTAACCAGATTAACCCATCCTCACTGCAAAGGCCGCTGAATTTTTTTGTCAGATCCATCAGAAAATATCACAAGATTTAGCTTCGCAAAAACTCCGTATACTAATACCAAACATATTTTCAGTCTCTTTTTAGCACATTCTCCTGTGACATAAATCATATATAAATTCAACTATGCTTCATAAGTTTAATGTGATAATCGTCATTGTCAACAAATTGTTGAGTTATGTCTGAGGTTTTTTGAGTAGCTCTTCGGTAATGAAAGGGTATGAACCGATGATGTTTTGAGAATTATTATCATTAAAATAGGATCCAATAGTTTTTTTTTAAATTTTTACTTTATTTAATTATGTATTTTAGCTGAAGAAATTTTACCTAAGTTTTCTATAAATTTTATACAATCAAGTTCAAAATTTCAAAAAATCTCCAAACTTTTACGGATTTTAAATTTCATTTTTTGATACATTTTTATCTTTGCTATGAAGAAAGATAGGAGAAAATTCTTATAAAGTTAATTTATGGGAACACAAATGAACTGAGATATTTTGTAAAAAAAACAAAAACAAATGGTTCTTTACACTTTGTAAGCATAACACAGTTTTTTTGTGGGAAACATATTTTTAAAGAAGTTATCATCTATGAGGTATAATGGTTACGAGACTTTTAAGGGGAAAAAGCGATTTCTTGATGACATCCTTGAAAATGCCCTCTGATAGTAGAAAGTGCTCGTGTTAAAAACTTCGGACAGTTTTTGTAGAAAACTTCTTAGATGATAGTAAAATCAATAAAACAAGAAATCGCTAAAAAAAAAGTTTCTCAATGGTTTTTGACGGGACTGCTGACCAAATATGGAGAGACAGAGAGACAGAGAGACAGAGACAGAGATTCCTCCTAAGAGAACATTTTGCTCTTTTATTGTTCCTTGATGCGGTACACATTTTTTTTTTGCTGCTGCGTCTACTTAATGCACATTTCTTTATGAACATTAATGAGATGAGGGCCTTCTTTCTGAACCAAAACACAAAGTTCAAATGACCATATTAATTTAAAACTTGCCTCCTACTTTTTGATGTGATATTGGGTTTATACAGAAGACCCCAAGAACACATTAAACCTTTTTATGTCTGTAGAAAATGGCAATTTCTTCCTGACATGCTATTCGATTCCAAATTAAAAAAAATACTAGTGGCGGTCTAGATCTATTCAAATTTTGTGCAATAACAAAACATTTTTCCATGACATTTAGTGGAGGGTTAAAGATCACTTTCTTTTCCATAAATATGTCAATAATAATTAAATTAGTTCCTGATATTGTTTTGTTTTCTAATTATTAAAGAACAACGTAAAGAATGGTTGCCGAAACTTAATTAGAAAAAATAGATTTGAAAAATTGCAAAATACAGGATGTTTCAGAAAAATTGATATCATTTGTTAATCAAATAACTTGACCAGTTTGGATCCTAATATCTTCAGATATTAACAGCATGTGTAGAAAGAATTCAAAATTCTATATTCAACGTTTTATTTATTTTCTTAATTCCATGTATATGAATAACAATCATTGGAAAAGCTATGGCGTTTAAACAATTAACATAGAATTTGGTGTTGTTTCTGTAAATGCAATTAAAATTTGCGATTATTTAAATGAGAATTGATAAAGTCTTTTTCAGAAATTACATCAATTTTTCTCTTAAATATCTTGTATGTCTTAAATGATATCATCATTTTGAAACATCCACAATATTATTTAATCATTTAACCGTTTTCCTGACCAACAAGTATATTCTGTTTTTCAAGTAGAAAATCTAAAAGAAAGTAAGAAAGTTGAGGAGCTACGGTAAAACCAGTAGGTAACAATTAGGAAAACAGAAACCATACCCAAGTATATCGGGTTGAAATGTGGTAGAACTGAAAAAAAAGACATATTTGCAATTACTTCTTAATTGTGTTTATAGTTTTAGAATTTACCGACACACTCACATACATATATCTACATACATATACATATATACACTTTTTTTATATTCAGATATACACATATACCTGGACTCACACACACACACACACACACACACAGACACATACATATGTATATATATATATACTTACAAAAATTTATTCGTGACTATTTTGCTCTACCTAGTGATGAGCACTCTTTGTAATTGTAGCTTTGCTGCATTTTATGTTGGGTTTTTGTTCTTTTGACCTACTGATTGCGTATCTCTTGATTTTTTTCAATTGGTGTGACAAGGTTGGCCTTTTCTTTTTTTTTTCTCCCGATAACTTTTTCTCTTTTTTCCCCGGACAGTGATTCGTGATATATTGTTATCTCCGAATTCTTGCGTTTTTTTTTCTTTTTCTCTGTCACCGTAAACGTTGTTAGTAAGTTAGTATATATATATATATATATATATATATATATATATATATATATATATATATAGTGCAATTAAATGGAGACTCAAACTCGGTTAAGCCGTCATAATAAATTTATTTCGGCGGAGAATATTGTTGGTATATTCTCCGTCTCGTCGGATGACTCTTTACATGCTCTGTATTGTCTGGGACAATACAGAGCATGTAAAGAGTCATCCGACGAGACGGAGAATATACCAACAATATTCTCCGCCGAAATAAATTTATTATGACGGCTTAACCGAGTTTGAGTCTCCATTTAATTGCACTATATACGCTCTGAATGTGAATTTTGTTATACCCTAGGGAACTAACAATAGCCATACATTGAGCACTCCCATAGATTTATATGATTACCCTCATATATTCTATGTAAAACAATAATCCACACACACTGTCCTTGGACACTAACTGGATAATTTAGTATATATATATATATATATATATATATATATATATATATATATATACTTTCAGAAGTAACCAGTCCATGACCAAACTTAAAGGATTTCGGGAACACTGATGGGTGAAATTGAAGGGACGAAGAGAAGGGTACACTAAGAATTAGATATGGGTACTTTTTTTGTTGAAATATTTTACTGATTAATTCAAATGTAAATATTTCTTTTATATTAAGAATTATTTTTCTTTTTTTATCCTTCATTAGTTTACACTAAAAGTTACATAAAAATATGTAAATCTACACTGTTGAAAGTTTTAAAACATTTTCATGACTGTTTTATTTCCTCATTTATTTTTTGGCGCCTATAATTTTTCATTTTTTGCAATTAGTGCTCGGTTAAAAAATTAGCGAATAAGTTTGAAAAAAAGCAGCATAGTTTTAAATCAAATTTTTATTACCTCTCTAAAAGTTTAACGATCGAAGAATGTAAGAATTTACTGGGGTATTTTTATGTTTTTTGCTTACATTTAAAATTCTATTTTTCAAAAAATAACTCGTGTGTAGCTTGAAACATTAAAATTTTCTTTTTCTTAAGGCTTTTTGAAAATATGTCAAAAATTTAAATTCAATTCTTAATTGCCAGTTGACTTAAAGTGATAAAAATTGTATTGTTTAATGTATTTTCTTTGTTGTCAAACACACACACACATACACACACACACACATATATATATATATATATATATAATGATTAAAATGTGTTCGTTTGATGTATTTCCATTTTTCTCACACACACACACACACACACACACAAAACATATATATAGTGATAAAAATTATGTTGTTTTAATGTATTTTCTTTTTTGCTACACATACACAAACATATATATATATATATATATATATATATATATATATATATATATATATATATATATATATATAGTGATAAAAATTGTGTTCGTTTAATGTATTTTCTTTGTTGCCACACACACACACACACATATATATATATAGAAAGAGAGAGAGAGAACGATAAAAATACCCAAGGTTTTATTCATAATGTGAATAAAGCTTAAAAAATGACCGGCTAGCAAACCGGTTTCGATCCCCCCACAAAAGAGCAAGATTGGGGATAATATAGGAAAAATAAAACATTTCTCTGCTGTAAATTTCGTGTTGATTTGTTCTCTATTCTCAACAAGTCAGACTATTCAGTTTATTCGAATATATTGGAGATAATTCCTATTTTATCCAGGAAACCGTCTCTCTATAAACAGGGATAATATCTACGAGAACTTTACAATATTTTGATATAGACTTCAATACATTTTCCCTATTTTTTTAAAATTCTCTATTATCCTTGATTTAGCTCTGTTGAGCAAGGATCAAAACCCGTTAGCTAGGATATCTTTTTTAAGATTTTATACTCATTTTGAGTAAAACCTTGGTTCTTTTTATTGCTATCATTAAATTTTCTGCGACACACACACACACACACACACATATATATATATATTGCTCGCAGCACAAAGCAGCAGCTACACGGCCACCTACCACCCATCAGGAAAACTATCAAAATTAGACGAACCAGACATGCGGGACACTGCTAGAGAAGCCGCAACGAGCTCATAAATGATATACTCTTGTGGACCTGTACACATGGCCGATCAAAGGCAGGATGACCAGCTCGAACCTACGTACAGCAGCTCTGTGTTGATACGGGATGTAGCCCTGAGGACATGCCGGAAGCTATGGACGATAGGGAGGGGTGGTGTGAGAGAGTCAGGGATATCCGTGCTGATGGCGTGACATGATGATAATGATGTTGTATATATATATATATATATATGAGAACAAAATAAAGCTAAGAATTTAAAATGTCACCTAATTTTTAAGTGGAAAATACCACGTAGTAATTCAAATAAAAAATATTCGTTTATTCTTTTTAACAGTTTCTTTCTTTAAAAAAATTTCGAGTTACACCCATTAAAAAGTTTTATATTTTTGTTCTAAAAATATGTAACGTATTTCTTTAAAAAAAAACAGATTTTGAGGTATTGCTATACAATGTTTTGTTTTAATTTTTGTTCTGTTTTACGCTCTAAAACTCCAACATTATTGGCAGGTATGGATGCACTACTTGGACGCTAACTAATCGGCTGGAGAAGAAGATAGACAGCAATCACACAAGAATGTTGCGGGCAATATTGAACAAGTCCTGGCAGCAACACCCCACAAGGCACCAACTGTACGTACACCTGCCTCCCGTCACGAAAACAATCCAAGTTAGACGAACCAGACATGCAGGACACTGCTGGAGAAGCAGGGACGAGCTCATAGGTGATGTACTCCTATGGACCCCTACATATGGCCGAGCAAAAGCAGGACGACCAGCTCGAACATACATACAGCAGCTCTGTGAGGATACGGGATGTAGACCTGAAGACCTGCCAGAGGCGAGGAACGATAGGGAAATCTGGTGAGAGAGGGTCAGGGATATCCGTGCTAGCGGCATGACATGATGATGATGATGATGATGATAGGTAGGTATAATGAGAAATAAAATTGACTCATTACGATAAAAAGAATTAAAAAATGTATCCTAAAAATAAAATGAAACAAAGAATCAACAATGGAAAATTTTTCGTTTTATAATTTCTTTTTATTGTTTACATTTGAAATAGAATTTTATAAAAGGAACTCCTCAGTTTGAAACATAATCATATTTAGAAATTGTTGCTAAAATTTCTTTTTATTATGACTGTTGAATTGGTGTTTTCAAAGACAGGATTTTCCTTTTTGATTATTTTACATAATCCACAACTTCATTTTTTTCTTCTTGAGACTCCATGCGTTGGGTATGGACCAAAATTAGATAAGGTTAGGGTGTGTTTTAATTTTTTTGGTTGTCACTTACTGTTGATGATTTTTGTCAAGTCAAACATGTTTTTGATTTTATCATTGTTTTTAAGTTGTTCTAGATTTTTTGATATTTCCATAAAAGTTCTGGGCTGTTTTTGTTGTATGCTAAGACACATGCTAAGGGTTGTGTAAAATAATATGGGACTCCCGTTGATTTTCAGTTGTTTCATAGGGAGATTTACTTGTCAAACAGAGGACGGTGCAAAGGAATGAAACATTAGAAAGACAATCGAAGCAATCAAAGAGACAGAGAGAAAACCTCTAAGGAAAAAACGAATGTGAAAGTCTTGGCTAAGATAGACGCTGGGGTTAAAAATAGAAACGTATCAGCAGCAAATATGCAACGGGTTCAGATTGAGTGGAAGACTCTCAGTTGGAAAAAGCGTTAGGAGAGTGGACACGGGATAAAAAAGACGCAAAAAGACTGTTGGGTACGAGACGGGACGATGTAAAGACGGCAGCTGAACACTAGCCTTGACGATGTGAAGATGGCCGCAAATTACGGCACCCATTTTGAAGGAACCAACGTGCAAGCACGTGTAAGAACTACAACCGAAAATGAGAAAGTTTTTATCAAGGTCTATGTATGCTCTCACGATATTTTATTTCTCTCAGTCTAGCTAAAGTGATTGGCTCATTTTTCATTCTCTCTTCTTGTAACAAAGTTGCCGTGATGGTTAATTATTTTATCATCTGGTTTGGTTAGGCTGCAAATTCATCAGTTACCTGTTAAGCTAGCTAAAATCTTTGAGCAGAAATTTAATTCAAAATGAAAAGTTTAAGCGAGTGCATAACGATCAACACAGGAAGGCCAAAATCTAAAAAAAAAAAGATTTATATTTTGTATGTGACAGCTTTTATTAGGGAAATTAAAACAGTCAATTTGGGACACACGTGAGATATGACGCAATAATTTAACAAGATGACATCATCCTACCGATATCTTGAATTAGAATATACAAAATTTAGCGAATTAAAAAAAAACGGTGGTCAGTTAGAAGTTTGTGTCTGTTCATAGACCCTTAGAGATTCTCTCTCTCTCTCTCTCTCTCTCTCTCTCTCTCTCTCTCTCTCTCTCGTGCTATAAATGCTGTATGAACTTTGAACAATAAATATTTGTTAATTGCTGACGGAGAGTTCTTGTTGTTTTCGATTTTCCAACACCCAGGCAACTTTCTTCCAGTGAATCACCCCGACCGTCAGAAGAAATTCTGGATGGATTGTGTCATTCCAGCGTGGGCACAGAGAAGATTGATTAACAAACTATCTGGAACCACTTTAGTAGCGGACCAAGTGATAGTGTTAAAATTGGAGCTGGGCCAAGCTATGGAACCTTATTTAGTACCGTGCTCAAGATAAGGGCCCAGACCGTGCAAACTGTAGTATTGTATTCTCGATAACTAGTAAGAGGTGTAGTAGCGAATAAACGTTTCTCTTGGCGAACCAAGATGGTGCATGGTATATTTGTTACTTCATTTTTCATCTGGGTAGAGGTTTTCAGTTGGTCCGACTAACACTTTAGGCGTAGTACTGCGCTCATAGACTCATTTGAACGGTTGTGGTACAAATGTCTATATGGTGTAGTAGTTATAAAAATGTCTATTCTAAAACTGTAACATTACAAACTTCTATTTGTGCCGTGTAATACTATATTTGTATGTTGCCATGTTTTTCGGGGGTTATTAGTTTCGGGGGTTATTAGTTTCGGGGGTTATTAGTAGACTGATTGCATTTCACATCACACTAATACCTTTGGGAAAGGTATGAATCCAATTATTCTCCCTCCAGCTATGGGTAAATAGTAGGACAGACGAGGTTCTTAAGCCTTGGTTAGGCGACTAGTCTAGCAGAAGGAAAACTCTGAATTCAAACATGTTAAAATCCGCTTAAAAAATTGATCTTGTGTCATATCCTGCCCGAGCGGAGGGGTTGGTAAATATGATAAACCAAACCAACATAATCAGAAATGTACCACGACCTAAAGCATCCGAACATTTTTAAAATTACCATATATATATATATATATATATATATATATATATATATATATATATTATAATTATATAACATTCTTTTACTTAAACATATTTCCTTAAAAAAACACTGACAAAAATTTTTTTAAGCTGCTTTCAGATGAAATATTTTATGTTGTCTTTCAAGATTTCTTCCTTCAACTTTATTCAAAGATTGTCAGGAAATTTCCCCTCTAGCGCTTCTCACCGTTATTTCAAGTTTAAAATCAAAATGTCATTTTTTTTCCTTTGAAATTTAGAGACAATTTTCTAACTTGCCATCCAGCCGACAGTAGTGCTATGAAATCTCACACGAATCAATATAAAATGTCAGATAACCCTATTCCAAATAAAATTAGAATAATATTTGTCCATAACACAAAAATTCTGTAAAAAATAGGCTCTAAAAAGATTAATAATAATAATAATAATAATAATAAAAGTAGAATTAATAAAACAAAAACAAGCTACAATAAATACAAGGATCAATTAAATTTTAGCAATATTTTTAGTAGGCGTTTGCGGCACGTATATCACATGACCGAAACTGGTGTCTGTTGTAAATATATGTAGTAATTGGTGGTATCATTTTAGTTGGTTGTTTGGTTGTTTGGTTGGTTAGGTTTAATGGCATATTAACCCTTGTTGGTTATTTAATGCCAAATCCATTTTCGTGCAAACAGTTCTATTTCATATAATTTAGTTTAACAGGAGTACACAGTTTAGTAGTCAAAACATTTCTATTTCTAACTATTCAGTTTATCCAAACCGTTCTAATTCAGCCAATTCAGTTTAGTATATGTATAGATTTTGCTTACTCCCAGTTACAAGTCAAAACAGTTCTATATTAAGCAATTCAGTTTAGTGTACGTATACTTTCAATGTTAAAAACAGTACCATTTCAAACAATTCAGTTTAGCATTAGTATGCATTTTAAATATAAGTACCTAGTTTAATTGTGAAAAACATTTATATTTAAAGCTATTCAGTTTAGTCAAAAAGTTCTACTTTAAACAATTCAGTTTTGCATAAGTATGCAGTTTAGTTCTATTTAACCTATAGATAGGACCCTTAGCCGGTGCTACCATTCCGGACCAAAGTGGAACAGGGAACAATGGCAATGAAAGGGTGTTCTGCATTCCCCAAATCTCCAGCATCACTAGAACCTCACTATCAGATTGTTTAGTGTCATATCTAGGATGCTCATTGGGTGGTCTTACCCCTCTGCGGAGGTGCAGTCGGTGTATTCTACAGCTCCAGCCGACTGGGCAATACACAGTATTATTTCTGATAATTCAGTTTAGCATAAGTAGAAAGTTTAGTTGTTGAAACAGTTCTATTTTAAACAATTCAGTTTAGCATAAATACGTTGTTTAAATGCAAAAAACAGTAAACTCAAACGACAGTTTAGTTTTATTTAACCCATAGACAGGACCGTATCAGGTGCTACCACTTTGGGACAGAGCGGACCGGGGAGCGATGGCAATAAAGGGGTACTTAGCCTTACTGGAACCTCACCATCAGATTATTTTGTGTCATATCCAGGATACTCGTTGTGGGAGGGGAGTCTTACCCCTCTGCAAAGAAGCAGTCGGTGTATTATACAGCCCCAGCCGACTGGGCAATTGTCGTTGGTGTCCTGATTTGTAGTACATTTCATCATTTCATTTGCAACGTGATAAAACAACTACATAAATATGCAACATAGTCTAATTCGGGAACTTTACGAGTTCAAAATGGACACTACTTGCCACGAAAGCAGTTGCTGAGTTGGCTGGGGTTGTAGACTACACCAACTGCTTCTCTGTAGAGGACTAAGACCCCACCAACAAGTTTCTTATATATGACACTAAACAATCTGATGGTGAGGATCCAGTAATGCTGGATCTTTGTGGAATGCGGAGTACCCCTTTATTGCCATCGCTCCCATGACCACTCAGGCTCGGACTGGTAGCATCTGATAGGGTCAAATAGAACTAAACTGTGTGCTCATATTAAACTGAATTGTTTTAAATAGAAGTGTTTCAATATTTAACTGTGTGTAAACAAATGACTGTTTAATTGAATTGTTAGTGATACATCGCAGCACTTAGAACCATTTAACTTTTTGAGTAAACTGAATAGTTTAAAATAGAACCGTTTTTGACATTTAAGCTGTGTACTTATACTAAACAGAATTGTTTGAAATAGAACTGTTTATATGTTTAAAATGGATTGTGTATTAAATAACCAACAATGGTTGATATGCCATAAAACCAAAACAAAGCAAACCTTATGTTTATATTTAACAGTGTTTAAACTGCAAACTTACGATAAACTGAATTCTTCGAAATAGAATTGTCTTTTAACTGTGTGTAAAAAAAATCTATACATACACTAAACTGAATTATTTGAAACTTTTATAAAAATGACTTAATTCGGCGTTAAATGACCTGAAAAAGGTTGGCACCCTGCAAAAAACAACCAATCAAACAACCGCGAAAGCAAAGAAAACCATTTCTTATACTCAAAGTGACCTGATACCTCGTTCAAATTACAAAAACCATGAGGATCAGGCAAGAGCAGGGAGGCCTAAAATCATGGATTCCGAGGCCGTGCTCCAAGCTATATAGACAAATCTAGAGATTAGTACTGGGTAGGGGGTATCAAGTGAGCCCAGCATTTCATAGTTCAGTGTAGTTCATCATTAAAACCTCAGCAAATGCCCCCGGAGCTACCAAATTGTGCCTCACCTTGTAATATAATTAGGGACTCCAGTTGATTGTTTTAAGAGTAAGTTATTTCCCCGGTAGATTTACAGGTCGACCATAGGACGATGGAAAAGTAGAAACATATATGAGAAAGAGATTCGAGCAGTCACAGAAATAGAGTGGGTTATTTAATGCCAAACCCATCTTTATAGGACATCAGTGATACTATTTAACCTATGGCTGGCAGGATAAGGGGTTCGTAGTTTCCTAAAGGGTATTAGTTGAATACTACCACTACTGATTTTCGACAAGTGTGACTGGCATCAAATAATATATGTGTTTGATTGGTTTTGTTTTGTTTGGTTTGGTTTTATGGCATATTAACCATCGTAGGTTATTAATTTTTATTCATATAAACAATTCTATTTCAAACAATTCGGTTTAGTATGAGCATACTTTTTTGTTTACACACAATCAAACGTCGAAACAGTTCTATTTCAGATAATTCAGTTTAGCATAAGTATACAGTTTCAATGTAAAAAAAACGGTTCTTTTTTAACAATTCAGTTTAGCATAAGTACACAGTTTAAATGTAAAAAAAAAGATCGTTTTTAAACAGTTCAATTTAGCATAACTACATAGTATCAATGTCAAAAAGCAGTTTTTTAAACAATTCAGTTTAGCATTAGTACACAGTTTAAATTTCAGAAACAGTTCTATTTCAAGCAATTCAGTTACACAAGTACACAGTTCAGTTCTATCTGACGCATATATAGGACTCTATCAGGTGCTACTATTTTGGGACTGAGTGGACCTGGGAGCAATGGTAATGAAGGGGTATTCAACATTCTTCCAAAGCTCTTGCATTACTGGCGCCTAACTATCAGATTGTTTAGTGTCATATACCAAGACATTTGTCGGGGGGGGTCTTAACCCTTTGAAGAGAAGCAATCAGTGTATTCTAGCGCCTCAGGTCATTGGGCAATTATGTGTTTGAGGGTTTTCATATGCGTGAGGATATGGAAGACTGGTAAGGCCCAGCTTTTCAAACAAGGTTTCTTCCGTATTGGCTTTGTGCCGTATCGACCTAAGTTTTTTGAATATCTATCAGAGGAATCAATATTTCACTCAGCTTACGGAAATGTGTTCAGACAAGACAGGTGTTTTCGTTTCGTCATTACGTCAAGTTTATCTTTGCTGTCAAACGAAGTGGCTTGTCAATAAAAGATGTAAATACTGCGTTGTCGTCCGTGAGAAATGAATGTCTTTTTTCTTTTATTTTTCAAAATTCAACGAAAACATCACGTGACCTAAGAGTCACATGGAAATATAAAATAACCCTTAGAGCAGAGAAAGAAACGCTTTGCCGAGGGACAGTATTTAGGAATAGAGTCCCGCTTGCTATTACAACTGTAGTGAATGAATTAATTCAGTTTGTTTGTTTTAAAGGCATATCAACTTCTGTTGGTTATTAACTGCAAAATCCATGTCCGAAGAAGAACAGCAGTGATGGGCTTAAAGTCAAAGCTATAGGAATAAGGGAGCTCATGCCTTTTCTAAGTTTATTAAAGCAAATACTATAAAGTGAACACAAAACCGCAACTGGAGTTCGAACTCACTTACGTCGAGGCGACATTCCAGAACTTTAGTTATTAAACCATGGAAATCCTCCAATTGTAGTGTGCTCAACATTTATGACGTTTTGCAATGCTAAGACATTCTAATTAAGTATGTCTCTATGAAGTAGTTGCTTGAAACATCGCTGCTTATTTACAGTCAACTCACATTATATGTGTGGCACTATTGATCGTGGTTTCTCTAGTTTCGCCCGTAAACGAATATATTTCCGCCCACGTTGAGTTTTTAAAAAGATGAGGAGTTATCGGTTTTGTTTAAAACTTTATAAATTACAGGTCAGCACCCTCACCCGCCAACAAGAAGAATCCAAAATAACCAAAGAATACAATTTTCTTGTTTTATTTCATTCTTGGACGAGTGACACGTATGATACTTCTCTCTTCAGCCAAAGTGAAACAGAATCGAATTTCCGCGATATGGAGGATGGACGAGGTCTCGGGTCCTGGTCAATTTTCAATCCTAATCTCTCCTACAGCCAACTCCTAACTCTGTTCCCTCTTACTGTTATTGCCTCTGGCAACCCAATACTGCCAACTACCCTAGATTTGAACACCCTTGAATATATGAGCATCTGACTTCCAGAATAGAAAACCCTTTTTCCATCGTAGATCTTTCAAAACGAACATTCCTCTAAAAACAAGATCCAATAGTGTTAGCTTCTCTTGACCAGGTTCAATTTTAATTTAGCATTACAGTAAAATTGTCTTTGCATTTAAGACGTAGATAATATATAGCAGTTGTTTTACTAAGAAAAAATAAATAAAATCATTAATGCATTTTTAAATGACAATATAGTAAAAGGACAATATCTTACTAACCAGTTTTTGAATTCTTGTCTTGGAATGGATACGCTTAGTATTTTCTTAGTCAGTTTAACATGGTCCGTATCGTATAATTTTATGAATTTTTATGAACATTTATTCAGAAATATGTCGGTTATGCTCTCCTACGCAACCGCATAGAACCCAAAATTGAAAACACACTTAGGAAGAACTAAAATGGCTTCCGGAGGAATAGATCTACAACGTCACAAATTTTTTCTATCCGTCGAATTCTGGGAGGTGTACGTGCAAAAAACCATGAGGAACCAATATTATTTGCAGACTTTACCAAGACCTTTGACTGCATTCACAGAGGAAAGATGGAACAAATTCTACTCGCCTACGGCCTACCGAAAGCAACCGTCGCAGCGATAATGATGCTATACAGAAACAAAAGTAAAGTCTTTCTCCCGGATGGAGACACAAACTACTTCGACATTGTAGAATATGTACTACAAGGAGACGCATTAGCCATATACCTCTTTATTATCAGTCTAGAATATTGCTTAGAACATCAATTGATAAAATGAAAGAAAACGGTTCCAAGCTAACAAAGTAAAAAACAGTAGGTATCCCACAAAAAATTACGGACGTCGACTACGCCGATGACATAGCGCTACTTGCAAATGCACCCGTCCAAGCCAAAACCCTGCTATATAGCCTGGAACGAGTAGCTGCAGGCGTATGCCTTGTAAATGCACACAAGACGGAGTATATGTGCTTTAATTAAAGAGGCAACATCTCTACACAAAACGGTAGCTCTCTGAAACTAGTCGACAAGTTCACCTACCTAGGAAGCAGTTTCTCATCAACCAAGACATACATCAACACACGTCTGGCAAAGGCATGGACAGCTATCGATTGGCTATTGGACATATGGAAGTCAGACCTGATTGATAAATCAAAACGCAGTTTCTTCCAAGCAGTGGTCGTGTCGATAGTGCTATATGGATACACTACATGGACGCCAACAAAACGGATGGAGAAAAAGCTTGACGGCAACTACACAAGAATATTGCGAGCAATATTGAACAAATCATGGAGGCAGCACCCCTCAAAGCAGCAGCTGTACGACCACCAACCAGCCATCACGAAAACTATCCAAGTTAGACGAACCAGACATGGGGGACACTGCTGGAGAAGTAAGGATGAACTCATAAGTGACATACTCCTGTGGACCCCTCACATGGACGAGCAAAGGCAGGACGAGAAGCAAGAGCTTACATACAGCAGCTGTGTACTGATACAGGATGTAGCTTTAAAGACCTGCCAGAAGCAATGGCCGATAGAGAAGGGGAGCGAGAGAGGGTCAGTGAGATCCATGCTGATGGCAAGACATCACGATCATGATGAATCGTGGTGAATTCCAGTATGACATGGAAATAATTTTGTATTTGTATATTGCTATACTAATCTATCAAAAGTTATACGATTATAATGAAGTATACCATGGAATTTTGGTTTTAATCAATAGCATTTTTTTATTCATTGTAAGAGTATTGTCTTATCGGCTTCTTTTCGGATCTTTAATCATGTAAATGCAGTTATATTTTATATATTCCCAACGTTCTATGTACAGTCTTCGTCCCACTGGTGGTACTGACATTTTTCGGAGTATGTTATTATCTACTTATTGTGAAATAGATAAACTATTAGTAGCAATCTGTGATTTTACTTTTTGTTTTACCCTGAATATATACGTGAGAAATTGTGAGGTATAAGGGTGAGTGTGTGAACAGAAAGATAATGAGCTCGTCATACAGATAAATAAATGGATGTGTTCTGTGACTAGCAGATACAGAGAATATAAATATGGTCTAAGCATGGTTTTCTTGGCCGTGCATGTCAACCCATGTATCGCACCTGCATTCTTCATTTCACTCGTCGCTGCACATGGACATTCTTTTTTCCTTCCCATTTATCAAGCGGCATACTTATCTTCATTCTCTTCACTTAATCTCACGCTTGCCTGCGTCTCGTTTGTATCATGTTTGGAACTAGAGCCTCACATGAATATTCCCCTTTCGATCGTTTGATTCGGAAGGCTGTCATCTCGACAAAGTATTCGGCATTTCTTTCGTATGCATTAAATAACAATAAGTCCTTTTTCTCTATATTAATCTTTATCAGAGACGAGGACAAATCGATTTTATTCCGAGCATAGTTACATAAGCACTTAGATTTCAAAAACATCCATTCTTTACACCAAGTCTTGGTTCTTTGTGTTTAAACTTCTATTGTACTCTTCAACTTGTCCCGAACTTCATAGTGATGCATTTTATTTTTATCTAATTTAGTCACGTCCTCAAAGACTTGATATTGCGAATAAAACCAGTGAAATGACAATTGATTCCTGATTTTTTGACACCAATCTAAAGCTATATTGGTTAATATATTCCTTAATATCTAAGAGGTGTGTTCAAACAGTATTTAGACAGAACTGAACTATAAATGAGCACTGTGTAATGTGGGGGGGGGCTCGTGGTGTAATGGCTAACGAGCTGGACTGCAGCCACGAAGTAAGCGAGTTCGAACTCCGGTATCGTTATTACATTCACTTTTGGACAAATAGTCTTGGAAAAAGAATGTTTCTTTAATCCCCACCCAGGTACAGGTTAAATAGAATCATTGCTGTTATCCTAGGAGGATAACTTTGGCATTAAGTAACCCAAGAAGGTTGATATGCATATAAAAATGAAACAGAACTTTCATCTTAAGTGTAGTCTCCTTTGCATTTAAGACATTTATTTCAGAGAATTCATTATTGGTCGAAGCATCTTTGAGACTTGATGTAAAGCTGATTGACAGATATTTTTAACGGCATGTCAACCTATCTCGGTTATTTATGCCTTATAATGGTTAATACATTTTCATATATAACAGGTATGTTTAAAAAGTATCAAGCTAAAACTCTATTCACTAAAGCATAAATAAAGAAAAAAATTAACAGTTAATTATCTTTAAAATAGTCCCCTTGGAATTCAATACATTTATTCCGGTGAGTTTCTCATTGGTCGAAGTATCTTTTGTTTTGATGTGAAACTGTGCTGATCTTTTTAATGACATCTATGCCTTCAAATCTTTTCCTTGAGATGAATACTCAGTTTAGGAAACGAGAAAAACGTCAAATGGCACTCGGTTTGGTAAGAATGGAGAGAGCTGCACTTAGGCACTCTTTTGTTTAGTAAACCTTGCAGCACTGAAAATAAAATTACGAATATGTTGCATTTCAAAAATAATCAAATTCTTTTTAAAAAAAGTCCATACATGTATTTATGCAACCCCTCTGCTCAAGGGGAGATGTAACTCAAGGTCAATTTTAAGCGAAGATTAACAGGTTTAAATTCAGTTTTTTTTCCTAGATCGGTTGCCATACCTAGGTTAAAGAGCCCACTCTGTCCTCTTATTTACCATAGCTAGAAAGAGAATAGCTTGATTCATAATTTTCTCATGTGTATTGGCACAACAAAAAGTGCAAACAGTTTCATTCAGGGTTTGAACTCGAGTCTTTGCGTCTATTTCTTACGAAGACAACTATTACAACATAAGCGTCACCATATAGCAAGTATCCATTTCAAAGCAAAACTTATTGTCCTTGCTTATTATAAAGTTTCAATAATAGATTATACCAAATAATAAGTTTGGTAACATATAATACCTAATGATATCCATTTATGATTTATTAATGTTTTGCGGGAAATGATAAAATCATCACACCTCTTGTTTAGGATGAATTTTTTTAAAAAATGTTGTGATGTACATATTTATGAGCAATACTGAATTTTTGAATAGTCAAACACGGGCATTTTTATTTAGAAATGCATTATTGTCTCTCCCATTGTATCTTTTCAATTACTTCTTTTTTCTTTTTTTTTTTTTTTTGTCTTCTGCGCATCGTTTTCCAACTTTTAATGTGTAATTTCAAATTCTTATTTGAACAAATTCAGTATTTAACCAACTGTCGGCATGTCACCGGTCTCCAAATTTAGTATATCGATCTTCAGTGAAACAATTCCTCATTGGACAATATCGTCTTTTTCTTTCTTTTTCCTATTTAAAAAATATTTTAATGCAAATTATCCCGTTCATATTTGGGAAGCCATTTTGAATGTTAATTTTCTATGTATTTTCAAAAGAATTCTTTTTTCCCCACACCCATTATTTCTGTTCGTTTGTATTCAGTTTCTCCTAAAGCAACTTTAAAATGTGGAAATCCAAATTTTGGCAAAACCAGAATAAAACAAAATCATTTTCAGTCTTACGTTGTCTTTATTGTTATTAGTTTGTATCTAGGGGCATAATTCCTCTCATGCCTCCAATTTCTTTGGATTACGCCAAAGGACTGTGAGTTAGTCTTTGTGTATTTTCTACTTTTTATTTGCATTGTATTTGTATATGCCTTCTCAGATATTTATATATGTAAATATTTCGGCTTCTTTTATATTATCTATCTTGGCATTCTTTCAATTTATTTACATTTGCCCGTAGTTTTGGTCTATTTAAGAAAAAGAATACTGTAGACTGATTTTGCTTACTTCTTGGCTTCAAATATCATTTTTGGCCTTGGATTTTGTTCTTTTGTTTTTATACTCTTTTCTTTTTATGCATTTATTTATTCTAATAATTTAAGTTATTTAAGATCAGTAATTGCTCTTTCTTCTTGTTTGTTTCCTAGAATATATTTCGACTGCTTAAAAAACATTATGCAAGGAGTTCTCAAACCTTTTTTTTTTTTTTAGCGAATCAGATCCCTTTTTTGTGGCAGTCTTGGGTGTACGCTTTGGGAATCGTGAGAGTTACACGTCATAGAAAAGGAAATCGGTAACTCTATTTGAAACCCTATAGGAGGCTGTTTGCATTTCACTTCACGCAAATGCTAAGCTATTTAGAAAAGGTCTATAACCTTTGGAGGTGCCCGTGGTGTAATGGTTATCGTCCTAGGAAATGGACACGGCGACACGAGTTCAAATCCTGGACGAGAATGATTGCATTTCACATAGCACTAATACCCTTGGGAAAGGTATGAATCCAATTATTCTCCCCCCAGTAAATAGTAGGAGAGACTGGGTTCTTCAGCCTTGGTTAGGCAACTAGTCTAGGAGAAGGAAAACTCTGAATTGAAACCTGTTAAACTCCGCTTAAATATTGACCTTGTGTCATATCCTGCCCGAGCGGAGGGGTTGGTAAATAGGAAAACCATCTGTTCTTTCTCACTCACTAAAAATTGACATTGTGTCACATCCTGCTCGTGGTGGAGGAGTTGGGTAAATACAGACTTTAGAAAAAAAATACGAGTTTTCTCTAGAAAGTAGAGACTTTTATAGAAAAAATACAACTTAAATTTCAAATAAATCCTATTTCCTTCGAAATTATCCCTTTAAATAGTCACAAACAAAAAAAGTCCTGGAAACAGTGAAAGTCTTCAGCGGACACTGTATTCAGTTTTTATTCACGACTTTTATGTTATCAACATGGCGGAGGGGTCAGCTAAATATATGTGTTCTGATCAAGCCAAGAAATTTTCATCGATTTATCTCAGACATATTTTATTTTGAGACTTAATTTGATATTTTAGTTGTATAGATGAACTTGGAACTCCCCAACAGGTAACTCAATTCTAAACTCAGTTTCACTGAGACACAACTGCATAGTATTTTCAATTGATAGTCTTAAACAAAATTTGTTTTTGATTATGTACAGGATGTTATAGAAATACCTCTTAGATTCTAAACTGTCACTTGGATAGTGAAAGTGAATTTAAGCAAGTGGCAATAGTCGCTTCAGCTGGCTAATATCTTACCATTTCTTCTACCTTAGCCACCATTTCTTGGACGGTATTTATTTATCGACAAAAAAGAGGTGCCCGTGGTGTAATGGTTATCGTCCTAGGAAATGGACACGGCGACACGAGTTCAAATCCTGGACTGATTGCATTTCACATAGCACTAATACCCTTGGGAAAGGTATGAATCCAATTATTCTCCCTCCAGCTATGGGTAAATAGTAGAGCAGACTAGGTTTTTCAGCCTTGGCGAGACAGCTAGTCTAGGAGAAGGAAAACTCTGGATTCAAACCTGTTCAACTCCGCTTAAAAACTGTCCTTGTGTCATATCCTGTCCGAGTGGAGGGGTTGGTAAATATGGCCAAAAAAGACTGAGTCATATCTGACAGTGTTTCTGTCACTTTTAGCAAACAATATCCTTTCATTTTTCTAGGTGGTATATTTAAAGTTTTTAAACCAATGGTTCTGAAATTTTAAAATAATAACAGTATCGATTTTCTATCCGGAACAACATTATACCGACGTTATATGAAATGAGCATAAAAAGTTCTCTGAATAACAATTGTGGACTAAGAAATTTTAAAACATCGTTTTTACATTAAACGCACTGCGTACACCAACCTAACCCATGATCGTTACAAAAAAATAGTAAGATATAAGCCAAATGGAACTACTATTACAATTTGTACCACACTATGAGTCAAATAGAAACGTTTGACATTTGAACTGGGTGAAAACAAATGGCTTATAATAAATTGAATTGTTAGAAATAGAACTGTTTGGTCATTTGAACAATCGAATTGTTAGTTATACATACCAATACTTGGAACCATTTAACTCTCTTGATCTATGCTAAACTGAAATGTCAGAAATATAAATGTTTTGATATTTAACTGAGTGTAAACAAATGACTGATGTTTAATTGACTTTTAGTGATATATAGCAATAGTTGAAACCATTCAACTTTGTTGTCTTATGCTAAATTGAATTGTTAGAAATAAAACTGTTTGATAATTTAACTGTGTTAACAAATGACTGATGTTTGATTGAATTATTAGTTAGATATAGCAATACTTTTAACGATTTAACTTTGTAGGCATTCTAAACTGAATAGTTAGAAATAAAACTGTTTTTATATTTAACGATGTTCAAGCAAAAAAGTACTTAAACAAATGACTGTGTTAGCATTAAACGCACAGTGTGCACCTTCCTAAGCCATGATTGTTAGAGATTGTATCTGAAAAAACAAAAAAAAAATGGCATGACATTAGCTTAGTGAAACCACCATTACTTGTACCACACAAGTGACAATTTAAAATGTGGAATATATATATATATATATATGCTTAGAAACTATGTTCATAACAGTCTACTGAGTGGGGATATGAGAGAAACTGATATTTGAAAATAAGATTTATGCTACGTTTCCAATTTTATGTCTAGTTTACATGACAAAAGAGGAGCACTATGTTTCAGTAATCTTAGTAACTCCTAAAATTCCTGTTACTTACTGGTACATGTAAAAGTACATCAGTTTAAAAATTCTTTCTTTAAAACGATTCACTGCTTTTAACAGGAGATCAATCTGTCTAGGGTTATTTTATGTCTAAAGGTTAGGTAATCATTTTCTTAGGATGTTTATATTTGTATATTTTGTGTAATGGTTTCTTTATTTTTTTTTCACACAATTATATATCAATGTCTGCTTGGTTGATGTGTTTTATAATATATTAACCATTTTTGGTTATTTAATACCAAATGATGAGCACCGTGTTCGCCAATGGTTCTGGAGACTGGGGTTCAATCCCAGACGCAATCCAAAGACTCAAAAAATGGTACTTGATGTCACCTTGCTTAACACTCAGCATTATATGGTAAGGATCAAGGTAAAGTGGATCAATCCGGGAAATAGAGGAACACCCTCCCGTTCACCTCGGTATGGTAGCTACTGAAAAGGAAGCCTTCAGGTCATCCGCGACGAAGGGTTGCTAACTCATATATATATATATATATATATATATATATTGAAGAGTGTATATTTAGACAGCAAGTTATTATTCAAGCAAGTTTTGTTAAAGACAATGGAACACTGATTATTATTCTAAACTTTTTTCAAGTATCCTTATTATTTTTTGTGTGTGTGTGTCGGGATCTAGACGGTAAAGGAATTGTCCCATATCTTCTACCCAACTGCTTTCGACAATAATTTTGGACGTCATCAAAGGGAGTCAGTTTTCAGTTGACACTTTGAGTTTTTACTGTTTTAATTATTTGCAACGTTTTGTTTTGATGTCGTCAGTTGAAACGTTTTCAGCGTTTTTTTTTTTAAACATTCGGTTGGAAAAAAATTTACTGATAGAGTTAGTGATTTTTAGTGATTAAAAATATTTAATATATTGGCACCTATGTTTAATGCTATTTTAGTTATGTTTGGTCTTTTTATTTTTATGCATATTACTTCTAAATTTGTAATCGTTTTTATTATTGTTTATATA
Organism: Sepioteuthis lessoniana; assembly: GCA_963585895.1. Lineage (NCBI taxonomy): Eukaryota > Metazoa > Mollusca > Cephalopoda > Myopsida > Loliginidae > Sepioteuthis > Sepioteuthis lessoniana. The sequence continues at coordinate 83,993,375 of OY757919.1, read as the reverse complement.
TATATAGTTATAGTATTATAAATGAGAATCATCCTTGTATGGGAAGATGTAAGTAATTGGAGCCATTGTTGTATTTTATTAAATGATGTTTTACAGCACTATTTTCAAAAAGGGGATCAGTGAGACAAGATAATGCTGTGGTTGTATAGCCAATGTAAGATATTTTTTGTTTATTTGGGAGGCACTCTAGAAATGGATATATAAATTTATAAACTACATGTGTTTGGTTTGGCTCAGGGTTTTTTTGCAGAGTAGGTGTTATTCTTACCGAGAAGGCTTGATGATTTAAATTTAGTGTAGTTGATTAGTTTTATTTGTTTGTTCTTTCGATAAGTTTAATGAGTCTTTTTATAATGTTGGTTATTATATATATAATTTGCAAACGAATAGTTTGCAGATAAAATACTAAAATAAGCTACAGCACAGTTTTTGTTACAGAGTTAAAAGTTTTCAAGTTTAGTAAATGGTTAAATATCTCGAGTTGACCCATAGAGGGGATATAAGCAGAGACTAACATTCCGATCGTAGTAGACCCGAAGAAATGATAATGAAAGGCCACTTCACATTTCCCAAACTTCAAAACATGAACCTCACCATCAGATACAGTTTTAATTTGGACAAGTTATATATCAAGTCATCATCATCATCATATCACGCCATCAGCACGGATATCCCTGACCCTCTGTCGCTACCCCTCCCAATCGTTCATCGCTTCCGGCAGGCCCTTAGGGCTACATCCCGTATCAACACAGCTGCTGTATGTATGTTCGAGCTGGTTGCCCTGCCTTTGCTCGGCCATGTGAAGGGGTCCACAAGAGTTCATCACTTATAAGCTCGTCCCTACTTCTCCAGCTGTGTCCCGCATGTCTGGTTCGTCTAATTTTGATAGTTTTCATGATGTGTGGTAGGTGGCTGTACAGCTGCTGCTTTGTGGGGTGTTGCCCCCAGGATTTGTTCAATATTGCTCGCAGCATTTTTGTGTAGTTGCCTTCAAGCTTTTTCTACATCCGTTTAGTTAGCGTCCATATAGTGCATCCATAAATTGCACCCATCTTGTATAGTTTTAGTTTGTTTTGATTTTATAGCGTATCAACCACTGTAGGCTATTTAATGTCAGATTGATTTATATACATATAAACTGTTCTATTTCAAACTATTCAGTTTAGCATAAGTACGCAGTTAAAAGGTTAAAAAAAACAGTTCTATTTCAAACTATCCTGTTTAGTCGACAAAATTAAACTTCCCAAGTATTGCTATATATCACTAACAATTCAATTAAACATCAGTCATTTGTCTACACTCAGTTAAATGTCGAAACAGTTCGATTTCAAACATTTCACTTTAGCATAAGTACGCAGTTTAATTTCAAACAGTTCTGTTTAGCATCAGCTCAAAGGTTATTTCTATTTCACCCATAGATAGGACTCTATCAGATGCTCCCACTCCGGGACAGAGTGGACCAGGAGGCATGGAATTGAAGGGGTACTCCCCATTCTCCAAAGCTCCACCACTACTGGAACCTCACCAACCGACTGTTTTGTGTCATAACCTGGTCATTCCTTGTAGGAGGGGGTCTTATCTCTCTGTAGAGGAGTAGTGGGTGTATTCTACAGACCCCAACCAACTGGGCGATGAAGGGGGACTTCACACTGCTCATATCCCCCAGAACTAGAGCCTCTCCATATGCTGTTTAGGTTTGGTTTCTTTGTTTAATGGCATTTCAAATGTCCAGTGTAAACTAATGTCGAAGCTATCCTTGTAAAAGAAAAGAAGTGATAATATTTAACCCATTCTTGGGAGAATAAAGAGTTTTATAACTTTTCCAGTTGTATTAATCCGTAAGTAAACCTAATTGCATGGCTGGAGTTCGAGCTCTCTCACTTAGAGGCCACAGTCCAGCACTTAAGCAGTTTAATATCATACTCAAAACGTCACAGCCGATTTCTACAGATATTTCATGCTGATTGTGGGATTGTTTGGTGGGGGGTCGTTAATTAGTAATAACCGTTTACAAATTGCTTGCAATTATTTATAGATTTATCCGTCAGTAGCAGCAGGAGATTGGCCAATCAGAGATGATTAAACATACATGAGCAGCAACAAGGCATCGCCGAGTATCAAATTAGGGCGCCTCTGGTGGTGTAATGGTTAGCAAGCTCGACTAGCAAACCTACACGAGTGAGTTCGAGTCTCATTGGGTGCCCCCTTCATATGGCCTTGTGCCACATCTAAGCAAAAAGCTTAGTAAATTTCCATCGCCGAGTATCAAACCGTATTCCAGCCATGTTACTGAGAAGGTGTACCTTTTTTTTTTTTTTTTGTATAGCACAACTGAAATCACGATGGCTACCCGAATTCCAACACTGAATATCTTCTTTCTTTTTAACGCAACGTTTCAGCCATTTCAATCTATGGTCTGCCTCAGGTGTATTTCAATCGTAGTTTTTATTTATGAGTGTATATTCTGGAAGAGACTTCGAGGCATTGTTGCTAAAGGGAGTTCGAATTCCAATCCTTCTATAAAGCTATGAACCTCCTTTCACCAAAAGAGCTATTAGTTAAACAGTACCACTACTGTTCTTCAAAAAGATAGCTACGGTATTAAATAGCCCACGAAGGTTGATATGCCATAAAAAGCAGATAAATGAAGAAGGTATATTCCTACTTTATTTGTTTCATTACATTGACATTATGGTTAGAGTGTTCGCCAATAGCCCGGGAGACCTGGGTTCGATCCCAGGTCGAGTCATACCAAAGACTCAAAGTGGTACTTGATGCTTAACACTCAGCATTATAAGGTACGGATCATGGGTAAAGTGGGTCAATTTTGGGAAAGGAGAAGTTCCCTCCCCTATACATTGGTGCAGTAGCTATCAAAAAAGGAGCCTTCGGGTCACCCTCGACTACGGTCGCCAACTTTACTTATTTGTTTCATAAATAAAATACTTAAGTGTTTTTCAGATTCGAACTATTTTTTTCACAGCCCACTCGATTGAGGCTTTAGCATACACCGACTGCCTCTCTGCTGAGGGGTAAGATTTGCCCCTTAACAAGCGTCCTGTATATATCTGATGGTGAGCTTTGGGGAATGCTGACTACTTCTTCATTGCCATCGCTTCCTGATCCATTCTGACCTGGAGTGGTAGCACTTGGCAGGATCCTATCTATGGGTCAAATAAAAGTGTTTGGCATTTAAACAGGGTGCAAACAAATGACTTAAGGTGAATTGAATTGTTAGAAATTGAATTGTTTGATAGTTTAACTGTGTGCGTAAACAAAATGTGTTTACAAATCATATATTTAATATATATGTAAAAAAAAAAAAACAGGATTTGGCATTGAATCACCACAATGGTTGATGTGCCTTAAAACTAAAACAAACATAATCTGGTTTTTGTCTTATCGTAGTCGAACTCAAGTTCTTTGCGCAATTCCTTACGAGGTAGAACTAATGTGAGAATTCACAACAAAAAATACATTGATGATAGAATATTCAACAAAACTATACTGAACAACAGAAAAACATTTTTCTGACAATATAGCTTTTGCTATTTAATGGCAAATCAAACTTCTCGGGTTATTTCATGCCAAATCCATCATTTTAGTAGGGATTCTATTTAAACCATTGATGGAAAAATAAGGGGATTCATACCTTTCCCAAGAGTATTTGACCGAAAGTGAACGTAATAGCGCGACTAAAGTTCGAACTCGCGTATTACGATTTCACAGTCCAGCGCTTTAACCATTACACCATGGGGACCACATTTGTACAGCAAATAATATAATAATGATAACATGTCTACAAGCTGTTGGTTATTTTAGATTATTTGTTTAATGACGTATCAACCTTTGTGAGTTATTCAAAACCAAAGTCATCCTTCTAGATTACAGGATTACTATTTAACCAATAGCTGAGGAATAAGGGGTTTCATACCTTTTTCAAAGATTCTAGTCGGAAAGTGAAGGAATGAAATTCTAACTCGCTTACGTTGAGGGCACGGTCCCGTGCTTTTGCCTCTACATCTCAGCTACTCTCCAAGCTAGTCAGTCGTTTGGATAATGCTCTATGGTTGATTAACTCGTGTGTGTTATTAAATGCGACATCCTTTTTGTACATAAATGATTTCTTAGGGAATTGTTTGTTAGTAATTTTATTCTTAAATGAGTTGTTCGAACTTATTTTTTACTCACAATGAAATGATTTTAAGTATTGCAATAAAACATTAATAATCCTTTTTAATATGAATCATTTGTTTTTACACAGTTAAACGGTTTAAAGTATTGTTATTTATTAACAGAACTAAAACTATTTATCAAGAATGCCCATTCAATACAAATGATTTGTTTGTTTGTGGCATATCGACCTTTATAGGTTCTCATTGCCCTAGTGGGTAAAGTGTTCACCAATGATCTAGGAGACCTGGGTTCAATCCCAGGTTGCATCATACCAAAGACTTTAAAATGATACTTGATACTCCGTGCTTAACACTCAGGAATATAAGGTACGAATCAAGGGTAAAGTGGAGCAATCCAAGGAAAGGAGTTGCGACCCCCAATACATCGGTGTAGTAGCAATTGAAAATGAAGCCTTCTGGTCACCCTCGCCTTCGGTTGCAAACTTTACTTACTAATGCCAAATCCATTTTTATACAAATAAACAGTTCTATTTCCGACTATTCAGTTTAACATCGGTACACAGTTTAATTATCAAAAATATTTCTATTTCAAAATATTCAGTTTAGTCTATTAGTTCTAATTCAACCAATTCAGTCTATTATGAGAATAAGTTTTGTTTACACACAGTTAAATGTCAAAATATTTCTATTTCAAACAATTCAGTTTAGCGTTAGTACAGTTACAATATAAAAAACAGTTCTATTTCAAACAATCCAGCTTAGCATAAAAAAACAATTCCATTACAAAAAATTCAGTTTAGCATAACTGCACAGTCTAAATGTCAAAACAGTTCTATTTCAAGCAATTTAGTTAAGTATAGAACCCTGTCAGGTGTTACTAATCCCGGTTCGAGATGACCTGGGGGTAATGGCAATGAAGAGGTATTCCGTATTCCCCAAAGGTCCAAGATTACAGGAACGTCACCATCAGATTGTTTAGTGTAAAAACCAGGACATTCGTTGGTGGGGTACTTACCCCTCAGCAGAAAAGCAGTCGATGTATTCTACAGCCCCAGCCGAATGGGCAATCAACCTTCGTGGATTAGTTAATGCCAAAGCTATTCTTGTTGTGAAAAACCCCCAAAAGATAAAATAACAATTATAAAAACCTTAATTAACACAGTATTTTACATCTCATCTCAGAGAATATCTTATAGAGAACTTACTAATATAAAACAAAACCTTGTTAATAAGAATTTCCCTAATAAACTAGTCGATCAAAAAATAAAATTATACCTTCATAACATTCATAAAAATAACAACGTACAATAACAATACAAACAGAATTAATCTTTTTTACAAAAATCAAATGCACTACAAATTAGACGAACAAGCAATAACCAACATTATAAGAAGACACATAAAAACTATCGAAAAACAAAAACAAATAAAACTTATCATCAACTGCACTAAATCAAAAACATCAAACATCATAGTTAAAGATAACACTGACTGTGCTAAAATACTCCGAAATCAAACCAATGTAGTTTATAAATGTAAATGGCTATTTTGAAAGTGCTCCCGAATTATAAAAATAATATTTACATTGGTTATACAACCACAACACTACCTCATCGGCTCACCTTTCACTTTTCTGAAAATAGCGCCATAAAATAGCATTTAAGTAAATAACATAATAATAGCACTGACCAACTTACATCTTCCGATGTAAGGAAGATTCTCACAGATGATACAATAATTATATATAAAAACAATGAAAACGATTACAAATCCTCGAAGTAATATGCATAAAAACATAGATAAAATGGCATTTAACACAGGCACCAACATATTAAATATTTTTGATAACTAAAATTACTAACTCTTTCCAAATGAATATTAAAAAAAAAAAAACACGCTGAAAACGTTCCAACTGACAACTTTAAAACAAAACACGACAAATAATTAAAACAATAAAGCTCAAACTGTCAACTCAAACACGTAACCCTTGATGATGATCTAAGGTATTTTCGAAAGCACAGGGCAGAAGATATGGGACAATTTCTTTACTACCTGGATCCTGACACAATATAAATAACAAGAAGACTTGAAAAATTACAATTAAAAAGATAAACAGCGTTATGTTGTTTTTAATAAAACTTGCCGTAATAATAACTTGCTGCCTAAACATGCACTATACAATATATGTATATACATAGATATAGTTTGTTGATGAATAGTTTTTGTATAATTCTATTTTTTATAGCACTACAGTGAAATGGTTTCAGTTATTGCTATTTATCGTTTTCAGAGATTCAAAAGTTTTCAAGCATTGCAATTTAACTAATTCTTTTTGATATTAATAATTTGTTTCCGCTGAAATTATTGTCGGTCATCCAGTTATGGGATTCTTAATACAAAAGGTACGTCTTGTCAGTACAAAGGCTGCACTACGTTTTGATACTGGGCTGTAACTTCCCCCGTTTCATATATGCTCTAGTCATCTCTGATTGGACGATCTCCTGCTGCTACTAACTAACAAGTCTATAAGTGCTTGCCAGCAATTTGTAGATGGCTTGTACATATTACGACGCTTCCTCAAATAATCTAACAATTTCCCGACAGTTAAATGCTTTCAATAATTTTATTTCATCTTACCAATCCCAAGTAAACTTTTGAATAGTTTCATTCGACCCATAGATAGGACTTCAACCACTACAACCATTCAGGGTGAGAGTGGACCCAAGAGTAAAGGAGTTGTTGAAGTTCTGTACTTCAGTGTAGTTCACGTGTTGAATTACGCGTGAAAGTGAATGCGGACTTAAGCATCAGGAAGGGCAGATTATATGCGCATCAGGGCGTTCCACAATGCGCAGGTGGTCTCGTCCATTCCCATTGTGGTGATTGGCTGCGAGCCCAGGAGTGGCTATGCTAGCGTGCATATATGCTGGCCTGTTCATTGGCATCTTTGTGTTAGCCGACGCCAGCCGGGCCCCCGAGCCGGTAAGTATTGTTTATCATTTTCTCCAGTGCATTAGGGCAGTAGCTTCTTCAAGGGGCATTCCACATTACCCAAACTCCGAGACTTGAGTATCACCGTCAGAATCAGTTTAATGTCATATCCAGGAAAACTTTATAATGACCAATGGTTGTAGAAAGTATTTGAACAAAAAGCAAAACAAATTTTGAACAGTTTTTATTCAGTCTTGATCAATATTCATAGCATGGTGCTAGTCAGAAAGGAAACTGATATAAAAATAAATAAATAAATAAAGGATCTTTATTCATCATATTCAACAAAATATGTTGAAATGAAAATTTTCTGTCTACGCACACACACATTATATCATATCACACTGAAATTATGAAGTTCTCTGACTCTCCCTCTCTCTGTATTTCTCTCTCTCACCATCTATTTCATTCAACAATCTTTCCCAGCAGGTTTTCCAGCCTTCATTTTGGAGCTGATGTAAGTAAATCTTTGCTGGTCGCTCATCACTAGCGTGTTCATGGGTAGGAGGGATTAATAGAACGTCACTTTTGAGATCGTCCTTTGTTTTCCAGCTGTGCCCACATGTCTTGCTCGTCTTAATTGAATGGTTTGAAAGATAAGAGGAAATTTGCCGTACAGCGGCTGTTTAGTGAGATACTGTTTCAAAGAATTGTTCAAGACATCACACAGAATCTTGTATTGTTCTCATTTAGTCTTTTCTCAATACGTTTTGTTTGCGTCTATGAGGTGCATCGATATAGTCGAATGGATACTGTTACAGATTGCAAGAAATAACATTTTATTTTATCGGATAGATCAGATTTCCATATGATTGATGAACTCTCAACAAAATTCTATGCCTTCACAAGGTGCTTCTTTGAAACACTTTCAGTAGATGAGATGATGTTGCAGAGGTATGTAAACTTTTTTTTTTTTTTTTTTTTTGCTAATTTTAGAGGCTTGCCATTTCGAGTGGATCTGGCTCCTTATTCTTTAAAACACATGTACTCTGTTTTATTTGCATTCACGTTAGGCAAATGCCTCCTGTTGATGGATATAGGCTGTATAGTAGGGATTTGTATTTGGAAGAAGCTCTCAGTAATCTGTGTAGTCAGCATATGTCATAGTTCCTGCTGGATATCGCCAGCTTATTACCTTTTTTTTTTAAGTGAAAACGTCCACGTGTTGGCATATTTCTGTATGAAAAAAACATCCCCGTTGCCAAATGTTCCGTTTGCTTAAGCAAATACTTGGGAATAACAATAACAACCTAATCCAGTTGTACTCAAGATGGTGGAATGACCGCTTCCGCCTTTTTATTACAACCCGTCAAACATGGCCGAAACGATACTTCTTTTTCAACAGCAATACACAACAGTTACTAATTATCAAATTTCAATAGTTTTAAAGACTGAATTTTACTTCGACAGTAAAGAAAAGATTTAAGTATGTATATAAGTAAAAAAAGTCAACGAATATAAATTTAAGAAAGTTTTTTCTCTTCTTACCCTGGATTTTCTCAGAATTTTACTCAGCTAATATCTTTTCAAATAGCATTACTTCCTTTCACGGACCGGTCGATACCAAATTACAGTTTTTTCATTCATACATTTTTAACTACGCTGTTTAACTATTTTGCCAAAAAGAAACATTCTAGTCACGTGACCTGATAGTGGGGGAAACAAAAACAGTCGTTTGAGGTCAGATTCTTAGTCACGCTATTTCATCTTTATATTTTTCACACATATACATTAACTGGATTACTTCTTATTAAATTTCCAGGTTTTTAAGACTAAATTTTAATTTGATAGTAATGCAAAGATTTTTTAACTAATGCATACACTAACAACACGAAAAATAATCTACGAACATATATTTAGAAAATTATGACAACTACTTTCTAAAGACTAATTTTTACCTCAATAGTAAGGCTAAGATTTTTTTACAACTATATGCACACGAAACCCAAAAAATAAACCTCTAAAAACGTTTGACAGCAGGCAAATACAGTGCTCTATGCAATTAATTGGTACTATAAAATATATATTAGACAAGGCTCACAGAGCAAATATTTGACTACACACGCACACACATACACGCACATGTATATAAACACGTAAGTTCTTCGTTAAGCTTGAAGCCTGATGAAAAATGTGTTCAATTCACACAGTTAATTTTTTCAACATAATCTCCGTAATTGTCAGTGCAATTAATTCAGTGATGAAAACTGATCCCACAGACTGAACATTATACAGTAAAATATTCAGACTTAGTTAAAACTCGGAATCAAGCCACAGGATTAAAAATGACCACTCAAAAATAGTTTACTTCAGTCTGTTCGTATCAATTACTAGAGGGAGCTGAAAGTTTTATAACGTATCTAGTATTAAAACGACCGCTGTAATGTTTTCAAAGATGAATACTCGTAGTCTTTTACCAGCTCCATATCGACGTATGTAACATTTTCATCAGGATGATTGTTTATTGTCAGCTCCATATTGACGTACGTAACGTTTTTTCTGGATAAATGTTCGTCGTCTGGTTGCCAGCTACATATCGATGTACGAGGTTCATTAAATAAGTTTCCAGACTTTTTTTTGAATGGGCACTTTTATTGGTAGTACACACATGAAACTCTAGTCCCCTTCGAAGTAATCTCTTCCGGCTGCAACGCACTTGTTTTACCGTTCCAACAACTTCTGAAAGGCCCAACGGAAGTCCTGTTGTGTGAGCGTGTCAATGACCTTCGTCACAGCCTCTTTCATCGCCTCAATTGTCTCATAACGACAGCCTCTGAACTTAGGGAATAAGCAAAAGCCACAGTGGGCAAAGTCTGGACTATTGGGAGGCTGAGGAACAGTCTTGATGCCCATCTTGGTCAAATAGTCTGTGACAAGGATGGAGTTGTGGACTGGTGCATTTTCCGGGTGGAAATGCCACTGAGCCGATTTGAAGAGTGCTGGCCTCTTCCAACGGACTCTCTTCCTGAAGTCCCTTAAAACGTCAATATATTAACCCTAACCCTAAGCCTTTGGCCAATCAACTCTGGTCTATTGACTTCCTTACTCCTCCCACACCTCTCACCATCTCTCACAGACTTCCTTGAATCTCTTATGCCACTCAAAAACTGATGCTCGATTCATGCAAGATGCTCCAAAAGCAGTCTGAAGCATTCCATACGTTTCTATGACATTTTATCCAAGTTTAAAACACAATTTTATTGCATATCGTTCTTCTAAAGTGTCCTAACGTCCAGATTGCATTTTCGAAATTCACTAGCTGTGACAATCAGGCTTTAGTAGGCTGTATTCCAATTGCTGCTGTAGCTGTTCATTTGAACCTGAAATCATAAAAATTGGTCTGTCATTTTATAAGATGTATAGTAATAACATACTGAATTCTCAAGAGTTTACAACAATTTTAAATGCCTGTACAAAAAAGTCTGGAAACATATTCAATGCACCACGTATGTAACGTTTTCTCTCGATGAATATTCGTTGTCTGGTCACCAGCTTCATATCGATGTATGTAACGTTTTCTCAGGATAAATGTTCGTAGTCTGGTTGCCATGTCCGTGTCGACGTATGTAACAGTCATTAGCCAACAACTGGGTTTTTTATAGTCTGCGGCTGAATTCCTGCTGCATTGTCACTTGAACAAACGTCCATGATTCAGTTTGGTTTGTTGGTTGGATTATATTCGATGTCAACCCTTGTAGAATTTACGAACATAAACGACCGATTAAATTAAATAAAGAGCGAAACGTCCTTTTCTCTCAATTGTTAGATCTCGAACACACTTTTAATTTTTCCAAGGCCATTTTATTAAACGCATACATTGCCAAACATCCCGTCGACTGTTAAAATCTGCTGTCATCTCCCGGTCCAAACAACGACCCGGCTTCTACTAGATTTAGCAGACTTTATTTTACGTGTGAATAATTTTGTAGGCTCCCTCAGGTCTACTTAGCCAAGATGTTCCGAAAATGAATCTGTCACAGCAAATAACCCCTGCCGCCACTACCACTCTGATATATATCTGTATCTTTATCTTTCTTTCCGTTCAATCTTCCCTTCTTATAACCCCTCCCTTTTTTTATTTATCTATTTCATCCTATGCGGAACTCTAGAAAAACTCGTCATTCTGATGAACTCTTTTTTTAAATAAAGACGAAACATCATTCTTCAATGCGTTGCCAATCTTTCAGTTTATCCACTTTCCACTTATTTTTCACACACACACACACACACACACACACACACACATATATATATATATATATACAGTTAAGTAAAGTTGGCAATCTTTGTCAAGAGTAACCCAAAGGCTCTCTTTACAATAGCTACTTCACCAAAGTGTAAAGAAGGGCGCTTCTTCTTTCTCAGGATTACCCCACTTTACCCTTGATCCTTATCTTATAATGCAAGGCAGCATCAAGTACCTTTTTTTAAGTCTTTGGTATGACTCGACCAGGAATTGAACCCCGGTCTCCCAGATCCTTGACAAACACTCTACTTATTAGGCAATTTGCCCGAAACATAATTTGTAGATAAATAGTCAGTAGGTAAGATTTTTAAACGCGTCATATCCCATTTATTTTCACGCAGTTCAATGGTTTCAAGTATTCCTATCTACACTAATAATTATATACAACACTTCATTCATTTGCATAGTCACATTTTCCCGAGTATTGCTAAGTACTACAAAAAATTCAATTTTTACAAACAGTTTAACTCTTTCAAGTATTGCTATTAAACTCTAATAATTTAGTTTCAAATTCCCCTTTCATTTTCGCACAGTTAAATAGTTTCAAGTGCCCGAGGTGTAATGGTTATCGTCGTAGGAAATGGACACGGCGACACGAGTTCAAATCCTGGACGAGACTGATTGCATTTCACATTGGGAAAGGTATGAATTCAATAATTCTCCCTCCACCTATGGGTAAATAGTAAGGCAGACTAGGTTCTTCACCCTTGGTGAGGCAACTAGTCTAGGAGAAGGAAAACTCTGAAGTCAAACCTGTCAAACTCCGCTTAAAAATTGACGTTGTTTCATATCCTGCCCGAGCAGAGGGGTTGGTAAAGGAGGGGCCTGTGGTGTAATGGTTATCGTCGTAGGAAATGGACTCGGCGACACGAGTTCAAATCCTGGACGAGACTGATTGCATTTCACATAACACTAATACCCTTGGGAAAGGTATGAATCCAATAATTCTCCCTCCAGCTATGGGTAAATAGTAGGGCAGACAGGGTTCTTCAGCCTTCGTGAGGCAACTAGTCTAGGAGAAGGAAAACTCTGAATTCAAACCTGTTAAACCCGCTTAAAAAAATTGACCTTGTGTCATATCCTAGCCGAACGGAGGGGTTGGTAAATATGGTTAAATAGTTTCAAGTATTGCTATGTAACATAATTCAATTAAGCATCAGTCATTTAGCAGTTCTATTTCACACTAAGGTTTTAACCTTGAGAGGACCTGAAAGTAATGTCAATATACTTAACGTTTCCCTAAGCTTTAGGACTGGAGCCTCACCATCAGATTGGTTAATGTCATATCTTGGACACTCTCTGCATGTGTCTCTTACACTTCAGCAGAGATGCATTCAATATCCGTAGCGGATTAGGTTGTTCTGTGATGTAGTTTAGGGTCTTAATGAATACCTGCAGGAAGGTTAGCGTCGCACTGTTATGCAGGTTAGGTGTATCTTGTTGCCTGAAGAGTGAAATGCACAAAATACGACTCGGCTTTTAATCTTAGGACCTTCCGTTGTTTTCTCCGATTGAGTTACTAGGGTCGTGCCATTCATGCCTGCTTTCCACCTTTAGTTTTGGTGACGTGAATGACAAAGTCGTTCGTTATTTGTCTCCTTGCAAGCTTAAGATTCTCTTCAAACGGTAAGGTATATTGCTTATCACGAAGACAAGGGACCTGAGGTTACGACCGACTTTATTGTTTGCTATTTGATATTTAGTCAAAAAAGTTGACAGGTGAGAGAGAGAGAGAGTGTTTGGTATGGTTTATTTGTTTTAAATGACATATCAACCTTTCAAGGATTATTTTATACCATAGCCACTCTTGTAGTTCAGCAGTGATGAAATTTTCCCTTTAGCTGTGAGATAAGAGGTTTCATACCTTTCCTCAAGGTTATTAGTTGGAGAGTAAACGTAATACTGCGACTGAGGTTTGAATTCCTTTACTTCGAGGCTGCACATTAGCAGGTCACGGGGACCCCTGAGATAGAAAGAGATTAAATGGGTTTTTTTTCCACTTTGCTTGACCCAAAACTAAATCGTCATTCTTCCGAATCGGAGTTCAATCACTATCTAAATATATACAGGTTAAGTCTTTTGGTTATTCACAGCTCAGAATTTCCTAAAATTAATAAAAACCCAGATATTTTCTAGGTTAACCATTTTTTCTCCTTCGCATAGGAATCACTTTTTCAATTAACCTATTCTAGTTGATACCAACACGTCTTGGGTGGTGTAATGGTTAGCAAGCAAGACTAACAAACCTTCGCAAGTGAGTTTCATTTAGTGCCCCATTCATACGGCCTTGTGCCAAATATAAACAAAAAAGCTTAGTAAATTACTACCAACACGTCTTTCGTCAGATACTTTAATCTATCATTTTTTAAAACTTTGGTTCGAATTATCATTTTACCCTGTCCAATATATGAACTTTCTTTGACTTAATTTAGCCAGAACGTCCACATAAATATATTATTGCCCGTCGGCTTGTAAGGCTGTAGAATATACCGACTGCACCTCTGCAGAGGCATAAGACCGCCTCCAACGAATGTCCTAGATATGACACTAAACAATCTGATGGTGACGTTCGAGTGATGCTGGAGCTTTGTAGAATGAGGAGCATCCCTTCATTGCCATGGCTTCCAGGTCTACTCTGCCCCGGAGTGGAAGCACCTGATAGGGTCCTATCTGTGGGTCAAATAGATTTAAACTGCTGGTTTGTTGGGTTTTATGGCATATCAATCTTTGTTGGTTATTTAACGCCAAATCTATATTAATGAAAATAGTTCTATTTCAAACAATTCAGTTTAGTGTAAGTACGCAGTTTAAATGTGAAAAAATATTTCTATTTCGAGCTATTAAGTTTAGTCAAGCAATTCTACAGTTACATGTCAAAACAGTTCCAAATTAAACAATTCATTTTACTGTAAGTACAGTTTCAATGTAAAAAAAACACACTCCATTTCAAATAATTCAGTTTAGCATAAGCACTCAGTTTAAATGTAAGTGCGGTTTCAGTTAAGCATAAGCACGCAGTTTAAATGTAAGTACAGTTTAATTGTCAAAAACATTTCTCTTTCAAGCTATTCCCTTTAGTCAAACAATTCAGTTTCACATAAATATGCTGTTAGTTCTATTTAACCATAGACAGGGTGTTATATACTCATTTGCCGTATCATAACGACTCAATAATAGTAAAGACAGACGCACGCTGAAAGATAGACGCATGAATAAACGACGCAGGAACGAAGGACGCATGAAGGGAGACACAGGAAGGCTTCTTTAACATATTTACCTCTCAGTTTATTGCAAGGGTTCGAAAGGGTTGTTCAAGGTTTGCATGTGAGAGGGTGCTAGAGACCGAACATAAACTTCATATTTTGACCCCACTGTTATGACCGTCACGTTGTGTCTTTCTTGTTCTCGTGATGTTGGGGTCTACTCCATCGGGGGGTTCCAAGCGCCCCCTCGGTCGGGTGTGGCCTTTCCTACCACATCTGGTCTCTACTGTCTGGAATTCTGCTGGTAACTGCATCGGGGGTTTTCCGAGTGCCCCCTCGGTCGGGTGTGGCCTTCCTTACCACATCTGGTCTCTACTGTCTAGAATTCTACTGGCAACTGCTCTTGGACCCAAACTCAACTGAGTTAAATAATAATTCAACGCCCACACGATCGTCTACTGGATCTTTGAAATCGAATGTTTAATCGTCATCAAGCGGAAATAACTGTCATGCAGTTCAGAGGTTACTCTCTTCCGGTGCATCACTGTAATGGCACAATGGGACCTTCACCTTGTCCCATATCATAAGCCTTAATCTGCCTACGTGATCTCTTTCGATTACTGGCCATTGGAATGCGTCACTTCCTTCCGGTGTATCACCTTGGAATAGCATTTTGGGGCCGGGTCGAAGGTCAAAATATTACAAGGGCCCTATCAGGTGCCACCACGCTGGACCAGAGTGGACCTGGGAGCAATAGCAATGATGTGGTGCTCCGCAATCTCCTAAAGCTCCAGCATTACTGGAACCTCACCATCAGGTTGTTTAGTGTCATATCCAGGACACTCGTTGGGGAGGTCTTACCCCTCTGCTGAGGAGCAGTTGGTGTATTCTACAGCCCCAGCCGACTGGTCGATAGAACTAAACTGCGTAGTTATGCTAAACTGAATAGTTTGAAATAAAAGATTTTTGACAATTTAACTGAGTACTTAAATTTAAACTGCGTCCTTATGCTAAAGTGAATTGATTGAAATGAAACTGTTTTTATGCTGAACTGAATTACTTAAAATAGAACTGTTTTGACATCTAAAATGAGTAATTATGTTAAAGTGAATTATCTGAAATAGAACTGTTTTTACATTTAATTCTGTGTATTGACCAGTCTGATGGGGCTGTTGAATACACCGATTGCTTCTCTGCCGAGGGGTAAGACCCACTTCTAACAAGTATTCTGGGCATGACATTAAACAATCTGATTGAGCCATTCCCATAATGCTGGAGGTTTGGGGAATTCGGAGTACTTCTTCATTGCCATCGCTACCAGTTTCCCTCTGGCCCGATATGGTATTACCTGATAGGGTCCTATTTATGGATCAAATAAAACTAAAGTGTGTACTCATGCTAAAATGAATTGATTGAATATAACTATTTTGTCATTTCAACTATGTACTTATGTTAAACTGAATTGTTTGAAAAGGAACTGTTTTCGTATGGTAAACTGAATTGTTTGAAATAGAACTCTTTGACATTGAAACTGTACTTACGCTAAACTGGATTGTTAGAAGTAGAACTATTTTGACTTTTAATTATGTGTAAACAAAACATATACTCATACTAAACTGAATTTTTAAAATCAGAACTGTTTGACTAAACTGAATAGCTTGAAATAGAAATGTCTTTGACAATTATCCTGTGTACTCATGCTAAAATGAATTATTGGAAAAAAAAAAGTTTATTTGTATAAAAATGGATTTGGCATTGATAAACCAACAAAGGTTGATATGCCATAAAATCCAAACAAACAAATTATCCCTAGATTCTGGTATTCATTTTTGCTGTATCCTGGCTGACCGGGTCATTAATTAATCAATTTTTTGATCGACACGCATTTCAAATTCATTGAATTTTCTTCCATCATCTTATTTTAACCAAAATAATTGTTACCTTTAAACAGAGGGCCTATAAGAAGAAAACAATCTAGAACCGTTTTAAATTGCATAAAATTCTATCTAATATTGTAACAGTTCCGTTATAGTCGAAAAAAAGTATATTTTCAAAAATTCAAGAGCCTTTTTTAACAGGGTTAAAGCAGCAAGTGGAACCATCTGTCAAGTGCATTGCTTTGAGGGGAAAAGAACATGTACGTTTCGCGACTCTAGTGCATACGCAGTTGTGAACTTTTAAGCACGTTCCTATTCATCTCATTACTATTCATGTCTCTTTCATTCTATTCATATCTATCTGTCAATCTTTCAACTCATCGTTTATATATCTATTAATCTCATTTGTATTATACCTAATTATCCTCATATCTATCCATCTCTCTATCCTCTTTATATCTGCTTGTTTTTTTTTTTATCTGATTAGCGATCGTTTTCTGTTTTTTTTCCCCTTCTGAAAAACATTTTTTCCCACAATACCACTAACTTCAATCATCTCTTTGTTTTTAACTGTTGATATAAGCGATCATATCCATCAGTTTATCGATCGTACAATCTATCCATTTGTATCTATCAATGCAATTTTGTTCTTAAATTTCTATCCATTCATTCGATTCTATACATATTTATTAATCCTATTTGCTTATATCTATCATTCTTATTCTGTTCATATCTAATTCCCTAATTCTGATCATATCTATCTATCTTATTTTATTCATAACTGTCTCTTTGGTTGGTTGGTTATTTGGGTTTTATTGCATATCAACCTTTGTTGGCCATTTAACGCTAAATCTATTTTTATGTAAATAATCAGTTCTAATTAAACAATTCAGTTTAGCATGAGTACACAGTTTAATTGTGAAAAATATTTCTATTTCAAACTAATCAGTTTATTGAAACAGTTATATATAACAAATCCGTTTAGTGCAAGTACAGTTTCAATGTCAAAAACAGTTCAATTTCTAACAGTTCAGTTTAGCATAAGTATGCAGTTTAAATGTAACTACGGTTTAATTGTCGGAAACATTTCTATTTCAAGCTATTCAATTTAATCAAACAATTCAGTTTAACATAAGTATGGTGTTAGTTCTGTTTAACCCATATATAAGGCCCTATCAGGTGCTACCACGCCGGGTCAGAGTGGAGCTGGGAGCGATGGCAGTAAACGGGTACTCCGCGTTCCTCAAAGCTCCAGCATTAGTGGAACCTCACCATCAGATTGTTCAGTGTCATATCCAGGACACTCGTTGGGATGGGTCAAACCCCCTCTACAGAGAAGCAGTCGGTGTATTCTACGGCCCGAGCCGACTGGGCAAACTGTCTCTTTGGCTAATTCTGTTCATATCTATGTGATAAGTGACTGGGCTTTTTCTTCTTTTTTTGGCTTTGGCTTCTGAAAATCATTTTCTCCACTCATCAACAAACTTCAATCCTATCTCTTTGTGTATTTCTCTGTCAATATGAGCGATCATATCCATCCGTTTATCTATCGTACAGTCCATCCATTCCTGCATTCGGCTATTTATTATTTCAACCTCAAGATTTATTTATCACATGACACAGATTTCCATGGCGAAATACTCGACGGAAAAGCTTGACATTTATACCACCGTAAAGCGTCTGTTTTAAGAGCGTGGCCATATTTTAAGAGATGTTATTGATCGCCTGCACCGCGCAAATGGACATCATTTTAACCGCTCTTCTGTTTTGTATCATCGTATCAGATTCTTACCAGTTTAATGACGGTGTCAAGGGGACGTTGTCCCTTTTCTTTTTTTCTCTTTTTGTTGTATAATTCAAGAAAAAAAATGCTGACATTAAATTGCTAAAAATGAAGGTAGTATTTTTTTTCAAGTGAAATGACTCACTTATACGCTTGTATAGTTGTTCGCCGGTATCCAGCGGTATTGATTGCAATAAACTGTCAAGAGCCTCTGTAGATGAGGTTAATTAGAACGCTTCCTGTAAATAATTATTGCTTGATACAGGGACAGTTTGTATCACTGGAAAAATGATTGGAACTTAACGTCTTTATAGAACAGGACTACTAGGAATCTAAATATTAATTTCAGAGAATAAAAAAAAATACGCATCGGTTTATTTTTCAATTATGGTTTTATTCTAAATACCTCAATGCCGACGGAATCTGATTTAACAAGTAATAGATTTAATACACAAAATAAAAAAAAATCTTATCAGCGTTGTCATCATTATCAAGGTGTGTTGACTGTAAAGTTTCTTTTGACTCACTCTTTTTCTGTCTCACCATCTGTCCCTATCAGCTACCCAACTTAGCAAATCCTGTCGACAACATCTGTTCCTTTGGACCTTATTAATGAAAGTTACGAGATCATACGAGGTAGGTGAACTTTTCCACTAGTTTCAGATTCATTTATGAAGGAATTTTTGGCTTCCGCTCGAATAATGCAAAGCCCTTCGAACGAATTGAGCATTCTGTTATCCGGTAAGGTATAAAATGTAAACAAACAAACGCTGCTGCTGCTGTTGCTACATAATACCTTATAATTCCCTAAGCCGACGTGGTACGCTTGTTGGAAGAGCGGTCTGATACTCAGTCTAACGTAAAGTTAGGCGGGTTTTGATCCCAGCTTCAAGCATCCTACTGTCTAGCCACATTGAAGTGTTGTGATACAACGAAACTGTCTGTGGATGACAATATATATATATATATATATATATATATATATATATATAGTATTTGTTGGTTGGTTGGTTTTGTTTAATGCTATGTAAGTTGTGACACAGATTTTGCTCATTCATGTATATTAAATTTTATGAGTGAAATGTAAATAGTTTATATGAGGCATTTTTAAAAGAAAGATAGATCATTTACTCGCACACAATTGGTACAAAATCTTAATGTGTCATATTCAACTGTGCATAAATAATTCCAGTATATTGGGGAAATAATGAAAAAAGAGGATTTGGGTTTCTTATGAGCTTTCACTTGAGAACAGAATGCAACGTTCTATCAGCAGGAATACCTACCTTTCATTTTTTGCATCACTTTGTTATAGTTGATAAAAAATAGTTTTTGCGTGTCAGTAGAAAATGAAAAAAAAATGTTTATTATGTAACGGGAGACCAACACCAAAACCAGGAATCCATCTACAGAGGTCTTTGATTTGTATCCGGGAGAATCATGAGTCATCTTTTATAAGCTACTGGAACATGGGAGGAACGTCACAGTTAACATTTATTGCCCATAACCTGATTGGGTAAACAAAGCCTTATGTCAAAAATGTCCTGCATTGGGAAACAAAAAGGGTTTTATTCTCCCGTAGTACAATAGAGGGGGAAAAAAAGCCAAGATCATTAGGACAGGAAGTTCTCCTCCACATCCTTTATACTTATTAGTGTTTAGCACCAACAGATTTTTTTTTTGTTTCAGCCACTGATATCTAGTCAATAAAATGTTTATATATTTGTGTTTGAATCCTACATAGAACCATGACATGTACTCCCACACCGGGTCAGGGTGTGTATATATTTCTATTAGTTCACTTTCTTTGATATACACCTGTTTGATCAGAAATGTAGCTACATTTCTTCTGCCTTGATAATTTTTATATTATTTAAAATTACCCTCCTTTAGAGAAAATGAAGTCTAACAAAGACTTCATTAGCATAAGAAAATACGCATGAAAACACTTGGATATCTTCCGAACTATTCAATTATTCTTGGTTCCTACATAATCTTTTAAAAATCATTTAACTGCCGACTTCTCGACCAAAAGAAAGAAAAAAATATTTTTAAAAAATTAAAAAAATAATTATAATCAAGAAACAGTTCTGCTAGGAGAAAATTAATTATTGAAATTTAAACATGAAATTTTAAATTTATTCTCAATGTGTTAAATTTATTCAACGAAAATAGAATTGAAAAAAAAAATTAAGTCATTTTTGCTGTTTTCACAAGTGGGTTTTGCTGTTGCTCTACTGACCATGTTTTGTATATTTTTAATTATTTCTTTCTCTTTCATTTCAAATACTGGAAATTGTAAATTTTCGAAAGACTTTTTTTTCTTGACATTGTCTTAATTTCGATTTCATTATTGTTCTATTGATCAATTATGTAACTTTTAATTTTAAACTTGACCTCTTGTCTCGATATTGTCTAAAAGTTATTTGCATGTGGCATAGGAACAGCTCATTAGTCGACAGAAGTTTAACGTTGTATAAATTTTTGAGATGGTGTAACTGTTTTAGCATTCTTTGAAAATGAAATTTCAGGAAATGACTTATTCTCAGACCCTATCATAAACGCTGAGGCTTTACCGTGGCAAGCCACGAGATTAGCAAACATCGATTGCCACTGGCTGATTATGTAAGATTGTTATAGAAAAAATATACAACTAAGGGTTCACTCACTCTCACTTTTATCGCACCTGTCCGTCGGGCTTTAGAATATGTGGATTTCATCCCCTTCAGAGGGGGAAGATTCCCCCAAAAGAGGTGCCCTGGGTATGATATCAACATCATCTGTTGGTGAATTTATTGGGGATTTTGAAGTCACACACCTCATTGCCATTTGTTCCAGGTCGATACTGACTCGGAGTAATAATACGTGTTAAGTATTATCTATAGGTCATAGGGCACCTCTGGTTGTGTAACGGTTAGCATGCTAGACTAGCAAACCTACACGAGTGAGTTCGAGCCTCATTGGGCGCCCCCATTCATTCGGCCTTGTGCCGCATCAAAGCAAAGCGCTTTGTAAATTACTATTCTCTATGGGCCATATTTTCACCATATATAATTGGAGACTAGAACTGTTTAATTGGCATGTAAAGAGAACCAAACCAATGATGAACGCATCTTGGTACGCAAACACTTGTGTCTCGTCTAGTGGAGAGTCAAAAAGGATTCAGGAAGTTTATTATATCTTTTCCTCTCTCTCTCTCTCTCTCTATATATATATATATATATATATAATGCATAAAAATTTGAAATATAAAACTTTATAAAAACTCAAGAATTAGAGTTGAACGGAGGCTTGTCTTCCAAACTTCTCACTAGAAAATGGAAAGTCTAAACATTTAACTCGTGTATTTTGATGCAGGTTTATGTGTTATCTTTGAAATATAGTTATTAATAAGCTTAGATATAACACAAAGCCAGAATTATTGGGTGCCATGACAGAATCAAACAAGCTTGGTGACCATTAAACCAAATATTTGAAATATATTATGATATTACTCAGAATTTTCGTGCACTGAGTACCGTAAATAGTTTACTGATTAAAAACTATTTTAGCTCTGAATTATATATATATATATATTTCAATTACAGGAATACATATTTTTTTCAGAGGAAATATTTATATCACCAGCCCAAATAAATTTGTCATAATATAACTAAAAGCAAATTATTTCGTTTTGTTTTCTGGCATATTAGTCTTTACTAGTTAATACCAATTATATAATATATAATTTTTTAAACAAATTTTTAGAAGCACACAGTCAAATGATCTAACAGTTCGATTTCTAACAATTTAGTATAGCATAAGTCAACAAGATAAAATGGTTTAGTGTATTTCTATGTACACTAACAATTCAATTAAACGTCAGTCTTGCCCTGTCGGATGGGGTTTCAGAATACACCGACTGTTGCTCTGTAGAGGGATAAGACCCCCCAACGAGTGTCTTTGATATGACATTAAACAATGTGATGGTGAGGTTCCAGTTATGCTGAATCTTTGGAGAACGCGGAGTACCCCTTCATTGCCATCGTTTCCAGGTCCAATCTGGCTCAGAGTGGTAACACCTGATAAGGGTCCTATGTGTGGGTCAAATAGAGCTAAACCGTGGTTTCGAAAGTGACTGTTTGGGCTTTTAGACGCAATATTTATGCAAAACTGAATTGTTTAAAATTGAACTGTTTTGACATTTAAACTGCATACTTATGCTAAACTGAATTAATTGAAATGGAACTGTACTTACAATAAATTGTATTGTTCGAATTAGAACCGTTTGTCTTAACTGGGTGGTTTGAGGCAGAGATGTTTTTGACAATTAAACTATGTACTCATGCTAAACTGAATTGTTTGAAATAGAACTGATAATTTTTATAAAAATGAAATTGGCATTAAAAAACCTACAAAGGTTGATAGGCCATAGAATCAAACCAACCAAAAAGTCAATTATTTCTTTACTCACAATTAAATGATCAAACAATTTTATTTCAAACAATTCAATTTAGCAAATTTCATTTGTTTGCACACACTTTAACTTTCAAACAGTCCGATTTGACCAATAGATAGGACTCTATCAGATGCAACCATTCCGGGCCTGAGTGGACCTGGGAGAGATGGCAATGAAAGGGTACTCTGCATTCCTCAAAGCTCTTGCATCATTGAAGTCTCGATCTCAGATGCCATATCCGGGATACTCGTTGCGGGGGGAGGCTTACTCGCAAATTATTCGAATCAATACTAGATACTTGATGCTATGACTATATACTATGGTATGTTATCATTAATTATTTAAAACTATATAACAGCTTGAAAAATATTGCTATTTGATGGAAATATTTTTAATTATATAACTGAGTGTAAACAGGTTATTATAATTAGTCTAAGTAAAAAGTCGAGGGCGACCAGAAGGTTCCCTTTTCAATAGCTACTACACCGAGGTATAGGGGAGGGCGCTACTCCTTTCCCTGGATTGCTCCTCTTTACCCTCGATACGTACCTAATATTTCTGAGTGTTAAGCAAGGAGGTATCACGTACCATTTTTTATCGTATAGCCACAATAAAACAACACGTATACATATACAATTATATGCATATATGTGGAAACATAAGCAACTGATAATGATGACTTCAATAACGAGCGAATACACTTCTTTACAAAAATATCAATCTCTCACACTTTATTTTCGAAAGGGTGATGTTCTGTTGTGTGTGAAATATAAGTGGAGACTGGGACAGACTGCTATATTGACTCAAGTTCTTCTCTTGACCATAGCAGCACTTCTTTCGCATTTTGGCTGGGGTTGCTCAACCGTGGGTCACTGAGTGCCCAGTCCTCTGCAAGCTTGTTCTCACTTTGACATTCCTGTCACAACTGCCTCAACCCGCTCGGGCACCTGCTTATATTATTTCCTTAAGCCCACCTGCTTCCGCTGTTCTTCCGCTTATTCACACAGGTGCATCTCTTGATTGACGGCTCGGTCGAGGGTCAATATATAACATTTTAAATCTCTGGTATAATGCGACCTGGGATTGAACCCCGGTCTCCCGGACCACTGGCCAACAGGACAATGAGACGGTTAAATAGTCAACCATATAATTTCGCATAAATTATAAGTATTAAGTAGGATAAATTTATACCGTGTAACTGAATAAAAAATAAAAAATTAAAAAAAAAGTAAAATTCTAAAAAATACGATTGAATCGTGAAAATATTAAGATTACAATAAAATGATAAAATATTGTTAAGATTACAATAAAATGATAAAATATTGTTAAGATTATAATAAAATGATAAAATATTGTTAAGATTACAATAAAATGATGAAATATTGTTAAGATCGAAATAAAATATTGAGAAACCAATTTTTCTGCATTGAATTACCCACATGGAGCTGATATGCTTTTTAACAAATAAATCATACTAAACCATCATTTTTTATCAGTCAATTTGAGATATTTTATCAGTATATTAATGGATAATGGTGAATTCAGGGGAAGTGGATTCATGCCATCCCAAAATACGAATGAAGAAAAAATTTTCAGCTTGTATTCGAATTTGAATCATTACCTCATTTTCCGTATCGATTGCCATCATGCTGAACCATGACATAAAATTACGGGATTATGAAAAAGAAATGAAGAGGATGAAGGAAAAAGAGAGATAAAAAAGGAAAAAAGATAAGAAAAAAAGGAAAGAAGAAAAAGAAACAAAGAAAGTAAGTAAAAGAATAAAAGAAATGAGATAGAGAACAAAAAAGCGCTAAAGAGAGGCAAGAAAATAAAGAAAAAGAGATTGAGAGAAAAATTTTAGACAAAGGACAAAGAAGACAGAAAAACAGAAAGAAAGATAAAACTGCTCTTAATCTCTTTCTATCTTTTCCCTTTGGTTCTCTCTTTTTCTCTTTTCTTCGTATACTTTTATCTTTTATATTTCTCTTTACTGTCAATTTATTCACATTTCGTTTTCTTCTTCCATTGCTTTCTTCTTAAACATCTTTCATTTGTTTATTAGGCTAATATCTCGTTTTACAATAGCAACAAAGTTTCTCATTACAGTGTAAAGCAACCAAGTTTTGTGACAGCTAGAGACGTACACGCATATGCATCCTCACACACATGTATAAAAATACAAAAAAGGGGATCAATAAGTCAGTATCCTAACACGTTGTTATGAGTTGAACTTTTATTAGAAATTTTCACACTAATTTTCAATCTCCGTGATTAAAATTTATCGTGGAATTGATTACATGGAAGAGTATAAATTGCAACAGAGGTACACCCAAGATGATAAACTGCCACCTGTGTGGTGCAAGTGAACTTCTGCAAGTGGTAATAATAGTAGCTCCAGCTTGCTGATATTTAATTTTTTTTTGTTTAATTAGGTTTGGTTTTATGGCATATCAACAATTGCAGGTTATTTAACGCCAATTCCTTTTTATACATATATACTAAATGTATGATTTGTGAAAAAAAATGTTGATAGCATTAATAAATGAGCCCGATCTCATTCTTTTGCACACAGTTAAAGGATTTCAAGTATTTCAATCAAACACGAATAATTCTAGTTACTATTAATCATTTAATTACACACAGTATAATTATTTTAATTGAGGCTATTTAACATTAATTCTAATCAACACAATTCCTTGATTTTAACACAGTAAATAGTTGTAAGTATGTAATACCAATAATTCTATTTAGACATACGGTTAAAGAGTTTCTAGTATTGTTGTTTAGCACTAATTATTGTATTCAACATTATCCATTCATTTGCACACAGTTAAATGGTTCTAAGTATTGCTATGTATCACTAACAATTCAATCAGACAGTCGTTTATTTACACACAGTTATATGATAGAACAGGAGGTGCCCATGGTATAATGGTTATCGTTATAGGAGATGCCCGTGGTGTAATGGTTATCGTTGTAGGAAATGGACACGGCGACACGAGTTCAAATCCTGGACGAGACTGATTGCATTTCACATAGCACTAATACCCTTGGGAAAGGTATGAATCCAATTATTCTCCCTCCAGCTATGAGTAAATAGTAGGACAGACTTGGTTCTTCAGCCTTGATGAGGCAACTAGTCAAGGAGAAGGAAAACTCTGAATTCAAACCTGTTAAACTGCGCTTAAAAACTGACCTTGTGTCATATCCTGGCCGAACGGAGGGGTTGGTAAATATGGTTATATGATAGAACAGTTCTATTTGACGTAAGTCATTTATTTGCACACAGTTTACATGTAAATTTAACCCATTGATAGGACCCTGTTAGGTGCTACCGCTCCGAGTCAGAGTGAACCAGGAAACAATGGTAAAGAAGGATACTTTGGATTCCCCAAAGCTCCAGGACTGGAAACTCACCATGAGATTGTTTAGCGTCAAAGCAGGACACTCGTTAGTAGTCGGGGTCTTACCTCGCTGCAGAGATTCAATCGATGTGTTCTACTGCACCAGACGACTAGGTTCTTTTTTTTTTCAGATAGGATCAGTTACAATGATGGCTTGAACTGATGTGTACGGTCCATTTGCTGTTGAAAAGAGCTTTTTCTTTTTAAAAAACTGATGAATCTGTAATTGCTACACAGAAAGCTGTTCCTATTCATTTCCTCTAACGTTGGAATGATGTTCAGGATAGAAACTCAATACGGCTATAATTCGAAAAAAAAAATTTAACTATCGGCTCATCGATTAAAAGAAAGCCGCCCGGAAGTCCTCGAAATTCCCAAAATGTTCCGACTCTGTGGCAGTCTATAAAGTAATCTCCTTCATCGGTCTTTTTGTCAAACTTTAAAATATAACCGGTCCAAGATATGATCCTAAGCGATTACATTCGAAGAAAACTGGAAGAGATAACGTAGATGAAGCTACTATTATCACTCCCCAAACTTTACTTCTATAACACAGAAAGCTGTTTAAAATGTGAGAGGTATTTCTCTTGAGCGCTGTATTTATGATTCCACCTACATATGATATTTATTGCGCTTCTTTTTTTTTGCTTTATTTACCATATATGTGAGTTTTGGGATCGACCATGTCTTTTCATGGTTTCGAAGAAGATATTCTTTAAGTAGAACAAAAGAAGAGCTTTTGATTGATGGTGTCTTAGTTTTAAGGAATTCATCCTGTCATACGGTGTGTGTTTAACGTTATTCACTTCGTGGCACATTGGCACAGCAACCATGAAAAGGCATCCGATGGACCGATAATGGAAGGAGGGGGAGTGATTTTTGGCGTTTATTTCTGTGGAAACCATGATCTAACTGCCTCTGTGGTGTTGACAAAAAACAACTCCAACGTAAATGCAGATAAAGTAAAAATGTATATAACAATAAAATCCAGCGTCCTTTTAAAATCAGACATAAGAAATATTAGAAAGTTATTAGCAGATGGTGATATGTCTGAAATGAAGTTAATTGAGCAGGGGGATTTTATTGGGGCATATTTTTGGGTCTGTCTGGTTGATACGCTTCGATATGAACAAAAATGTGATACAGCTATTACATTTTTTCTTATAAGCTATGGACAAGTGATGCTGACAAACCAAATTACAACTGTGGGTTTAATTTCCTCTAAACATCTATCTCAACATGTCAATTGCCCAGTCGGCTGGGGCTGTAGAATAAGAGTAAGACCCCCCCCCAAAGAATGTCCTGGATATGGCACTAAACAATCTGACGGTGAGGTTCCAATGATGCTGGGGATTTGGAGAATGCAGAGTACCCCTTTATTGCCTTCGCTCCCAGGTTCACTCTGGCCAAGCGTCGTAGCACCTGATAGGACCCTGTCAATTGGTTAAATAGAACTAATGGCATACTTATGCTAAACTGAATTGTTTGATTAAACTGAATAGATTGAAACAAATGTTTTTGATAAACCGTACTTACAGTTAAACTGCGTGCTTATGCTAAACTGTCTTATTTTAAATAGAACTGTTTTTGACATTGAAACTGTATCCACACTAAACTGAATTGTTTAACATAGAACTGTTTTGACATTTAACTGTGTGTCAAGAAAATCTGTACTTATACTAAACTGAACTAGCTGAATTAGAACGGCTTGACTAAACTAAATAGCTCGAAATATAAATGTTTTTCGCAATTTAACAGTACTTACATTTAAACTGCGTGCTTATGCTAAACTGAATTATTTGAAATTGAACTATTTTTGACATTGAAACTGTACTTACACTAAACAGATTTGTTATATATAACTGCTTGAATAAACTGAATAGTTTGAAATAGAAATGTTTTTGACAAACTGTGTACACATGCTAAACTGAATTGTTTGAAATAGAACTGATTTTTGCATAAAAATCAATTTGGCGTAAATAACCTACAAAGGTTGATATGCCATAAAACCAAACCAAACCAATTAAAATATCTAGCTAAAGGTCACGACCTTGGCTTTTCTAGTTATTGATAGGAGGAACAATTAAGTGAGATTAGAAATAGTATTATCAAGAACTCGACTCAGTATGAAGAAAAATTAAAAATAGAAAAGCAGCAGGGTTTGATGAAATACCTCCAGATGTATGGAAGACAAGGGAATTCGAGTACATACTGCTCCGACACTTTAATGCCGTATATAATCAAAACACAATAGACAGATGGACAAAGGGATGCATCCTCCCCTTTCCTAAGAAGGGCTACCTCGGATTAGCCAAGAACTACAGAGATATAACTCTTATATCCATGGCGGCTAAGATATACAATGCTCTACTAAAACCCAAAATCGAGAAGATACTTAGGAAGAACTGTCGTATAGCCACATAATACATATGCATGCTGTACAAATATATATGCAGAAACAAAATCAACAATTATGACGAACGAACACACTTCTTTAAAAAAATATACCTCTCACACTTTATTCAAAATGGTTGCGAAAGGGTAATGAGTGAGAGGTGAGTTGGAGACCTAACAAACTGCAACATATGACCCCCAGTTCCTTTGTCTTTAGCAGCACTTATTTCTCGTTCTGCTGGGTTGCTCAATCGGGGGTCCTGAGGGCCCATATCCCTCTGCTGGGTGCTGGTTCTCTCTGCAATATCTTATCTCCAACTCACTGACTCCAACTACTGAACTTCCTGTCACACGGGGTTATATCATTGTTTGACACCCACCTGCTTCCTGTGAGCGTCGCATCTGCACCCAATTCAACTCGTCAACAGTCAAGGTTATACCCTGATATCTTCGACCGGATGAACCTGTTCCTTGATTGATGGATGGGTCGAAGGGCACAATGTTACAGCACCAAAATAGCTTTCGGAGAAATCGATCAGCGACATCATAAATTTTGACTATCCGTCGAATTCTTCAAGGTGTAAATGCAACTTCAGGCATAGGACTCCATGTCAACGTAGACAAGACAGAATAAATGTGCTTTAGTCAAAGTGGCGACATCTCTACACTAAACGTTAGTTCTCTGAAACTAGGGGACAAGTTCACCTATCTCGGAAGTTGTGTCTCATCAACCGAGATAGGCATTAACACGCGACATGGACAGCTATCAATAGACTATCGGTTATATGGAAATCAGACCTGACCGATAAAATGAAACAGTTTTTTCCAAGCAAGGGTCGTATCGATACTCCTGTATGGATGCACTTCATGGACACTAACTAAACGTATGGAGAAAAGGCTGGACGACAATTACAGAAGAATGCTGCGAGCAATATTGAACAAGTCTTAGAGGGAGCACCCTACAAAGCAACAGCTGTACGGCCACTTAACACCCATCACGAAAACTATCCAAGTTCGACGAATCAGACATGCGGGATATTGCTGGAAAAGTAGGGACGAACTCATAAGTGACATACTCCTGTGGACCCCTTCACATGGACGAGCAAAGGCAGGATGACCAGCTAGAACCTATATACAACAACTCTGAGTCGATACAGGATGTAGCCTTGAAGACCTACCGAGAGCGATGGACTATAGAGAAGAGTAGCGGTAGAAGGTCAAGATCAGCGCGACATAATGATGATGAGAATTATGATAAGACCTACGGGGCTCATGTTCTTTGAAGAGAAAATATGCATCGTCATAATAAAACCCCTTCGCTCTTGAAGGAGGAAGATAACACAAAGCATCCTCAGATTTATTAGATCACAAAAACAGGTATTTATATTTTTTGTTCGAACTTTTGACCTTTTCTTTGTAATTATTTTAGCTTTTTTTTATTATGGTATTATTTTTGAGTTGGTTATTTCTCGATCAATTTTATATTGCATCATTATTTGCGTAATTAAAATTTCAAGACATTATCTGTACCGTGAATGTAATTATAATAAAATTCTACACGTGCACCTGTTCAAATTCAGAGGGGGATATTTTTTTTTTTTATCTAGAATTGTTTTTTGTGATTTAAACTAATTAGACTAACCACAACTTTTTTTTAAATTTCTTAAAAGAAAAAAGAAAACACCCACAAAAACCATAAGCAAGTAAAAAAATAAATAAATTACAATTTATAAGGTGGTGGTAATTCACTTTCACATTTTAATTCAAGAAAGAATGATTATCAATTTTCAGTACTGGTTGCGTTGGAAAAGACAAATAACTTTTATTTGTTTTTTTTTTACAACTTCCGAAGGAAGATTCCTTTTAATTTTTTAATACTTGTTCTGGAAATGGGTGAGCATTCTCCATGGAAATAAAATAAGAGTAAACTTCACTTTATAAAAAACAATTTTTTTCGAAAGATAAAAAAAATTACGGTTTATTTGTCAAATTAATTCAAATCACTAAAAAAAAAAAAAAAAAAAATTCTTGAAAATTAGTTTTTACCGGTTAACTTTGACGAGTGCTTGTCTAGAATAATACCGTAATTTTAATTAGATGCTATAGACTGGGCATGTTCTTGAAATAAGGCTCTCAATATTTATCAGACCTGACTGATAAAATGAAACGCAGTTTCTTCCAGGCAGCAGTTGTATCGATACTGCTGTATAGATGCACTACTTCGACGCTAACTAAACGGCTGGAGAAGAAGCTAGACGGAAATTACACAAGAATGTTGCGAGCAATATTGAATACGTCCTGGTGGAAAAACCCCACGAGGCACCAAATATACGGCCACCTGCCTCCCATCATGAAAACTATCCAAGACAGACGAACCAGACATGCAGGACACTGCTGGAGAAGTAGGGACGAGCTCATAAGTGATTTACTCCTATGGACCCCCACATATGGCAAAAGCAGGAAGACCAGCTCGAACATACATACAGCAGCTATGTGAAGATACGGGATGTAGCCCTGAAGACCTGCCAGAGGCGATGAACTATAGGGAGAAGTGGCGAGAGAGGGTCAGGGATATCCGTGCCTGCGGCATGACATGATGATGATATTTATAAATGTATATATATATATATATATATATATATATATATATATATATATATATATATATATATATATGTATGTATATCCTCGATGAGATGCTGAAAAGTACGAGTCGTTAACAAGGATGAAATGACCTAGAACCACGTCACATACATAACAATCGTCATGTTCATCCCATAGTTGAATACTCAGCGCCGCAGTTCCCAAGTTTCTTTTTTTAAAAATAAAACAAAATACCTATCTTAGTTGACTCGAGTGTTTTTCAATGTGTCTCCTTGTTTATAGAGCATTTCGTGTGGTATGCATTTGCCCAGCCGTTCTATCACTGACAGGATGGGGTACGAAATGTTTTTTAGCGGAGTATTGCTGGTTTGAATGCAAATTCTTCCTATTCCTCGAACGATTGCTGTAGGTGGCTAAAGAATCAAGTCTGCTGGAGATGGTTGGAGACAAGAAATAGATCTATACTTTGCCCATGGACATTTGTGTAGTGAAAGTGACGAAAACTGAGAGACTAATAAACCGTTAGAAAAGGTTTAATACCAAACAAATATACTCGCGAATCCTTAAGCTCCAACTAGCGAGAGGGGGAAATAATTAGGCATATTTTAATAGCTGTAGTAGGGATTGAACGGGTTTGGGTTTTATGGGAATATCAACCTTCGTTGGTTATCTAACGCCTAGTCAATTTTTATGAAGATAGTTCTATTTCAAACAATTCAGTTTAAATGTAAGTACAGTTTAAGTGTGAAAAACATTTCTATTTGAAGCTATTCAGTTTAGTCAAACACTTCTAATTCAGCTAATTCAGTTTATTATAAGTACAGATTTTGTTTGCAGTTAAATGTCAAAGCAGTCCTATATTAAACAATTAAGTTTAGTGTAAGTATAGTTTCAATGTCAAAAACAGTTCCATTTCAAATAATTCAGTTTCGGTTTAACACGGAGTTTAAATGTAAGTACGGTTAGATTGTCAAAAACATTTCTATTTCAAGCAATTCAGTTTAGCATAAGTATGATGTTTAGTTCCATTTAACCCATAAATAGGGCCCTATCAGGTGCTACCATTCCGGGCCAAAGTGGACGTGGAAGCAATTGCAATGATGGGGTACTCCGCATTCCCCAAAGCTCCAGCATCACTGGAACCTCATTGCTTCGTGTCATATATCCAGGACACTCATTGAAGTGGGGTATTACCCCTCTGCAGAGGTGCAATCAGTGTATTCTACAGTCCCAGCCGACTAGGCAATGGATAGAACAGAATGGAATGGATAGGGATTTTATTTACAACAGTTTTCCTTTCAAGGTGTATTAAGATTTAATTTACAACAATTAGAGTGAATTGAAACGAAAACATCTTCGTTAGGATTTGAACTGGAGGACTGTATCCATTTGTTAAAACGAAAACCATATCATCACGCACGTTGTGATATAAAGCAAGCTGGGCTTTTACCACTGATTGGTTCATATTTTTGTGGCTTTGAAAACTATTGGTTTAATTAAGACCGTAATGAGATTTTTTCTTCAAATTATTGTTAAATTACTTTTTTTTTTCCAAAACAGATATGAGGTACAAATGGGTTAAATGATATGATGTGTAGGTGGAATAGCTCTAAATCATTTCTATATGTATCAGGCGGAGAACATTTTAGAAACATCAAGTGTATAGATATAGATATATAAACTTTCAAGAAAAAAAAAATTCGGTCACATTAGGCTTTTAAATTTATTTCCATCCTGCTAAAAGCGTTGATATGAATCAACAACTCCCCAAAAAATTTAACATGACTTCTTCAGGCCCAACATGGAGAGAAATGAATGCAGCCAGAATGGGGGAAGGAAGGAGCCTTTTCCCATTTATATAAGTAAATAATGATTTATTTTAGCCCAATAGATTACTTACTACGTTATTAACTGATACTTTATGCTATCTCTTCACCCAGGCAACGCCGGGTGAAAGGATAGCATCAAGCATGCTTAAATGAACGACAGATACCTAACTACACACACACAATTATACATATATTTCATTAAATAATAAAGGCAAATTTTGTCTGTATAATTATTTAAAGATCCTTTCAAGTTTTCTGATAAGTGTCTTAGTTTCCGGTTGGAATTTGTAGTTGAATTTCCCAAAATTGTCCGGAGTGCTTTCGGACCCTTCATAGGCCATCATCACGTTTGGGAAATTTATTTACCAATTCCAACCTGAAACTAAGACATTTATCAGAAAACTTGATTGGATCTTAAATAAATTATACAGACAAAATTTGTCTTTATTATTTAATGAAACATGCTTAAATGAACAACTGCTGCCAAACTACACACACACAAATATATATATATATATATATATATATATATATATATATATATATATATATATATATATATAATACCACTTAATAGAATTGTGTGTAATCTCTCTGGTTAAAATTAAACTTTGTTTATTTCATTTTGGAAAACGTAGAAATTTGGTGAAATATTGTTTTTTATAGAATTGACATGTTTTTTTAAAAAATTGAATGTTTTGTTTATTCATTGTAGCATTTAAAAAAGAACATTTACGTCATTGTGTACCATTTGCTCCATTTCAATTCAATGATTTATTGTTTCTTTTTCGAATAACGAAGAAAAGAATTATTGGTACTTATGCATCTATGTTACCGCAAAAAAACCGAACTTTCCCGAGCATTTCCGGACCGATAACAGAAAGAATCGGAATATTCCGGAACGAAATTTAAGCAAGCAGACGATAGAATAAGTCAACCAATTTGTTGACAAAATTCATGAAGACAAAAAAAAAAAAAAGAAGAAAAAGACAATTTTTAATGGATAATGTTAGCAAGCTTTTCAGGAGAAAAAGAATAAATCAACAGTCAATGTATGGTAATTTTCAATATGAAAAAATAGTTTGAATTTTTATTTTATCTATTTTTTTTTAGCGGGGGGTATTATTTTTTTGTCTTTTTAAATAATTTTTTTCTTATCTATGCCCTTATTGTACCGTGCAGACGTAATAACGTGTTAATTTAGAAAATCCATTCTTACCATGGGGAGAGGGGATGTTTTGTAAATATTCTGTACTTTCACCTAACAATTTAATAATAATCCAGGTCCTGCATTTGGTGTTAAGGCATCTCCAGGTATAACTTTTCCTAGTTTCTTTTTTTTTTTTTTTTTTTTTTTTTTTTGGTGGCAAGGATTCTCACATGCACGGCAACTTTTAATTTTGGCATCAAGGTTCTTTTCTTGGCAGAATTGGATCACCATTTCCGCACATTGTAGATTTTCACTTCGCTGCGATGAATTCATGTTTACACTGTTTGTAACTTAGTAAACAAATTGATTGAATTATTTTATCTTAAATTTGATTAGCTTGGCATTTCGGCATATTCCGATTCTTTCCTGAAACGCTCGGGAAAGTTCGGCTTTTTTTGCGGTAACATAGATGCATAAGTACCTAAATATTGTACCTCACAGATAAATTGTAACTCAAAAAGGCAATGAGTTTATCCTATTAATCTTTTGTTAGTGTTTATAAAAAATCTAAGAAAATAATTTTTAATCTCTTTTTTAAATCTATAGATGAGGATGACATTTGTTTATATCATTAGTAGTGAACAGAATTTATTTATAAAAAAACATTTTGAATGAAAATGAAAATGAAAAAAAAAAGTAAAAAACAGAAAAGTGTATTGATAGGAAATAAATGCCCCCACCCACAGGATTATTCTTTTTATTTAAAATTTTTATCCATCGAAACTTTAACAAAAATTAACATCATAGTATACCAATATTTTTTAATCTTTATAAAAAATATCTTACGTTTAGAATTGTCGAAACGGATAAAAAAGTTGAAATTTGTTTTTGTTTAGTAAGAAAGAAAGGAAATATATTATTTCCCGAAAAATTTCAACGAAAAATGCAGATTCATTTTATCTGATGCATCTTTCCACTGTTTAATAAAAAATTACAATTTTGTTTTTAATAATGACGTTTGTTTTCATCCTATGCGAAAATATGTTTTCGAATGAAATTTTTTTTTAAATGTTAGAATTATTGCACAAAATTATATAATTGAATTTCCTTCCCGCATTAAATATTCAAAGTGAACAAAAACGAAACTTACCTTGCCGTTCTGGAATAGAGGAATAAACACCGACGTTGTTTGAAGCGGAGGGCAATAGCGGTCAATAGCCAAAAAAATAAACCGAGAATATTTTGTCCGTGATCTGATTGTTTTCAGGTTAGTTTCGGCTTAGCTATGGATTCATAAAACGATAACAATAGTAATTATAAAAAATGGTTTCAAATCAAATTGCAGCTTTCTACGTCCCATCGTTAGGGTGTACGTAAAGCTTTATAGACTAGAGAAAAAGACAGACATAATCATTTATATATATATATATATATATATATATATATAGAGAGAGAGAGAGAGAGAGAGAGAGAATTTGAAAAACCAAGTCATTCACAGTGAATAATTAATGGTGAAAGTATAAAAAATTTATTTTTAAGAAAAACATCCAGACAACCACGACAATACGGCACCAAAAAACTACCTCTCACTATTTGTCAAGAACTACTATTGGGACCCTCAGTACGAATTCGGGGTCCAAACTGGAAGTCAGAAAAAATGACCACCAAAAGGGTTTCGCCATTCGTTTCTTGAATAGCCGATAAGTATTTCAAACTGTAAAGGCAAGAAGCTTCGTAAGAAATAAAACCAAAATCAAACGAAAGTACAAATTCAGTGACCAAGCCGAGGGCAGGAAAAATAGCTAGCAGATGGCTTTTGTCACTTGCGTTTTGAATAGCCGATAAATATTTTAAACAGGCAAGAAGCTTCCAAAGAAATAAAAGTAAAATGAAACGAAAGTTGACTACTGAAATTCTACCAAGTTAAACAACTGAAAGAAAATTCAACCGCGAATTCCGCTGAAAAGAACTCTACAGACGACTCGAAATTAAATGAACACTGAAACATTTCGACAAATCTAAAAAGAAAAGAAAAATACTCTAATCCAAAGAACTTTGTTTCCTGGGCACTCTTTCAGATAAGTTCCTGCAAATTGCACAAAAGTTTGCAACATTTTATCTTTTCTATCTCTTTCTCTCATGTTTATTTTGTATAAAATTCCCTTTTAAAACTTACTGTCTGTGTTATCTTTTCGAATCAGAATCCAAACTAGAAAGATGCGGAACTTACCGTTTGAACTTACTGTTTGATATCGCTCACTAAAGCCTCCTTACAAACCTTACCCAGTCACGTAAATACTAAATTTGGCTTTATTGTCACCTCAAATTCTTTTATATTGCAAATTTTATCCTATAAAATTTCTTTAAAAGAAAGTCGACGCTATTTACGTTTCGTTTTTAAGAAACCATCCTTAGGACATAGAAAAGATGAACACTCGATATCATCTTTTCTAAGTCCTGATAATGGTTTATTAAAACCGAAAGGTTATTGCGTCGACTTTTTTCTCCATAAATCCCTCTCTTTGTATTAGTTTGTTTTTCAATTTTTTTCCATATCGTCGGATTCTTCCATTATTTACTTTTATATATATATATATATATATATATATATATATATATATATATATACGCAGGATAGTTATTGATTATCCAGAGACATTAGTAGAACATCTTTTTAAAGAAGCCCTCTTTCAGCGTACATTCATAAAAATTCCTAAGTGGCTAAAATGGATATATAACTCTTATTCTCACGATTCAAAAATCCTGAATACCTGATTTTTTCTACACTTTATTCTTATACAGATAGAGAGATAGATACATATATATCAACGTGATAATACAATGTGATTTGGACTCATATTTTTAATATAATTTACTCACTATATGAATTAAAATATAAGAAAAGTTTTAGCATCTACGATCTTTTTTTTTTTCTAAACGCTATTATGTCTGCCTACAAATGACACTTGACAACTGACCATTCTGCAGAAACTAACCCTGCAAATAACTCTGCTTTTCTTTTTCATGCTAATCTCATTGGGGATTGCAAGCACTTCTCTTTCCCCTAGTTGGATCTTTTTTTAATTGCATTAAATTGTTAACTGAAAAAGGAATGAAAAAAAAGCTTCACAATTGTATAATAACAAAAACAAAAATCTATATTTTTCTATCCTTCTAAAATTATGTTCCGAATGAAAAGACACATGCTTATCGTATTTGGGAAGAATTGCCAAGCTTGTTGCTCAAATTGAACCCTTGCTGCTTAGAAATATTATTCTTTGCTTCAATATTTGTCGATGATTGGTTCCATTTATATCATGTCAACCCTTCCTGTATTGTTTAAAGCCGAAATCAGTGATTTGAAAGCAATTATGGTGTTTCGAGTAACTATTCTTATTATATAATAGTAATTTATTTGCGCATAGTAATAGGATTTCAAGTATTTATATCTAGTATTAAAAAATTTCAAACCTATCTATTTAACCCAGAGGAGCGTCTTCAAAAAGTAGTCCTACTCTGAATATGAATGTACTTAGGAGTGATATGATCGATGGGCGCTCCATACTTCTTACAAATCCAGATCTAGAAGCTCACCATCAATCCAGTTTAGAATCAAATTCGGGGCCTTGGGGGTTAGAGAAGAAAAAATTTCTAAAATAGGACAAATCGAAAAAATGTACCAGTTCTAAGAAGTCTCTGATGGGAAATAATCCGTGCAGGCCTGAAAGACAGACTTACTGGCACCAAATATAAATCCATGCTCACTTCACCCGTGCCACTGGGGCAGAAAGGGCCATCTTTTCCTCTCGACTACTTCTAAAGTAGTGCACCTGTTTACTAAGTTCCGGGGCTTCGCAAGATGATATTGTTTGATGCTAGCAAACCGCCACTGCCGTACAAATCTCACTGAAAAAAACGTACTTGACATACCACAAAAATCAACTTCATAAACCATCAGAAAATGACTCTTAATATATTTTAACACCTTGTCTGGAAACGTAACAACTTCTGTTGGTTCAGGAAAAATTTCCACACTTACAGAATAGTCGTTAAAGTCTGAAATAAAGTTTTGGATTGAGAGGAGTTTTCGTTTCTTTCTTCTTTCCTTTCTTAAATCTCCTTGCAGCTTTCCACAAAGAAGACAAACCACAAGTTAATTAGAGCTATAAGAAATACAAAAGGAGTCAGATACGTAAACCCAAAACCATCGACTACAACCTACGAAACAAACAAATAATAACCAAAACTTCTTATGCCCTTTAGGAGTCAGTTACTTAAACGATAATTTTGTTTGTTCAAAAACTTATGCACTTTACTTTCCAAAGCCTTTATAAGCATTGCATTATAGAAAATACTAGTCATCTGAATTAATGTTTGAATAAAATTTGCTCCCATGCCCTTTAAGTATTTTGATAAAGGGCATGCAAATTCGCTTACGAGTTTGGAAACTTTTCCAAATAATAGAGATTCTACATTTTTAATCTCGTCACTGGATTTAAAATGATATTCTTAAAGGAGAGAAAGTTAAAAATATATATTTTTTTATTTACCGTTTTATTTCAATTAAATATTTCCCGAAATATTGCAATTAGATTTCCAAAATACAGCTTGCATTGAGGTGTCTCCAATTGCAGATTGGTTCTGGCAGAAAAGGGGTGCATCCTGGGATAGGCTGAAAGCAAATTCATGAACAAAAGAAGCGAAATAATATATTAGGGTAGAACTGTTAGCTAATATCTCTTAACACATCTACCACCAAAACCTGACTAATCCAATTATTTATTCTCCTCTTTTCAGAATACCAAAAAATATCATTTTTTGTCACTATGTGTTATATTACAAACTCCTTTTTGATTTTGTTTTAATTTTGTCTCGAATAAATATCACGTCTACGAACATTACATCACGGGACTATAACTCAGGCTGTGTAGAAACCTGATTAATCCTTTTTCTTTTATTTCTTTTATTTCTTTTAGTCACATTTCCGTCTGAAGGTTGGGTTGAACACATGAAAGTTCAAGGTTTGGTTTGGTTTGGTTTCTTTGTTTAATGGCATATCAACTCTTTTTAGGTTATTTAATGCCAAAGCCATTCTCCTAGAAGAACTGTAGTGGTACCATTTAACCCATAGCTGGGAGGATAAGGGGGTTCATACCTTTCCCAAGGGTATTTACCCGAAAGTGAACGTAATAGCGCGGTTGGAGTTCGAACTCGCTTACTACGATTCCGCAGTCCATCGCTTTAAACATTACACCACTAGGACACCCCCCCATGAAAGTTCAAGTGGTGAACTAAGAGTGACGATAATCCTGCTATATATATATATGTGTGTGTGTGTGTGTGTGTTAGGTTTACTTGTAAGCATAGATAGAAAGACAAATCACGCACACCCCACCCACCTCCATACACACTCAAATAAGTATTTTTGTTTTCTTTCTCTGTGTGTCCTAACAATAAGATTATATTAAAGCAGAACGCCGCAATAATTTTTACCCGTGAGCAAATATTAACTCAATAATGTTGAATGGTGTCAGGATAACATATTCTATCTATCTATCTATCTATCTATCTGTGCTTGTCCGTGTGCATGAATGTATATACATAAACACTGTCAGTCAGCCAAAAGCACACACGCACACACACACACATATATGCATATATACATATCACTGGTTATGTAATGGTTACCCTCGTAAGAAGGAAACTCGTTAACACGAGTTCAAATCCTGGACGAGGTTGTTTACATTTTACATAACGCTAATATCTTTGAAGAAGGTAGGAATCCAATTATTTTCCCTCAGGTTATCGCTAAATAGTTGGACAGTCTGGTTTTTTTAGCTTTGGTATAGCAACCGGTGTTTAGTAGAAAAACACTAAATTCAAACCTGTTAAAGTCCTATAAAATGGTATGGCATAACATACTGCGGAGGGGTGGCTATATATATATATATATATATATATATATATATAAGTAAAATCCATTAGTTCTTTTGACATTCTACTCCGAAGATGCCTTGTGAAACCAGCCGATTCCTTGTAACGATATCAGTATGAATTAAACCGCTTTACTTGTTTATTTCCACTCTGCATAATTATATGCATCCAGTTTATTCTGAAAGCGTCTGACATGAGGTTGACAGTATCTTGACAACAGTGCAGCTGACATTGATGAATGAGAACATTGACTCTTACTTGCAGCCTACGCAATGAATCCTATTCATGAACCTCTCAATGTATAATGAACCTCATTCAATTGATTATTTTCTTAGACTGTTGCTCAAGTTACCATTCACATACACCCTACTTCTTCTCTTGTATACATCTTCTGTTTCTTTAGTTCTTAGCAAAAAGGCGTGTCAGATGACAAGTTGCGCTTCTTTCTCACAACTCTTGATCTGTATTCGTCCTTTTAATGAAATAATGTTCGTTTTTTTCTTTTTCTTTTTTTTTTTCAAGTAAGGCAGCAACATCATAATTTTTTTCTGAATCCTTTCTAATTCTGCTTAGTTTTCTGAGCGTATCAGTCTCCTTATTCAATCAAAAGTATGCTGTAACTGCGCGATGTTAATCAGTCCATTCTCTTAGTACCGAATTACCTCCATCTATCGAAGAGATTAAAACGTGATCTCCCTAGAAAAGAAATCAGTAAACCCAACGATTTATGACTTAATAGTCTTTTCTGTCTGAGGAAGGTTGCAAAGGAACTTATGGAAGGAAAGAAGGAAAGAGACAAAGAATCCTCTCAACACATTGGGGTTTATTTTATACCAAGAGGTTAAGGAACTGGGAATGTATTTACTCAACGCCATCATCACGGACAGCATGTGTCACACGGTCGATTTTCAAGCGAAATTAAGCTATTTTTGAGTGAGTTTTCGGACTGTTATTAGTTGTTATACAACGTTTCGGTCGCTGTATTCTCCAACCTTCTTCAGGTATCCCTAGTTTATATAGGTATGGAACGGATTCAACCCAGAAATCTTTTTTTTAAATTTTACTGTTGATCAGACAAGGTGTTCAAGATATATGAAGATGTTATTCAAATAATGACGTCATTTTTTAAAAACCTGTTTTGAATTCAGAAATTTTCTTCTCCTAGTTTGGCAA
Source organism: Sepioteuthis lessoniana (assembly GCA_963585895.1). Lineage (NCBI taxonomy): Eukaryota > Metazoa > Mollusca > Cephalopoda > Myopsida > Loliginidae > Sepioteuthis > Sepioteuthis lessoniana. Next base: position 83,952,210 of record OY757919.1, on the reverse strand, counting down.
AGGAGTAAAATCTACGCTACTATTTATTCAAACCTGGAGTGATGATCTATGGAATTATGCATTTACCTAGAGAATTAGCAGGAAGTGAAACACCAACAGTCCTGTCAAGGATTTGAACTCGTGTCGCCGATTTCATTTCCTGTGATGATAATCGTTATACTAAGCATTAAGAAATTACATAAATCGTATGTTTACATTTAAATAGTGTGTGTAGTTACTAATATTTTTCCACACGTTTATATGATATCAAGTATTCCAATATAATATAAATTATATGTAAACAGTTTTATATGACCCACAGATGGGAGACCAACAGGTACTACCCCTCAGAATAAGAGAGCACTTGAAAGTAAGGATAATGAACAAATATACTAAACTCTTCAGATCTCAAGAACTTGAACCTCACCAGCAGATGCAGTTCAATATCATTCGCAGGAGACCATTTTTAGGGGTCCTATCCCACAGCAGGAGATATTGTCAGATTATTTTAAGTTCCTATGGTGAGTGGGGTAAACTTTACAAATTAAATGTCAAATGTTTAATCGGCATTTAGATACTCCGCCCTGTCGGCTGGGGTGTAGAATACGCCTACTGCACTTGTACAGAGGGTACGATTTCCTCTCCAAACGAAGTCAACTGTTGGCTCAAGATGACGACCCATAAAGCTTGAGGATATGATCCTAATGGTTGTCAATTCTTTGATCAAGTGACTTGCAACACACAACTTTTGACCTTTACTAGGTCCGATAGACGATCGGAAAGGCTCGATTCGATCAATCGGCTTTTCATGTCAAGGCCTAGCACTTAATGTGTTTATCCCGACTGTATTCTTCACTTGCATTTTTGGCAAACAAACACCCACCCTATTGATATTAAACACTATCATTCGTGTTCGAAAGCAATACTAGGGAATATTTAGAATTATTAGTCTTAGAAATACTTAAAACCATTTAACTATGTGCAAACAACTGAATAATATTAAATAGGATTATTAGAGTTTGATAACAATACTTGTACTCATTTAACAATAAACAAATAAATGAGCTCTCACTTTTAAAGAAATAATGGTACCAACAAACTATTCGCTTAAAAATCACGTGTGTGTGTGAATTAACAGAATTTTGCATGAAATTACTCACAGGGCTTCATACGCCTTAAAGCACTGGAAAACTAAACGAAACAATACATATACTTTATCTGAGGTTTAGATCCCTTTGAAGGCAACTTAGAACCGTAAATAATATGTACTTGAAAGTGAGTTCCATCTATGTGCTGGATAGTGTCAGATATATTTTAGCGAAGAGCCCATCTGTATTTTTAATGAGGAATTGAGGGTCATATTGTTTTTAATTACCTAGGAACGGCATCTAACTCTGAACGTACCAAATGAGAATAACTTATGTCGTTCATGAGATAAGCGGTTCTTGGGTTATTGAATTATGCAAAAGATTACAGATGAAGATTGAAGGGTATAATGGCCGAAGTGTTTTTATAAGGACAAAGAGGAAGAAAAGTGGTCTGAAAGAATGCACAATAGAACCATTAAAAGATCTGGAAATAATTTCTTTGAGATTATCAAGGTAAACCTTACTTGAGCACATTTAATTTTCAAGGACCTGATATTTTAATCCTTGTACTAGGTTTCGACTTTGGCTTCTGTTTTAACCATTTATTGTATTCGGACTACTCTCTTCATCTACACACACACACACACACACACACACACACATATATATATATATATATATTCACAACATTTCGGTCAATGTTTCGTATTGAACTTCGGAGCCTACATGGAACCTCGGGCCGGATTCTTTATTTAATCCTAGGAGGTACATTGTTCCAATTCCGTTAACCATATCCGGATACAAACGTTAAGCTTTAGCAAGTCATCCTCATTATTTACCTGTAGTCAGGATTGAACCTGCAACCCCCACAATATTTCTCTTATAACCTCTTCTACCAAGCGCCTGCATCCAGCAGAATGTCTGGCATGATGGATACAGACGTTTTTTTTTCTTTCATGGCGTGTTACCTGTTGTGGGTTATTTAATGCTGAAGCCATCCTTGAAGGAAACAGCAGTGATACTGTTTAACTTTTAGCTGAAAAGATAAGGGGGTTTACACGTTTCCCAAGAATATTAGTCATTAAGTGAACGTAATTTGGAATTCGCTTAATTTGAAGTTGCAGTCCAGCGTGCTAGCATTTAGGCGCCCTTTTAAGTACTTAGGTGAGTCGGGTATTTTACTGTATTTTGTTAATGAAAGTCACACTATGATAGCTTTATAGATTTGCTGTGGTCATGAAGGTGACGAACCACAGTGGACACTGGGATTCCGGGCTTGCCGGATAATCTCCGCGTGCTACTAAATGGTTATGACTCAACGACATGGAGCACCGTTTCACACTTCACGGTTTTAGAACTACGTTACCTTAACTGTCTAGGTTCTTACAAACTGCGCAAAATTTCTTGAATTTTCTGGTAATTGTAATCTGAACAACTGTGCCTTCACCTTTTGTACGACAATTTATTTAGTTGCTTCCTCGACGTTATAGACCAGTTTTAACTCGTAAAGCATAAGTTACCGAATTAGCTTACATTACACTTTAATCTGTACGGCTTTCAAAACACAACCAGAGTGAATCAATACACAACGTATCAGCACACCAACGACAAACTATACAACTAAACGTAACAGGTACCTATCTTGACTTGTAAAGCTCCTCTCATCTGACATATGCGCCGCAGACTTGATAGTATCAATATAACAAAATGTTTGATTCATTCCAATAGGATATTGCGGATGAGTGTAATTAAAAAATACAATTTTAATTCAGTCACACACCTCACCCAAAAGTTTGCTCAATTGATTCCTTACTTACCTTTCGTCATATACAAAGTATGTTATATAATTACGGAATGATTTTCTTATATAACTCATTTTTCCTTAATTATATTTTATCATTCAGTTTGGTTGGGCTTTGAACTATTCGGCTCTTAGTTCAGGTTCACAGACATTGGGTACAGTTTACGCTCGTGCGCAGAGGATATGACAATCACAATTGTCATAATAAACCCCAGATAGAAAATGGAACTGGAGTGTGAATGACGTCATGTCCGGAAGCGATAGCTGAGAATTTGGGTATTTTGAAAAACACGTCAAATGAGTCTCGACTGTCGGCGAGTCGAGTTGGTAGTTTACTGGGGACCAGCCCAGTTGATTGACAAATGGGGACCGGTCGAGTTGGTAGTCGACTTAGGCCATGTAGACGGACAGTAGAAGTTGAGTTCCGACCATGGTGTTGAGAAGTTTGGGTTTCGACCGTTGAAGCATACGATTAAGTTTTTTGGGTCCCGACCAACGAAGATGAAAGGAGATCTAGAACTCCACGAGATGTGCCGAGCGTTTGAATTTTGTTTGTATAGAATGATACGAAAGACTCTAAGAATTGTGCCTCTCTCTCCTCGTGTCGAAGAAGCGAACTCAGAAGTCAAAAGTCAACAAACGTTCGTACCTGAACAACAGTGACTTCACCTGTTAATGTCTTGTATCACAGTTGTGACTGAGATGATTATCGTGGCTATATTATAAGTAGTGCTGAAGGATTTCCTGTCAAACCCAGAAGAGTGGCCCAGATCAGGAGTTCCCAACATTTGTAGCCCGAGCGCTACAAATTTTAACCCATGAGGACCTGTGATCGGGTTCTTAAACGGACAGACCCCCACCCAAAGCAGCTAAATTCACAAGATAACCATCAAAATTGATTGATGAGATATCTGATATTGTTTGCAATCACAAAAAATATGTGTTAAATGAAGAGGTTAATAGAGGAAGTACATCAGTCAAATGGTGATTTGACAGTTACAAACACAGGATACGCTTAGCATGCTTCACTTTAATGTGGGTAATGAGGCTGTAAAATCCTCAGATTGAAGCAGGTAGTTCTCATAGAAGCCGAGAATGGGACAAGCAAGAAAGTTGGACTTCAAATCTTCTGAACACTGAAGATCAATGAGTTCTATCAGCAGCTATAGAGGTACTTTCTTCATAATCAACAGGTGAAAAAAGAATTTTTTAAATGTTGAGTGTAGAGTCGTACGGATCGGCCTCATATTGCCCTCAGGCCACTAACTGTGCAACCCTGACTAGGATCCATGAAACACGTAGATGTTGTTGCCCATATTCATACCACAGTTCAATATTCTTAACAACTCTGTCGGAGAGGCTTAGAATACTCCGATTGCATCCCTCGCAAAGAAGCAGGATCCCCTTTTTAAAAAAAGGGATATCCAGGCTATGACAATAAACTGAATGTGGTGAAGAGGATCTTTTTCTGGGAGAACGTTGAATACTCCTTCATTGCAGTTACTGATAGGTACACCTGGAGGGGCAGTACCTGTTAGAAAATGACCTAGGGATCTCTTTGCACGTTAGTTTTATTTCTTATCAACATATGCATTGGTAAAAAGTTAGCCGCTATTGACAGGTTATCGACCTAATGGAGATCTGATCTCTTTGAAATATTAAAATTGAATTTCTTCAAGCTGTACTCGTGTCAATATGATTGTATGGTTGCACTACTCAGACTTTAACGAAACGCCTGAAGAAAAAGCTTCTACAAGGATACTACACATTGTTTTGAATAAATCCTGTAAATAATACTATGAAATACAGCAGTTGTATGGCCACTTACATCCTATCTCGCAACTCATTCAAATAAGACGAAAAACACACCCTGGGTACTGCTGGTGAAGTAAGAACAAGCTCATAGTCGACGTTCGTCTATGAAATTGGCAGGTTGGCCAATCAGCAAAAACATATATTTGTGAACTTTGTGCAGACACTGGATTGCATCTAAAAGACTTAACAAGATTTATGGTAGATAGTGGCGGGTAGCAAGAGAGAGTCAAGGGAATATGTGCTGTCGGTACACCTTGATATCGATGTTTAGGATTATTATTATGAGATAGGAATACTTGATGCGTATAAACGTGTACAAAAATCTCTAAGGAAACTACACAATAGCGTAAATAAAGACTTAAATTACTTTAAAAGTCCGCCCCCACCACGTAAAAGGAGAAAAAGTTTTAAAAAATATAGTCGTTATCTTGGTTGGATCGAGAACTTTTCTGCATTCCCTCTTATTATTTCTATAATATTCTTCCATTGAAATAATCCTAAGCTGGTTAACCAGATATCCTCAACAATTATCAGACACTGATAAAAATATGCGAATAATAATAAAAAAGAACGAACAAACAAAAAACGTAGCCACTAATTTTGCTTTGGAACATCTTCGCTAATTCTAGCTTCGCTGACAAAGACAACAGACAAAAATGATTTCCATGCAATATATAATTACAAAATCGAATCATTTTTAAATATGCCATAGCAACGAGTAAAAATATAAATGTTTCAATCAACTGCTGAACTAATATGATAAAAAGTGAGAAAGAAAAAATGGCGGAAAAACAGTTATAATCGAAAAAACGACTTGAAAAAATACAGTAATGAAAAATGAATTCATTTAAGAGAGAATGATAAATGAAGACAAATAATTGGAGGAAATAATAACTTAAAAAAATAAAACAATTTTAAATATATTCGTTTTCTTTTACGTTGACAGTTTATATATGATCAATCAGCTAACAACAAACAAGGCACATCTTCATGACTGTCTACATAAACTGATCTATCTGGTAGATGCAAAAGTTTCCAGCGATATCTTTTTTCCCCAAAATAACATTAAATAGCATCTTTGAAGCTAACTTACTTAATTATTAATCTCGTCACTCAGCTGTATTGCATCGTTTGAAAGACAATGGAAAGTATCACAAGATTAAAAAAAAATGTGCAAGAATATAAAGCCACAGATATATTACCGAGCAAGACAAAAAAAATTAATGTGGCATTTTGGCGTCTCTAAGAAAATTAGCGAGACAAAGACCACATGAAGAGATGAAGACGATTAATTAATTTTTTCTGCGCTTAAGTTAGGGAATCGCGTTTATTGCGCCTTTATTTACGTTTTATAAAGTTATTTCTTTAAGAATTTTTTTCAGAGAGTTATATTATATCAAGGATTCCTATTTATTACAATTGATTTGTATGTAGGGTATGATTCCGTTCCGGTTTTCAAGATCTCAATCGACGTTTCCAAGATAACTTCACTAACACCCAATTGAGTGTTCAATAGTAACGACACGTCCACCTGTCTAAGGTTATTTTATGCAAAGAGGTTAGGGAATCGCGTTCATCGTACACTCATATTTTTGTGCAGTTGTTTCTTTTAAATTTTTTTCACACTGTGTCATCAAATACGAATACTTTTTCAACTGATATTTTTTACCCATAGATGTAACGTGTATCAAAATATCTAGCCGCATTGGACCTGGAAGTAATGGCAATGAAGAGTTACTCTACTCTCCCTAGATATCTAGAACTGAAGCTTCACCTTCAGATGAAATTTAGTATCATATTTAGGACACCCGTTTTTGTTCGTATTGGTTTGGTTTCTTTGTTTAATGGCATATTAATATTTGTGGGTTATTTAATGCCAAAGCCATTCTTCTAGAAAAATAGTAGTGGTACTATTAAACCCATACCTGTGAGGATAAGGGGGTTCATAAATTTTCCAACGGTATTTTATCAGAACGTAATAACATGACTAGATTTCGAACTCGCATACAACGATTCCGCAGTCCAGCGCTTTAACCGTTACACCACGAGGACACCGCTGTTGGTTTTAGTGGTTGCTTACTACAGTTAACATATTATATGCCCCGCTAACAGGTTAAAGATGGGAACGAAGATACACCTGGAAAAGGAAAAATTAGACACTTAGTCATGCAAAAATACTGCTCGTTTTATTATAAATACTAAACCTCTCCCTTGACTGGTCTCAAAACCTTTTTCTTAATCATACAGACTAATACAGTATTACGTGTGTAACGAATAAAATTTGCAGAAACGTAGAGATAAAGACAGGATGACGAGATGACAACGAGATGATTTTTAATTGTTAATGGAAAGTCAGACAGGGGGTCACATAAAAATAGTACATTTTTATTGTTGATATTACTACCTTTCTGTGGACTGATATCAAAATCAAAAAGTGGTATCCTCCAGTCGATGAATTGCAGCACACTCCCAAGGTTTTACTAACCCTGAAATTTACGTCGTTATTTACTCTGCAAGTAGCTCTGTAGGTAGCTCGTTAACTGACTGGCCGTTTTCGAAAGTTCTTCACACTCGAATTCGACAATTTCTCGATGTACAACGAGATTTCTGTGTGACTCTTTGCGGGGAGACGTCGACAATATTTTAAATGCTCGTGTTGGGTTGGTTATCGTCGTTGGAAATGGATTCGGCAACCAGAGTTTAAATTCTGGTCAAGGCTATTTGCAGTTCATATAGGGCTAATACCCTTGGGAAAGGTATGAATCCAACTAGTCTCCCACAAGCTATGGGTAAAATAGTAAGGCTCTTTAACCTTTGTATGACGACTGGTTTGAAGAAGGAAAACGCTAAATTCAATCCCGTTAACCTCCGTTTAAATATTGACTTTGTGTCACATCCTTCCCTTTCGGATGGGTTGGTAAATACTTTTTACGTACGTGTTTAAAATGACAACATATCGTCAAAAGCGTTTATTACAAAAATATAGTAGTAGACGTACACCATACCTTATTCTGTAAACTCTTGGTATAAAATAAGCCCAGAGAGGTTGACATGTTGATACAACACAGTAAGCCAGACCAAATCAAACCATCAACGGGTTTATACTATTTACCAACTCCTCCTCTCGGGCAGGATATGACACAAGGTCAATTTTAAAGCGGAGTTTAACAGGTTTAAATTCAGAGTTTTCCTTCTCCTAGACTAGTTGCCTAACCAAGGCTGAAGAACCCAGTCAGTTCAACTATTTACCCATAGCTGGAAGGAGAATTATTGGATTCATACCTTTTCCAAGGGTATTAGTGCTATGTGAAATGCAATCATTCTCGTCCTGGATTTGAACTCGAGTCGCCGAGTTCATTTCCTACGACGATAACCATTTCACCACGGGCACCTCCATCAACGGGTTCATAGGTTTAAGTTGAACTTCTACGAACCAACAGATCTTTTAGCCCATGCGATTGGGGTTGTAGAATAAAAAGAGTGCATCTCTGTAAAAGGGTAAGCGTGTCTTAGATATAACATTAAATAATCTGATGGTGAGTCTTTAACCTTGGAGCTTTGGGAAATATGGATTACCCTTTCATTGCCATTGCTCCCAGGTCCAGTCTCTCTCGGAGTGATTGCATCTGATTGGGTCTTGACATTCAAACTGTGATTTGAAATTTTTACTGCTATATCGCAATTCTTGGAACCATTTAACTGCGTGCACAAAAATGAGCTCAGATTCGTTTAAAATTGTCGTCAACAAAATGTTTGCTCTATCATATATATTTAATATATATGTATAAACGGGATTTGTCATATTCTACAATAGTTTATAGGCCATAAAAACAAACTGAGCGCATAGTTCTTTGTTATACTTTTGTTAAAGCGAGTGTCCAGAGGACAGGTTATTTCCCCTTGTTTGAAGTATGACGTTTTGTTTAAAAGGAAGTGATATTATAGTTGGCATTCAGGCAATGAAGAAAGAGCAAATATAGATATTTTATCTCAGCATACAGTTGGAAGCAACATCATTTTCATTCGTTTGTGAATGCTTAATTTCTAGGAATGGTTATTCTTATACCATTGACATATACCCAGTTCTGTCAGATTAGGTGTGATAGCTATAGCTGATGTGTCGATCACATACAACCTCTTCAAAGCATGCAGGTCTTTAAATGAAAGAAGGGTCTGACTTTGACTTCGTTAAACCATTTCGGTGTCACAAATCTGCAACCTAAAATATGTCGTCTTCTCGATACTCACCAAACCAATCCACCCCATTAAAAAATAACTTAAGAATTAACTATATATTCGCATTTATAAGTTACAGATCTTTTTCAAAACGCTTAGATTCTTTACTTTTTGTTTGGATAATAAATTTGATTTCAAGGAGTAGATAAAGTTAAGAGTTTAAGAAGCCCTGGTATGGAAGGTTACGTAGTATTTACGACGAACTGTTTAAATTTACATTGGCGGAAACTTAAAATTTATTAATTTGAGAACTGAATAATATCTAAAAAGGTTTAACATATGAGAATATTCCAGGCTTTTGTTGTATATTTTACATCCTGGTTCATGCAGTCAGTCTTCTTGGATTCTTTGAAACAATTTTACATAGGAATGACTATTTTAAAAGATACGATGAGATTATAAAACTTCAGGACACTTTATCTTTTAAGATGAATAGGGATTTCGTACTTGTAATCCCGTACTAAATTCTGAACCTTTCGGCTCTCAGAGGATTGCTCTCATCATTTGGCTCAATTCCGATATAAAACCCTTTAATGTCCTTTGAAGAGTTAAAAGACACGTTATCTTAGCATTCCCATTGAACTTTCTTGGTTCAATAAAATAAGTACTGAGATAAATTGAATATAGGGCTAAGAATACGATCCCTTCGAGGGATACTGTGAGGGACTTTTGGCGGCTTTAAAGTCAATAGATGATACTTTTCTCTGAATTTGATTCTTTGAAGGGTGAGAAAATACCTACTTGTGATAAGTACTGAAATACTTGACCCACTACTTCAATTTCTGTCTCCCCCGGGGCGGTTCCATCTTGCTTTCACACTGGATAAATGATTGTAACTTGTGTTGTGTGGGAATACTTGATAAATAGAATTATGTTAAATATCAATGTTTGAAACTATTTAACTGTGTGCAGACAAACGATTAATATTGGATAGAATTATCAGTGTTAAATAACAATACTTGAAACCATTTAACTGTGACAAACAAAATAGTCATATTAAATAGAACTAATTGTATTATATAGCAATAGCTGAAAACATTTAACTTCGTGTAGATAATGATTAGTTTCGTTTGATTTGTTGAAAGACTTAATTTAATTACAATGCTTGTTACATTTAGTTGGTTGGTTGGTTGGTTAATGGTTTTTCATGGCATATCAACCTTTGTAGGTTATTTAACGCCAAATCTATTTTTATGTAAATAATCAGTCCTATTTAAAACAATTTAGTTTAGCATGAGTACACAGTTTAATTGTCAAAAACATTTCTATTTCAAACTATTCAAGCAGTTATATATAACAATTCAGTTTAGAGCAAGTAAAATTTCAATGTCAAAAATAGTTCAATTTAAAACAATTCAGTTTAGCAAAAGCACGCAGTTTAAACGTAAGTACAGTTTAATTGTAAAAAAAACATTTCTATTTAAAGCTATTCAGTTTAGTCAAGCAATTCTACTTCAGCTGGGGGTGTCCCGTGGTGTAATGGTTAAAGCGATGGTCTGCGAAATCGTAGCACGCGAGTTCGAACTCTAGTCGCGCTATTACGTTCACTTTCGGACAAATACCCTTGGGAAAGGTATGAGCCCCCTTATCCTCACAGCTATGGGTAAAATAGCACCACCACTGTTCTTCTAGGAGAATGGCTTTGGCATTAAATAACACACGAAGGTTGATATACCATTAAACCAAAGAAACCATCTAATTCAGTTTAGTAAAAGTACAGATTTTGTATACACACAGTTACATGTCAGAACAGTTCTATGTTAACCAATTCAGTCTAGTGTAAATACAGTTTCAATGTCAAAAAAAGTTCTATTTTAAATAATTCAGTTTAGCACAAGCCTGCAGTTCAAAAGTAAGCATGGTTCAATTGTCAAAAAACATTTCTATTTCAAGATATTCAGTTTAGCATTAGTATGCCGTTTGATCTATTTAACCCATAGATAGGGCCCTATCAGGTGCTACCCCGCCGGGCCAGAGTGGACCTAGGAGCAATGGCAATGAAGGGGTTCTCCGTATTCTCCAAGGTCCCAGCATTACTGGGACCTCACCATCAGACTGTTTAGTGTCATATTTAGTATTTATCATATCATATTGATATTTAATAGAATTATTAGAGTTAAATAGCAATACTTCAAATAATTTAGATATATGCAAACGAATGGTTAACATTAAATAGAATTATAAGCATAAGATAGCAATGCTGTATACAAATTAGCTTTGTGTAAACAAATCAGTAATATTAAAGAGAATTATTTGCATTGGATAAACATACATGGTAACTATTTAGCTGCGTGCAAACCAAGAATTACTATTAAATAAAATTGTAAGTATTTGATGGAATACTTGAAACCATTTAATTGAGTGCAAACGAATAACAAATATTAAATAGAATTATTAGTTAAATAGAAATACTTGAAACCATTTAACTGTCAGCAAACAAAGAATTAATATTTAATAGAATTATTAGTATTATATAGAAATACTTGAAACAAGTTCACTATGTGTGAACAATGATTACAATCAAATAGAATTCTTTGTATTATGTAGAAATACTTGAAACAATTTCACTGCAAGTGAACAAGGATTAATATTGAATAGAATTATTAATACTGTATAGAAATACTTGAAACAATTTAACTGTTTGCTAATAATTGAGCTCTTACCCCCTCTAAAATAAAGATACCCAATACTTATTTACTTGCAAATCCCACATACAAACACACGTATGTATGTGCTATAGGATTTGGCAATGAATAATACAGAAGAGTTGAAATACCATAAAATACCAACTGATCAAATCAAGTGTTGGGTATCACCCACATTTTTCCACACAATGAACTAGTCTATCTGCCATATATAGCAGTAGCTACTAATACCAGGGCAGATTAGAAGGTGAAGAGCAGCTTCTTATAGGAATAGTATTAGAGTGTTGGAGACTGGACATCGCACTAGATCACCTTACTTGCTACCGTAATAACGGAAGCCAATACTATCGATGGACTATATCTTTATTCTGTATTCACTAATCCTATGTTTTTGTCTACTAATAGTCTCTCTATTGTATATACTTTTTCCAGAGAATATATCTCTATTTCCTCTCATATCGTGGTTTGTCCTTTTTTTAATATTACAAGCGTTCACTAACCAAAACGCAACATCAAATAATTGATCAACTTGATATCTGTAACAAGAGGTGAATGGACATGGCGTCTTCTATTTATACGGTTTAACACCATTTCATAATTTTTGGTAACTCGTTCATTAGGTTTCGAGCATCACCAATCTTCGTGAAGATGACAGAAATAAATTAATGTTATTTGCTACCAGTATATAAAAGCTAATTTTTGCATACTGGCCAGATGGATGAGACAACAAAATATCAAAAGTGGATGGGAGAGTTATAATAAACTTACAATTTTAAACCAATGGCTTTTGGAGGGAAAGCAAATTAAGTACTACTGATCTATTTGTAGCTCTTATTTTTAACTTGGTTCGCTGTAGACCCATTAGAGCAGACATTACTGCTCATACTTAACAGACACTGCCTTGTCTTATTCAGATTCTTGAAGACTTAGAGTGAGTCAAAAGTTCTGCAAGATCTTGGTAATATGAGGCACAATTCGACAGCTCCGGATAGTTTTACTAATATTATGAAACTGGCGAACCGTGTTGAGTGATACCAAACTCTCCTGATACTCACCTGATTTACCTCAATAGCTTAAAGTACCGCCTCAAAATTTTAGGCCTACCTCATCTTGTTTGATTTTTGAGGTTCTTGCAACTCGAGCGAATTATTCAGTCGGCTGGGACTTTAGAATACACCGACTGCACTTCTGCAGAGGGGTAAGAGCCCAAACAGCGAGTGTCCTGATATATAACACTAAACAGATTGTTTAGTGTTATATCCAGGATAGTGAGGCTCCAGTAATGCTGGAGCTTTGGGGAATACGGAGTACCCCTCCATTGCCATCGCTCCCAGGTCCACTCTGGCTCGGAGCGGTAGTACCTGATAGGGCCCCCATATATAGGTCAAATAAAACTTAACTGCATACTTATGCTAAACTGAATTACTTGGAATAGAATTGTTTTGACATTTAACTCAATGTTTACGCTAAACTGAATTCTTTGAATTAAAACTTTTTGACTAAACTAAATAGCTTGGAACATAAATGTTTTTGACAATTAAACTGTGTATTCATTCTAAATTGAATTGTTTAAAATAGAAGTAATTATTTGTATAAAAAGGATTTGGCATTAAATAACCCCCAAAGGATGATATGCCATAAGATCCAACCAACCAACCAACCAACTTGAGCGAAAATTATTGAACAAGCTATTAACTAGACGGTGATCAACCGTGCCTTCACGTAATGTATAACACCAGTTTAAAACCTGGATGGTGATGTTTCCATTTCACGTAGCATTAATACTCTTCGGAAAGGTATTAATTCAATTATTCTTCCTCCACCCAAGGCAGTATGGCGTGCTGGTTTTTAAGCTTTGGAATGGCAACCAATCGAGGGTAGGGAAAACTGTGAATTGAAACCTATTAACTCCTCTAAAAATTGGCCTTGTGTCACATCCTTCTTGTGCAGAGGAGATGGCAAATACGAATAATTTTCTTTTTTTTTTTTTTTGATTTGAGGATATTATGGTCAACTGGAGGTGCTCGTGGTCTTATGGTTATCGTCGTAGGAAATGGACACGCCGACACGAGTTCAAATCCTGGATGAGACTGGTTGCATTTCACATAGCACTAATACCCTTGGGAAAGGTATGAATCCAATTATTCTCCCTCCAGTTATGGGTAAATAGTAGGACAGACTGGGTTCTTCGGCCTGGGTGAGGCAACTAGTCTAGGAGAAGGAAAACTCTGAATTCAAACCTGTTAAACTCTGCTAAAAATTGACCTTGTATCATATCCTGCCCGAGCGGAGGGGTTGGGTAAATAGGATTATGGTTAACTTGGATCTCGTAAAGCATAAGATACCGAAGTTGATTTCGTTGCCCGTTAGTTTCTGCGGCTTTAAAAGTATACACAGAGTGAGTCAAAGAACATCGTGTCGACGCTCTAACTAACATGATACTTACAATCATAGCGGGTACCTACAATGGTTTTAAGGCCATCGGTCCCTTGATTTACACACAGCAAAGTGTTACGTACTACCAAAATATTGCCAAACTTTTGACTCACACAAGCAAATACCGGGAGTTTTCTCGTGGTGTAATGGTTAAAGTGCTGGACTGCTGAATCGACCTAAACGAGTTCGAACTCCAGTCGCCCTATTACGTTCACTTTCGGACAAATACTCTCGGGAACGGTATGAATCCTCTTATCCTCCCATCTGTTAGTTAAATAGTACCACTACTGTCCTTTTAGGAGAATGGCTTGGCATTAAATAACTTGCAAATGTTGATATGCCATTAAACAAGAAAACCAAATCGAACCAAGTAAATACCCTTAGCTTCTTATTGATATCACCTTCATTGTCTGGGTTTTGTAATTGTCCAGCAAACATCGATTGCAATAAATTCAATTCTTTATAATGGAGAACTCTTCGAGAAGTCTTTTGTGATATAGCCTTTTATAAGGAGTTAGGATGCTGTCACTTGACAGTGAATAAAAAAAATGCGAATGAGTTATTTCTTACTGAAGAATTCAATGAAATGACTTTTGTAATGGGTATGACTCTTTACTGCATCGGATGGTGAGGTTCAAGTTCTGCCGATGTAAAAAATGAAGTACTCCTACATTCTCTTTACTCTCATGTCTAATCTGGTGATACGTATTAGCATCTCATCTATTAGTTAAATAAATCAGTTTGAAAATTATCTGCATTCGACACCAAAAAATTTCCCAAACGTCTAAGCATCAAATAACCTAAACGAGTTGACGTGCCGTTGAAATCATTTAATCTATCAATCATTTTGTAACGAAGCAATGCGTTTTATAAGGAATTTCGAAGTTGCCACTTGACCCCGATGACTACAGGAACAACAGAAACGTTGTTCACGAGAACCTCTCACATTTATTTCAAAATGTTAAATATTTATTTCTTTCTCAGACCAGTCCAAAAAAGGTGCTGTGTATCTTTGCCCAGTAACTGGAGGAAAAGAAACACAATTCCAGTAATAAACATTTGCAATCTCTCTTAAGCCCCGAAAATTTTAAACTACAAGACATTTGCTATAATGTCCAATGATACTTTATAAATGGGCATATATATTTCATACACCAAATGTAACTTGCCCAGTAAGCTGGGGCTGTAGAATACACTGACTGCTTCTCTGCAGAGGGGTAAGACCCCTCCTACGAGTGTCCTGGATATGACACTAAACAATCGGATGGTGAGGTTCCAGCAATGCTGGAGCTTTGAGGAATGCAGAGTACTCCTACATTGCCATCGCTCCCGGGTCCACTCTGGGCCGGAGTGGTAGCACCTGATAAGGGTCCTATCTATGGGTGAAACAGAACTAACAGCATACTTATGCTAAACTGAATTGAGTAAACTGAATAGCTTGAAATAGAAATGTT
>OY757919.1:83721756-83934256 GCA_963585895.1 Sepioteuthis lessoniana | reverse complement strand
TATGAATGAATACTTGCATGCATCACCAGATTTGCTTAAAAAGTTTTCTCATCTCTCACATGAGTATATATATATATATATGTGTGTGTGTGTGAGGGGTGTTTGTGTGTGTGATGTAAGGAATTGGTGCACAAAGGTGCACAATTACGTCCCCTTTCGGACTAATAGCCAAGGGAAAAGGCATGAATCCTCTCATCCCTCCACTATTAGTTGAATAATTATACTAACGGTTTTCTACAGGGAAGAATTTGGCATTAGAAACAAAGGAAGCAAACCAAAATTTCCATGGCAACACAGTACCCTCTGTCCCTTATATTTAACTCTCCCATTATCCACCCTGAGAATTACCCTTAATTGTTGATTGACATCAATCAGTCTACTTGGTGAGATAGACTCTGCCAAGTGAACCAACTACTAACTTGATAAATGACATGAAAAAAATTAAATCGTTCTTGCTACGTGTCCTCTTTTTTGAGCTTATGCGAAATCTAAGCTGTAATATGGTTTTGGGTGTCTGGCATGATGTAATGGTTAGAAAGCTAGGATAGCAATTTATTATTAGTGAGTTTGATTCTAAATGAGTACTCTGTATTTCCGGTGCTAAACTGAGTTAAGCTAAGTAAACGCTAAAGAAAATGGCCCCGTGGCATCAAATTAAGATCATGAGATTTTAATGCCCGGTCAAGTTTGCCTAAATTCGGTTTTATAACAAAAATAGAATGCAAGTCGAAACAAATCAAGGAATTATCACTAAGATGAAGGGTTTTCAGGAAGTCTTGAAACCGAAGCAGCATTTACCAAGACAGAAAGGAACAATGAGGGATTCAACAAGTTTATTCCAGAAACGTTTCAATGGGTGTGTCCTAGAAATAACTCTAAACTTCATCTGAGTGTGAGACTCCATTTATGGAGATCTGGGGAGTATTGAGCACCCCTATAATGCTATTTTTCTCCAGAGTGTTAGAATCTGCTAAGATCCCATCGAGGGGTCAAACATACTCGTTTAAATAGTATTCATATTCATTTGGAATATTTGATGTCATATAACTGCATATTTTTTGTCGTTACTTGAATCCGTAATTGTTTACTAAAGATTATTATTATTATTTACTTGAACCCATATAACTTTCTACAAACATATGACTATTATAAAACAGAAATACTTGCTTGAAACAAAATAATTATTAGAAGCACATACGAATACTTGAAACCATAAAACTATGTGCAAAAAAAAAAAATCTCTAAAGAAACAACAATACAAAAATTCAAAATATAAAAATACACTGAAGGCAATTCTAAAAGGTCTTTGCAGAAAATAAGGCTAGAGCGCTTACCATGCCATTAAAACCAGTCGATCAATTATTTTCCTCGTTCGAAGCACTTTTATGTTGATATCGTGTGACGCTAGAATATCGTATTTCTTCTGATGCCTTCCGTGTTCTCAAATCTTACATTTGAGGTGAAGTTTCAGTTCAGACAAAAAGACGAATTCGGCGGAATAAATATTTGTTAGATTTGCAAGTTGCTGCACTTGTAATAGACTGACTTAGCTGGCGACGTGGATGAACTTAGCAGATTCAATGCGGTCGCAAGATAACACCAACAAAGTGTTTTTCACAGGAAAGAGAAATAAAGGAGGATGGCAAAGAATATAATTTATTGCTTATGGATAAGATCAATAAATAGCCGGAAAAAAACGGAAGTATGTAAATTCCGATAACCAGTCATAAACAGAAAAATACGTGGGCGAAGAGGCGTGTTCATGGGTCTTGAAAGACAATATAAGGTCTGTAATTTTGGACTGAAGGCAGAGACTCGCTGGTTACTCATGTAGACCTGTTAGTTCCCCGTGTGTGTTCTCCGGCCGTCGCACTTCACAAAAAAGTTCCCTGCCACCGAAGAAAGATATGTGCGAACTCTCTCTGACTGTATTCCTACTTCACATAAACGTCGCCGTCGAAGAATAAAAATATAAATTATATCTTTATATATCTACGAGTTTTTTGTTGTTTGTCGAGCGATTCAATATACAACACTTACGAAATCCAATGTTTTACCCAATGCTACTGATAAAAACTGCCAATATTTCTAAGCAAAATGTATGATGAAATTAGCATTGATTTGTCAAGACATTATCACTTTATGACATTAATTGCCCATTTGTCTTGACATCGTCATTAGATTTAAAATTTAAAATACAAGTTATGAAACGAATTAAAGCGTCAATCTCCTGTCGATGATGCTTAGAATACACTTACCGCACCCCCTGAAGAGTTGGATTACGCACCTTAATGTGTCATCCTTGGTATGACATTAGACTGCATCCGACGGTGTGGTTTCCCTTCTGGTGATCTGAGATGTGAGCAGTACTCCTTCGCAATTACCCAGTTGGTTGGGCCCGTAGAATGTACTGACAGT
This sequence comes from Sepioteuthis lessoniana, assembly GCA_963585895.1. Taxonomy (NCBI): domain Eukaryota; kingdom Metazoa; phylum Mollusca; class Cephalopoda; order Myopsida; family Loliginidae; genus Sepioteuthis; species Sepioteuthis lessoniana. The sequence continues at coordinate 83,931,838 of OY757919.1, read as the reverse complement.
AAGACCTCCCCCTGATGAGTGTTCTGGATAAGACATTCGACAGTCTGACGGTGAGGCTCCAGTAATGCTGGTGCTTTGTAGAATTCGATGTACTTCTTCATTGCCATCGTTCCCAGGTTCACTTTGCCCCGGAGAGGTAGCGTCTGAAAGGGTCCAATCTATGGCTCAACTAGAACTATTTGAAATTTAAACTCAGTGCAAGCAAATGACTTATGCTAAACTGAATTGTTAGGGACAGAACCGTTTGTTCATTTGACCGAGTATAAACCAATAACTGATGTTAAATTGAATTGTAAGAGATACATTGCAATATTTGGAAACTTTTAAATTTGACTTACGCAAAATTGAATTGTTTGAAAAAGAACACATTGGTCATTTAACGGAATGTAAACAAATAATGGATGTTTAATTGAATTCTTTGTCATACCTTGGAATGTAATATAATGGCCGAGGGATTTCGTTTTATGCCTTTGGGTTTAGTTAGGCTGAGAACCTTTCGGCTCAGTGCATGGGTTACGTAGGTGCAACATCCACGCAGGTGTTCATGTGCACGGGGGCGGAGCGGACGTGTCACTCAGAGATGTCACAATAGCCCAGATGGGAAACGGGGCTAGCAAGTTCGAATGACGTCACGCACTGGAAGCGCACATAGGATTTTGGGAATTTCAAAAAAGTCAGTTAGTTGAGTTGAGACCTGACTTGAGAGAAGACGGTTGGCCTTCGCTTGCTCGCGGAGGCCTTAGGCAAGTGTCACACGAGATGGGGGGCAGATGAAAAAGCCTGAATAGAAAGAATGTGTATCTCTCTCCTTATGTCGAAGAACCTTTAAACTCAAAGGTTATAAAAAGTTTCGTACCTGAACTAAGAAGTCGTAAGTGTTTTTCTTGTTCCGAGATTCCTATATTCTATGTTATATATATATATATATATATATATATATATATGAATATTATATGTCCATTTCACAAATAGCCGTATCTGGCTATGGTACAGGAATACTTGGAACCATTAACTTTGGTGAACCTATGCTTACAAATCATATACATCGTATATATATATATATATATATATATATATATATACCGGATTTAGCATCAAATAACCTACAGCGGTTGATATAACATAGAACTCAACCCAACCAATCATTGCAAATACTTCAAGGTTCACTTTGACCTTTTATGGTCTTATCTATTGCTCAAATATTCATATTAAAAATTATTCGTATTGGATAAGATCGTGTGCAAAACAAAACAAAAAAAGAAAAAAGAAAAAAGAAAAAAGAAAAGAAATCTTAAGAACCAACTACACTATAGAACTATAAACATACAATTAACCTGATTCTCTTAGCTCTTGGCATTAACTAACCCTTGACCGTTTGACATAATATTAAATAACTTTCCATTCATCTAACCACTTTTCTTCTGATCTTGTGTGAATATGCACCGTCCTATTTATCTTAAATACCGCGTTCCCCAAATTTTCAAACCTTATTTTTATGGTATTTTTTAAAATTAAAAAACCCGAAAACATCGTAGAGAGCTAAGTCTTGCTAGTGTAGTGGTGCTCGTGCAATGAAACTGCTGATCAAAACGTTTAGCACTGACCCGACAAGACATCTACACATCATAGATTTATTCAGTACATTGCTTTTTTGAGCAGGCATCCCAGATAATCAAAAACATTAAAACTTTAGTCTTGATACTTTTTGATCAGACCTCGTATTAATAACACCGTTTTATTACATTTTGTACTTTATTGACCGCAATGATTTTTAACTAAACAATGGAAATTATTCAACTGAAACTCTAAGAAGGATATTTTCTCATGTTTCTACTATTTGAAGAGTAACGAAGTATCTGTTCTGTTTAAGTATTTATTTCGTTTCTTTGTTTGAAGGTAAATCAACCTTTGTGGTTTATTCAATACCAAAGCCATCCTTGTAGAAGAACTGCAGTAATGCTATTAAACGCATAGCTGGGGGGATAAGGGGGTTCATACCTTTCTCAAGTGAACCTAATGCCAGGACGAGACTTTGATTTCACTTCGAGGCTGCAGGCCAGAACCTAAGCCATCATACCCCTTGTACACCCCTGGTAAAGTGTTAAAATGATTGATCGGCTACCGTCGAATGGAACATCCACTTCTATCCACCCGATTCAACACAAGAACATTACCATCTTTAAATCGTAAGTCATGTTTCGAATTCTTGCATAGTCATCAAGACGTCAGAAAAGTTTGGTTTCAGGATAATTTAAGAAAATGTCTCTTTGGTTTGTTTACGACCGAAGTATTTTTTGTTTTGCTTTGTGTCTGTGAAAACAGACAAAAATGAAGCTGGTCTACAAATAACATTACAAAGAATAATCTAACTTTAACGTCAATCGATACCATCAGGCATTCATTTATCATATAAAGAGGGAATAATAAAGTTGATGAATCCAATATTAAAGGATAATAAAATTATTTAGACATAATATCCTTCAGTTGTTTGCACTATTGGTACATAAAATCAGCAATCACTTGCTGACTGCAGGAAAACCAGAAGAAAGAGAAAATAAAAGGCGGATATGTTATTGTAAATAAAGAATATATCATAAAAGAGAAAAGGGAGACACAAGGAAAAAAAAAAAAACATCCACTGATCTTTTTAGATTGTAATAAACATACAGAAAATACTTATCATATATACCGGAGTTGGAGTAATTATTTAACTACCTCCCCTCGGGTGAAGCAGGCGACATATAGTCTTTTTAATGAGGCGTCCCTTGCGGGTATATAAGGGCATTGGCCAAAAATACACGCTCCAAGTGACTAATGTCGCCTAAGAGTCAGACTAATCGGACTCTCTCCTTGGTGCAATGTGAGCGTCAGGAAAAGCGTGTTAGAGTGGTGGGATTGGAAAGTTGATTGCATCATTTTTTTGCTGCCTCCTGTCAGAAGACAAAACAGTGACGGACAGAGATAAACAAATCATTATCATCATTGAGGCGTTCAAACAGTACGGATTCCCCTGAATTTCTCATCATCCCTTCTTATCGGGCATCGCTCTTGGCTAGTCTTATAGACGCTATCTAGTGTCCGCACAGTGATGATGAATGTGAGTTTTGTGGGACTATGTTTAGGGGTCCATAGAATAGCGTCGCTAATGAGTTCGTCTATGCTCCTCAAGCATGTCTTCCTCAGTGTGTCTTCCTAATCTCAGCCCACTTCTGTAGTGGCGCATGTAGCGTAACGCTTATCGTCTTAAAAATGGACTCTGACCAACAAGGTCATGTCGTGCAGTATGATGTTTTCACTTTGACACTGATATTTTTAAGAAAGCCATGTTCAGTCTCCCAGTAAAAATATTCGGGGAGACTGGTCTCTTTGGCCTTTGTACTGTAATCTGTCAAGAAGGGAAACTCTTTATTTAAGCAACTTATGCTCCACTCAAATATTGACTTCATGATACACCCCGCAGTAGAGAATTGTTTTTGGTAAAATCCCATAAATCTCAAGTTGGGGAGTTTTGTTTTGTCTGTCCTACTCGATTTTCAGAAAAATGAATATCTCTCTTAAAATGAAGATCGACAAAATCGACTTTGTCATTTACTAAACTTAGCTTAGTTTAGCACAAAATCAGAACTACGAAGTTCCAAGTGAAAATTAAATTTATTGATAGCGGTTTGCTAGCGTAATGCTCTATCTATTTCACCGATCTATACTTAACATAAATCTGATGAATTTATAAATTTATTTCAAGTTTTAGATTAAAAAAATATCGTTTTTAAATATTTTGTTGAATAGTATTTTCATTGATTAACTTGGTAAGCTCGCAAGTCATAAATGTTTTTTTCTTTGCAACAAAGCTAAAAATATGGGGTTTTGTTTACAAAGTTCAACATCTAATGCCATACAACCAACATCTACTTCAGATATTGGGGAACAACATAATAATACAGACATGACATGGTGCCACACTGAAATTTGAACTAGTTTACACTAGATTTAAAAAACATCTAGTAGTCCTATCGGAAAACAATTGTTAACACAGTAAAGACACAAGTTTCTATGTTTCTACGTTTGATTCTAGCTGGATGCCCATCCCTCGTGCCTATGATCTGTACTTATTTAATCTTAGTAATCGATGTGTTTCACAGCTTAAAAAACAGTGCGTCGTAAAAAAATGTAAGGGTCTCCATAACAAAAATTACACATGTTTATTAGTCTTTTCAATGAATGTTTTATGTTATTTTTGACACCAAGATATATTTTATGGGGAAAACAAACCTGTTATTAATAATGAATAAGGCCGAAGATGAGAGGAATTGCCTACAGAAATTTGTTTTCTATATTTAAGAGTTTTTCATATTAATGACAGCGACTCTTACAGGGTATGTCCATATTTATGGCAACAATCAACTAATTCAGGGGTTACAAACACGAGGCCCGTCACTTACGTTTTTATTAGCGATGGCAGATAAATTTTCCAGACTAATATTTCCCCAAAACTTTGTAATTTGTACCACGCTCAGGCCACATTTATCCCTAAAGAAGGGTAGAATATACAGGGCGATTCAATAAATAAGGGTAATATTTTTGAAAAAGTAAAATAATTTTTTTTCACATATTTTTTTGTCTTATAGATATATATTCTTCACTTTTGGGAATTGGATCATCGCCAAAATTGTTTAAATTTCGCAGAAAAAAACTTCTTTTTGAAGGTATTGCAAATTTGGATGAATCAAACCGAGGGCTCTTGGCTTAAACGGAAGCCTGACATCAAAGTTATGGTGGCTGAGAAGAACAAACCATGACAAGTATGTGTAAATAGGAGCATATTTTTGTAAAACAAATGTTTACGAATGGGGTAAAAATGGGTTTGCCACAAAGAGACTAAGGCGAAAAGAGCGTCCAAGGCGTTGAAATGCTCTGACTCCCCGTTAAAAAAGTTCTAGGCATAGTAGTTATTAAAGAACGTTTTGCAGACAGTTTTCTAAGAAAAAGAATACATTCGTGATCTAACAAAAGTGCGACAATAAACAATGCTTCCATGGTAAAATCTACCTTGTCTATTAACTGACCCTCGTACTTGAACATCAAAAGCTGAAAAAAGAAATAATCAAACTTTTTATAAACTTTAAAATGAAATGAAAATTGTTAAAACCATCTGTGAAATCTACTTTGGTCGTTTAAAAGACATATTGGGGTGATGGGATAAGGGAGATTATATTTTGGTGATGGGATTAGTGAGATTATATTTTGGTGATGGGATTAGTGAGATTATATTTTGGTGATGGGATTAGTGATATTATATTTTGGTGATGGAATTAGTGAGATTATATTTTGGTGATGGGATTCGTGAGATTATATTTTGGTGATGGGATTAGTGAGATTATATTTTGGTGATGGGATTAGTGATATTATATTTTGGTGATGGAATTAGTGAGATTATATTTTGGTGATGGGATTAGTGATATTATATTTTGGTGATGGAATTAGTGAGATTATATTTTGGTGATGGGATTAGTGAGATTATATTTTGGTGATGGGATTAGTGATATTATATTTTGGTGATGGAATTAGTGAGATTATATTTTGGTGATGGAATTAGTGAGATTATATTTTGGTGATGGGATTAGTGATATTATATTTTGGTGATGGAATTAGTGAGATTATATTTTGGTGATGGAATTAGTGAGATTATATTTTGGTGATGGAATTAGTGAGATTATATTTTGGTGATGGGATTAGTGAGATTATATTTTGGTGATGGGATTAGTGATATTATATTTTAGTGATGGAATTAGTGATATTATATTTTGGTGATGGAATTAGTGAGATTATATTTTGGTGATGGGATTAGTGAGATTATATTTTGGTGATGGGATTAGTGATATTATATTTTGGTGATGGGATTAGTGAGATTATATTTTGGTGATGGGATTAGTGAGATTATATTTTGGTGATGGAATTGGTGATATTATATTTTGGTGATGGAATTAGTGATATTATATTTTGGTGATGGAATTAGTGATATTATATTTTGGTGATGAGATTAGTGAGATTATATTTTGGTGATGGGATTAGTGAGATTATATTTTGGTGATGGAATTAGTGATATTATATTTTGGTGATGGGATTAGTGAGATTATATTTTGGTGATGGGATTAGCGAGATTATATTTTGGTGATGGGATTAGTGATATTATATTTTGGTGATGGGATTAGTGATATTATATTTTGGTGATGGGATTAGTGATATTATATTTTGGTGATGGAATTAGTGAGATTATATTTTGGTGATGGAATTAGTGAGATTATATTTTGGTGATGGGATTAGTGAGATTATATTTTGGTGATGGGATTAGTGAGATTATATTTTGGTGATGGGATTAGTGAGATTATATTTTGGTGATAGGATTAGTGAGATCATATTTTGGTGATAGGATTAGTGAGATTATATTTTGTGATGGGATTAGTGAGATTATATTTTGGTGATGGAATTAGTGAGATTATATTTTGGTGATGGGAAATGTGAGATTATATTTTGGTGATGGGATTAGTGATATTATATTTTGGTGATGGGATTAGTGAGATTATATTTTGGTGATGGGATTAGTGAGATTATATTTTGGTGATAGGATTAGTGAGATTATATTTTGGTGATGGGATTAGTGAGATTATATTTTGGTGATGGGATATGTAAGACTATATTTTGGTTATGGGGTAACTGAAATTACTGAAAATTAATTCACATTTTTTTTATTTCATAACGTAAGATAGTCCATTCAGCTTGGGCAGAATACATCGACTGTATCTTTACAGAAGAGTAAAACACCCTCATCGAGTATCCTGGATATTACACTAAACAATCTGATAGATTAATCTGGAGATTTGGGGAATGTTGAGTACCCCTTCATTACCATTGCTCCCAGGTCCACTCTCTCTCTCTCTAGGAGATGTAACGCCTGATAGGGTCCAATGTATGCGTCAAGTTGAACCTGTGTGCAAACAAATGACTTAAGCTAAAGTTAATTATTAGAAATAGAACTGTTTGATCATTATAGTGTGTAGACTGACGACTGATGTTAATTGAATCGTTAGTGTTAAATAGCAATACTTTTAACCACTTTACCTTGTGCAAATGATTGAGTAATGTTGAACAGAATTATTAATCTTAAATAGCATTACTTGAATTTTTTCAATTGTAGGCTTAAATTAGAATTACATTCAGGGGATGTCCTCGTGGGGAAATGGTTAAAGCGATAGACGGCGGAATCGTAGTAAGTGAGTTCGTACTCCAGTCCCGCTATTACGTTCACTTTCGGGAAAATACCCTTGGGAAAGGTAAGAACCCCCTTATCCTCCCAGCTATGGGTTAAATAGTACCACTACTATTCTTCTAGGAGAATAGATTTGGCATTAAATAACCTATAAAGGTTGATATGCCATTAAATAAAAACAACAAAAAAAAAAAAAACAAATTACATTCAATACTTGGAAATTTTTGTCTTAGTACAAATGAATGAAGAGTGAAGAGTATAATCATTATTTTACTGAACACTATTCATTATAATCTGTGTTATATTCCAATACTTGTAACCGGTTCCCTGTTTGCAAAAAAAAAAAAAATATTAATAAAGAATCGAATTATCAGTGTGTGATAGCAATAATTGAAACCATTTAACTGTGTAGAAACAATTGCAATATTAGTGAACAAATTAATTCTCACTCATTTAAAAGTGAAATTACAGACTAACTAATCCCTCACATATCATGTATATCAATTTAAATGTGTACAAATAAATGTCTGATATTAAATAGTTACTGTTACATAGTATTACTTGAAACCAATTGATTTTGTGCAAAAAATGAACTCAGGCTCGTTTAAAAATATTATCAACAAACTGGTTTTAGAAATCATATAATTTCAATATATATGTATAAAGAGGATTTAACATTAAATAACCAACCATAGTTTATATGCCTTAAAACCCGACCAAACCTTTCCCAGTTAGCTGGGACTCTAGAATACACTGATACACTTTGGCAGAGGGTTAAGACCCACCCCTTAATGAGTGTCTTTGATCTGGTACTTTGGGGAATGCGAAGTACCCTTTCATCGCTATCGCTCCCAGGTCCACTCTGGCCCGGAGTGGTAGCACCTGATAGGACCCTATCTATGGGTCAAGTAGTACTAAACAGCGTACTTATGCAAAACTAAATTGTCTGAAAGAGAACTGTTTTTGAAATTGAAACTGTACTACAATAAACTGAATTGTTCGAAATAGAACTGGTTTGACATTAAACTGTGTGTAAACAAAATCTATTCTTATACTAAACTAAATTGTTTGAATAAGAACTGTATGACTAAACTGAATATCTTGAAATAGAATTTTTTTTAACAATTAAAATGTGTACACATGCTAAACTGAATTATTTGGAATAAAATTGTTTATTTGTATAAAAATGGATTTGGCATTAAATAACCAACAAAGGTTGATATGCAATAAAGCCACTTAACCAACCAACCAACCAACCAACCGACCAAACCAAACCATAACTTGAGAAGGGGTAAAGAAAGTGTACTTGAGACGATAGACAACTAACACGCAGTACAAAACATTTGTATTGTTTTATAAGGTGAGAATAAATAGATTTATCAACTCATATTGGCATAAAAGTGTACTTAAGATCATAGACAACTAACACGCAGTACAAAACATTTGTTTTTTTTTATATAAGGTGATAATAAATAGATTTATCAACTCATATTGGCATAGAAAGTGAATTGAGATGATGGACAAGTAACACTCAGTACTGAATATTTGTTTTGTTTCACGACGTGAGAAGAAATACATTTACAAAATCATATTAGCATAAAAAATATACTTGACACGATAGACAACTAACACGCAGTACAAAACATTTGTTTTGTTTCTTAAGGTGAGAATAAATAGATTTGTCAAGTCATATTGGCATAGAAAGTGTACTTTAGATGATAGAAATCTATCAAGCCGTGCAGAACATGTCTTTTGTTTCATAACGTGAGATGACATTGATTTGTCAACTTATATTAGTATGAGGAAGGTGTACCTGAGATGGCAGGTATCACAAACAAATGGAAAATCTTTGAAAATACTTAAAGAGGATTGTTAAATGGGAATAACATAATTTTTTTTTTATTTAAATGTGATAAAAGTTTGATTTTTACTTTTATTTTCTCTGTTTTAATTAGTTTTACCGTACAATTTATCGCTATTTGTACAGAAAACACAATAACCCCCGCAAAAAAACAAACAAAAAAAAACGGAATTTCTCGAAATTAAAAAAGGAATTGAGGAAAAATTGAAATCAAATATTTGTCTTCCTAAATTTTGATCTATTCTACATATTCCAGTATCATATACGTTTTCATTTAGAGGAAAAATAAATAGCAGCCTATCCGTTGTATTTTAGATAAGCTTTAAAAATAATAAAGATCCTGCCCCAACTAAACTCACGTTTTCCCAGTTGTGCCTCTCCTCAAGAATGTAATAGTTCTTTTTATAGTTCTTTGAAACACCTCATCTATTAGAGCTTCTAGTAAAGGACTAGATAATAAATGAACACGTAAGGTATCCCTTGTTACAACTGTGCGTGATCCTGTCGATGTTTCTTCTTGGGAAGAAATAACAAATTCTAAATAGCTTTTCATAGTTGTCGAGGTTATTTTCAGCATTTAGATATCTTAACAAATTAAATTCACTTCAGTTGAAGAAAAATAACTCAGACGTAAATCACGTATTCTTCACATAGACTCGAGAGCAAATAGAACAATAAAACCATTTCGAACTTAGCATTGTTTCACACTAAGAAATTACAGATCAAATAAATAAAATAAAAGACTCGATAGAAGACAGACAATCACCAATAGCATGGAAGACAGTAAAGGAAGGGAGCAAAAGGAAGAGCACCTCAAGAGTAAAACTAAAAGCTGATAGCCATGAAGAACGAATGTAGAAGTGGAAAGAACATTTCAAGTATCTGCTTGGAAAGTCACCATTCACAAAAATTATGAATTGCCAACTAGACTTCAAACTGGGATAGTTTATCGAAGAAAAATGTAACGTAGTACTGACAAAAAAGTCAAATAAAAAAAAAGCTGTAAATATCTCCTGAAATATGGAAGATACGGGATTTTCGATGATTTAGTTCTTCGATTTTGTAACGCCGTCTATAAACAAAATACAACAGAGAAATGAACAAAAGGCTGCACCCCACTTCGTCAAGAAAGACGACAACAGGATCACTAAAAAGTACTGAGGCATAATTCTTACTTTTTTACCTGCTAAGGTTTATTATACTCTGCTTCTCAACCGTATCAAAAGTGAAATGGAGAATATTCAAAATAAAACCTGAACAGTTTTCGGGGAAATTGATTCACATCTTCACAGATTCTGACAATTCAACGAATCATCGAATTAGTTCGTGCAAAAATCTCGAGGCAACACTATTGTTTGACTGTTTTATAGAGAGTTATCATTCTAATTGTCTTATAAGATTTATTCGGTTTGATGCACACAGAGGTCACTCCGTACTCAAAACTCAGTCGGGAACAGGTCTTTAAGAAATTTAGTCTAATCTGGTTGTATATATTTACCAACTCCCCCGCACGGGTAGGATTTGACACAAGGTCAATTTTAAGCGAAGTTTTACAGGTTTCGAGTCAGATTTTTCTTTCTCTTGGACTGGTTGCCTCACCAAAGCTGAAAAAACAGTCTGTCCTACTATCTACCCATAGCTGGAGGGAGAATATTTGGATTCATACCTTTCCAAAAGGTATTAGTGCTATGTGAAATGCAATCAGCCTCGTCCACGATTTGAACTCGTGGCGTTGTCTTCATTTACTTTGATGATAACCATTACATTGCTGCACCTACTAATCTTGTTGTAAGCTATATTTGTTTGATTCTCAGTGCGAATCAGTGCAAATCTAATTTGTTTTTTTCTTATAGGATATATCTGACTATCTATTAACTTGCATGTACTAACATTCATATGTCTGGAGGTTATGTGTAAAAATAACAAATGTAGTCCTAGAAATTTAAAAAAATTACATGAATGAAAGAGTTTACCGAAAACAAAGTTACAAAGTCTCTTTTGTATAGATACATTTCTTAATGAGTTTATATGTTTCAATATTTGCATTAACGAAGAAATAATTCACTCATTTTAAAAAGCAGATCTGTTTTGCTTTAACAAGGCAATATATATATATATATATATATATATATTTTGTTTGTTTGTTTGTTTGTTTGTGTGTGTGTGTGTGTGTGTGTGTGTGTGTGTGTGTGTGTGAGTGGGCAAATGATCTCCTCTGTGTATGCTAAAATGTAGCGTGAAAATTATGTTTACTATATATTTTCATATGTATTTACCCAACCCAATTCTAAGTGGAGTTTAGCAGGTCTGAAATCAATTTTCCTTCTATACCCGTTGCTATTCGAAGGTTAAAGATTGCTATTTGCCCTATTATTTACTCATAACTGAAGGAAGAGTCGTTTGATTCATAACTCTCCCAAGAGTATTAGATTTATGTGAAATGCAATCAGCATTGTTCAGGATTTGAACTCGAATACCTGCCTCAATTTCCTATGAAAATATTCATCATACCAAAAGCAACTATACATGTATTTGTGTATAAACAAATATATATTTCTTGAGCAGATGTAAATAAAAATAAAAACTATGATACTTGATTTTAAATTAGTGAATCTATGTTAAATAAAAAAAATTCAAAAGAATAGAATATTTAAATGTTTAATAGTAACAAAATTACTGAAATATATATACATGAAAGTTGAGTAATCGATAAAGACATACCTTCCTAATTTTTACTGAAGATAAACTTATTTTCTATTTTTTTAGATAATAAATTTTTAACTTGAACAAAAAAAATCGAAAGTTGATTTGTTAATTTAGGATGCCATATCCTACTAAAATCTATTTTTTTCTATTTATTTTGGGGAAGAATAAGATACTTAAATTATTTAGTTTTTTGCTCCGTCAAATTCTCAAGACAAACCAGATTTTGTCGTCTGCAAAAATCAAAATGAAAAACGAATCGATACACGATTCGGAAGAGGTGAATTTTCTATGGGAAACATTATTGTTCGTGGAGTGTTCTTCACAATAACAGCTTGTCAGTTGGTTGGTTGGTTGGTTGGTTGTGTTTTGCGGCATGTCAAATTTTCTCGGTTATATAATGCTGAGTTAGTTTTATATATATATATATATATATATATATATATATATATATATATATATATATATATATATATATATCAAGGAAAGGAGTAGCGCCCTTCCCTGCACCTCGGTGTTGTAGGTATTGAAAAAGGAACCTTCGGGACACCCTTGACAACAGTCGCCAATTTTACTTATATATATATATATATATATATATAATTGTTATGGAGAAATGGTAGATTTGAGTGAATCTGACAAGATGATAAAAATTAAATGGAAAAGTGGATAGATCAAAACACTAACAACGGACTTGGTGATAATATTTTGTTCTTTATTTAGTCAGAAGAAGTTCTTATGTGGACAGAGAACGAAATATTAACACAAAACCCGTTGTATATATTTGGATTTATTCACTTTTCCACTAATTTTTATCATATATCATTGTAGACAAATAATTTGTAGGTAAGGTTATTCTTAAACAAGTCAAGACTCATTTATTTGAACACAGTTAAATGATTTAAAATATTGCTTTCAAACACTCTGTGCACAGCTTAATATCAAGTATTGCTATAATACTATCGATTCATTTTGATATCAATCATTTGTTTGCCCATAATTGAATTGTTTAAAGGAAGAAAATGATTAATCAGTTCTATTTAACCCATAGATGAGAACCTAACAGGTACTACTTCTCCATGTTGGAATGAACCTTTGAGAAATGGCAATGAAAGAGCACTCAACCTACTCCAAAGCTACAGAACTTGAGCCTCATCATAAGATAGCTTAGTGTCATATCTATAACAATTCCGGGCCAGAGTAGACCTGAGACCAATGACAATGGAGGTGCCTGTTGTGTAATGGTTATCGTCGTAGGAAATGGACACGAGTTCAAATCGTGGACGAGACTGATAGCATTTCACAGAGCACTAATACCCTGGGGAAAGGTATGAATCCAATTATTCTCCCTCCAGCTATGGGTAAATAGTAGAGCAAACTAGGTTCTTCAGCCTTGGTGAGGCAACTAGTCTAGGAGAAGGAAAACTCTGAATTCAAACCTGTTAAACTCCGCTTACAAAGTGACCTTGTGTCATATCCTGTCCGAGCGGAGGGGTTGGGTAAATAAGGTAAATAAAGTTAGGGGTTGGGGTCTTGCCCATATTCAAATGTACAATTGACGTATTCTACATGCCCACCCAATTGGGCTGGTGATAACTGAAGAAGTATCATACTTAATATGACTGACAACATAAAATTCTACATCTGGTTTTCATCTTTTCTGCAATGATAAAATAATCTGACATTAAGTTTAGTTTGGCTGGTTGGGTTTTATGGTATATCAACCTTTGTAGGTTATCTAACGCTAAATCCATTTTTACACATAGAGTTCAATTTCAAACAATTCTAGTAGAGCATGAGTACACAGTTTAATTGTCAAAAATATTTTTATTTCAAGCTATTCGGTTTATTCAAACAGTTCTCATTCAGCGAATTCTGTTTAGTATAAGTATAGATTTTGGTTACACACAGTTAAATGTCAAAACAGTTCTATATTACTGGAACCTCACCAACTGATTGTTTAGTGCCATATCCAGGACATTCATTGAGTGGAGGTCGGTCGGTGTAGTCTACAGCCCCATCCGACTTGGCAATACACAGAGTTAATGTCTAAACAGTTTTTTTTCAGATAATTCAGTTTAGCATAAGTACCCAGGTTAGATGTCAAAACAGTTCTATTTCAAGCAATTCATTTAGCATAAGTACACAGTTTAAATGCAAAAAACAGTAAACTCAAGAAATTACGGTTTAGTTCTATTTAACGCATAGATAGGACCCTTATTAGATGCTACCACTCTGGGCCTGAGTGGACTTGGGAGCAATGGCAATGAAGCGGTACCCCACATTCCCTAAAAGTCCAGCATTACTGGAACCTCACCATCAGATTGTTTAGTATCATATCCAGGACACTCGTTCGCGGGGGATCTTACCCCTCTGCAGAGAAGCAGTTGTATTCTACAGCCGATATTTGTCGCTGCCTCCCACCAGACACGACTTGACACAAGGTTAAAAGCGCGAAGACCGATTAAAGTGGGGATAAAGGGAGGGGAAGGTCGGGAACGAGCCGAGACTCGAACCCTGCTGGTCTGTGCTGCTCATCGGCTCACTTGGTGCAATGTGAGCCTGATGAGGCAAGCAGTTTCACGAACCCAAATGTGGGTCCGGGCACGTATGCCAGTTTACGGCTTAAACTAGAGGCGAGGTCTAGTGCCATACATGGGTTTCTAAGGAGACAAAACTGCAGCTCGCCCACCCGAGGGTAGCCTAGTCGAAACCAGCTGCCTAAAGGCCCAAAGTCTGCCATTGTTCCTTTTGCAGAACTACGCTCCGGACCGAAGTCCAGAACAGGCCCCGGGGTGTTCTCCGGAAAGAACGCGCCCCAGTTGTATTCTACAGCCCAAGCCGACTAGTCAATTAACATTAAGTTAGTTGTTCAAGGATTCAGAAATACATGCCAAATTAATTAGAATATATTTAATGCATCACACTCCCGAAGAAAGTCGTAAAAGGCTGTGTCACTTTTATTCGGATTTAAAAATACTAACTGAATTAATTAGAATATCCTTAGAAAGAAGGAAGAAAAAAAAACGCATCACTTTTATTACTAATATTCAGAATTAGTTGTTAAACTTGTTGACGTATGTTTAATTCAGTATCGAGCAAAAGAAGACAGATTATTTTTTAGAGGTTTGAAAATATCTGTTTAGTATTTGTTAAACAAGGTCAAATATGGAAATTTACTAAGCTTTTTGCTTAGATGTGGCACAAGGCCATATGAAAGGGGCACCCAATGAGACTCGAACTCACTCGTGTAGGTTTGCTAGCCGAGCTTGCTAACCATTACACCACCAGAGGTTCCTAGTAATTTACGAAGCTCTTTGCTTCGATGTGGCACAAGGCCGAATGAATGGGGCACCCAATGAGACTCGAACTCACTCGTGTAGGTTTGCTAGCCGAGCTTGCTAACCATTACACCACCAGAGGCGCCTAGTAATTTACGAAGCTCTTTGCTTCGATGTGGCACAAGGCCGAATGAATGGGGCGCCCAATGAGACTCGAACTCACTCGTGTAGGTTTGCTAGTCTAGCTTGCTTACCGTTACACCACCAAAGGTGCCCAAACAAGGTCAAATATGGGTAATTCTGTCTACGCCTGAAGAAGGCCGAAAAAAGCAACGAGTCATTATAAGGGGTCCATTAGAAGGACATTGCTTATGAGTTCGTCCTTACTTCTCCAACATGTTTTGTTCGTCTTACTTAAAGGATCTTTGAGATGGTGGGTGGTAAATTGCCGTTTAGCTCTTGTTTATGAGATGTTGCTTCCAGGATTTGCTCAAAACAGCTCGCAGCATCCTTGTGTCGTTTCCTTTAGTGTTTTATCTAAATATTTCATTTAAATGTAATCATACAGTAGTTCTAACACGGTTATACATTGGAAGAATTCCATTGATCAATAACTGGTCAGTAGTAGTCAATATTTTAACTAAACGCACACTGGTATCGCTTTAGAGAACTAATATAATCAACTATTTATAAATAATTCCTTTTTACGAAATCGTCTCTAAAATTTTGTCAATGATTTTCTAAAATTATTTTTGGTTCAAATAATGTGGACATATCTGAAAAACGAAGATACCATCCAAAATATGCCTTCTGTGTAAGATTAGAATTCTGCATCCTTTTAGAATATATATATATATATATATATATATATATATATATAAATATATGTGTGTGTGTGTGTGTGCGTGTGTCTCGTTTTATTAAATTAGATTACAACTTCTTAGGACTGGCGCAAAACAGTCTTCTGTCTTCTATTTCTGGGTTATTTTTCTTTGTACAAAATAGAGCTAATCATAGTCAATATCCATAAACTTGTCAGCTAATTTTGTAAACATTCATCCAACATTATTCATTCACTTGTAAAAAAAGTGAAAAATGAAATTAAAAGAAAGGGCTATGGTAGTAGGCAATTTTCTATTTAGTTTCCAAAAACAACAACAAAATAGGTCTTGATTGACAAAGTGAATATTCCGTCAATATTTTGTCATTTCGTATTCTTAGCACGATTATTTGATTATATCACGTGGGCTCCCACTGAGACGATAGAAATAAGATTAATACTATTCCCCGTGTTTGAATTAACAGTAGCTAGCCGTCAAAGAATGACCGTTAAGAACAGATGTTTGTGCTTGGTGACCTCACTCGGGTCGCCTGACACGGGAAGGAAGAAGAGAGAAGCCAAATGATTGGCTGGGACCCCATAACGGAAGTGGGGACTCCTTCCCGTCAGCGGAAATAGATAATAAGAAAGTTAGTTGTTGGACAGGGTTCGTTGCAGACGGAACCAAAGCCAAAGGGTAGAAGAAGACAAAAAAAAAATATCTCGGACACGAAGGAGCCAAGTTCTTCGAGCCAGTATTAAAAATAGCATAAAGTCTATTAGCCCGTAAAAGAGGAAATATTCTCCACAGGAACCCTATCAAAGAAAAAAGATAAGGAAACTTTTTGACCATTTCTCCTTATACCCAATTTTATATACCCTCTCTCTCTCTCTCTCTCTCTCTCTCAGTTTGAAGAAAAACGAAAGACAAGAAAAGAAGAAAGACATTTATGTTCATGGACTGTTCATTTATTATATATTTGACACGTTGAAGGTGTATATCTATGTGTAGTAAAAGATTGATATATTTTAATGTTCCCACGTGGTCTAAGTTGTTATTTGCAGTGTCTTCTACGAGTTTGTTATGTCATATTTCTTTTCCAGCTTCTATTCGCCTTATGTTATCTTGCTTAAAATTGTCCTATTAATTCCTTTAAAGTATCACACGGGAAACCGGAATTGCCGACTACTATAATTAATATTATTACGTCTCAACCTAGAGGTCCATATCTTCCATTGTCTAGGGGAGGAAGACTAGTGGCCTTGGTGGGTGTGTTTAAAGTGTGAAATTTGGAACCCCTTTCCAGCGGCGGTCAGTCTAGCCCTAAATTAATCCCTCACATAATATGCCAGTTCTTATGTGCCCGAGGAAAAAACTCTGAACGAGGACTTATTCTACAAGGGATCAAGTGCCAACCTGTCCCGTCTTCACACGTGCAAAAATAAAGTCCCTTTTTGGGATTTTAAAGAATTTACCGTCACAATTATCATTTTTTTGGATACTGATGAATTCTCCAAACTGAATGTCCTTGAAAATGACACATATAAACTCCTATGGGACTTTGATATACAAACGGAACCCTAATCCCGGCCAGAAGACCAGGCATTATAATAATCAACAAAAAAAAAAGGAAATCTGTAAAATTGTCAACTTTGCTGTCCTGGCTGACCACAGAATAAAAATGAAAGAATGGGAAAAGACAGATAAGTACATCGGCCTTGCTAGAGAATTGAACAAACTAAGGAATATGAAGGTGACAATTATACCGACTGTGATTGGTGCTTTTGGCGCGGTAAATAAAGGATTATTAAAGGATTCTGGAAGATTTGGAAGTTGGCGGTCGAGTGGAGACCATCCAAACAACAGCATTACTGAAAACTGCCAGAATACTGAGAAGAGTCCTGGAGACTTGAGGAGACTTGCTGTCACTCAATCTCCAGTGAAAGACCATCAGCTTACGCTGATGTGAAAAACTCTAATGAGTAAAAATAAAAATTATAATAATAATAGTAAGGGGAAATTTCACACGAGAAGACTTGGACATGGCTAAGAAAAGTAAACTTTAAGAGAGAAACTGGATCCCTTCTGATAGCAACACAAAACAACGCCATAAGGACTATGTTAAAGCAAGAATAGACAAGACGCAAAAAATAGTACATGTAGAGTATGTGGGGATTGAGACGAAACGATCAATAACATAAGTGAAAACAGTTAATTAGAGCAAAAAAGTATATGACTAGACCCGACTGTGATCCACTGAAAATAATACATTCTCAGGTGGCGGTACAAATGGCTATGCGTAGATGCGGTGGTACAAAATACTATTTAGTGCAGTAATATTACACCTTTTATTTGGTACCGTTATTATACTTTGGTATCGATGATACTTTACTAAATAGTAAGAAGAAAATGAAATAGTCACCTTCTACGATAAGTTATCCTCATTAGTGCGTAGCATCCCGAAACACAACATGTTAGTCATTGGCGGAGACATGAATGCACAAATCGGGAAAAACGGAAACAACAAATACAGCCTCCACAACACGTCAAATAGGAATGGGCAACATCTAACAGATTTCATGATAGAAAATAGATTAGCATGCCTCAATACAAACTACCAAAAAAGAGAGGGCAAACTATGGACATACACGTACGCAAACAAAGCTAAAGCTCAGATAGACTACGTCCTTATAAACAAGAAATGGAAGAATAGTGCATTGAATTGCGAGGCATACTCCTCTTTTGAGGGTGTGTCCACCGATCACCGAATAGTCACGGCGAAAATACGGTTAAGCCTACGAAAAAACGACAAACGAACAGCGACCACAAAACACTATGACTGGGCCCTATTAAACAACAAAGATGTAAGAGATAAATACGTATTAGAATTAAGAAACAGATTCGAAACACTACAAGAAAAGACGGAAAAAAGTACACCAAACGACGAATACGAAAATTTCGTCAATGCACACCTTGAGGCAGCAGCAAAATACATTCCAACAAAACTTAAAACTAAATATAGAGTCCCATGGGAAACTTTAGCCGTGAGAGAAAAACGTGCACTAGTGAAAACAGCCTCCAAAAACTATCGAAAAAACCCAACAAACACAAATGCCTTAAAACTAAAAACGGCACAATATCAATTTGCAGGCATGTATATAAAGGAACAGACAGAATACATTCAAAATCAGATAGATAAGATTAGAGACTCGGTGGAAGATAGACAATCTAGAATTGCCTGGCAAACAATAAACGAAGTGAGCAGAAGAAAGAACACAGCCAAAGCAAAACTTAAAGCAGCAAACCAACAAGAAAGAATAAAACTGTGGAAACAGCACTTCGAAAACTTACTTGGAAACCCACCAAAAATAACGCCTGAACCAATCACCAGAATAATTAGCAAACAATTAGACATTAAACTTGGACCGTTCACACAAGAAGAACTCGACTCGGTTCTCAGAAAAATTAAAAATAGGAAAGCTGCAGGACTGGACGAAATTCCCCCGGAAGTATGGAAGACCAGACAATTCGACGACATACTGCTCCGACACTGCAACGCAGTATACAATCAAAATCCGATAGATAGATGGACGAAGGGATGCATACTCCCCTTCCCTAAAAAGGGGGACCTCGGATTAGCCAAAAACTACCGAGGCATAACACTTACATCCATAGCTGCCAAAATCTACAATGCCCTACTACGAAACCGAATAGAACCCAAAATCGACAACATACTTAGAAAAAACCAAAATGGCTTCCGAAGAAATAGATCTACGACCTCACAAATATTAACCATCCGCAGAATCCTTGAAGGTGTACGGGCAAAGAACCTACAAGCGACATTGATATTTGTCGACTTTACCAAGGCTTTCGACTCCATTCACAGAGGAAAGATGGAACAAATCCTACTAGCGTACGGCATACCTAAAGAAACCGTAGCGGCAATAACGATTCTCTATAGAAACACTAAAGTAAAAGTACGATCACCAGATGGAGACACAGAATACTTCGACATTGTAGCAGGAGTACTACAAGGGGACACGCTGGCTCCGTATCTCTTTATCATTTGTCTAGACTACGTACTTAGAACATCGATTGACAAAATCAAAGAGAATGGCTTCGAACTGACGAAGAAAAGAAGCAGAAGATACCCCGCAACAACAATTACCGACGCCGACTACGCCGATGACATAGCGATACTGGCAAATACACCTGACCAAGCCGAAACACTTCTGCATAGTTTGGAACGAGCAGCAGCAAGCATAGGCCTCCATGTTAATGCACAAAAAACGGAATATATGTGCTATAACCAAACGGGGGACATCTCCACTCTAGAAGGAACCCCTCTTAAACTAGTAGACAAATTCACGTACCTAGGAAGCAGCGTCGAATCAACCGAAAAGGACATCGAAACGAGGTTAACGAAAGCATGGACAGCTATCAATAGGCTATCGACTATATGGAAATCAGACCTAACCGATAAAATGAAACGCAGTTTCTTCCAGGCAGCAGTCACATCGATACTGCTATATGGATGCACTACATGGACGCTAACAAAACGGCTGGAGAAGAAACTAGATGGCAATTACACAAGAATGCTGCGTGCAATCCTGAACAAGTCCTGGCAGCAACACCCCACAAGACACCAACTGTACGGCCACCTGCCCCCTATCACGAAAACTATTCAAGTTAGGCGAACCAGACATGCAGGACATTGCTGGAGAAGCAGAGATGAACTCATAAGAGATGTACTATTATGGATCCCCACACACGGCCGCGCAAAAGCAGGACGACCAGCACGAACGTACATTCAGCAGCTATGTGAGGATACAGGTTGTTGTCCTGAAGACTTGCCTAGGGCGATGAACGATAGGGAGGAGTGGCGAGAGAGGGTCAGGGATATCCGTGCTGCCAGCACGATATGATGATGATGAAGAAGGGCCTTATAATGAAAAGGATGAAACGATTATTGGCATAACAAGCGAATGCAGCCGACTAGCACAAAATGATTATATGAATATGTAATATTACGGATGGTCGCTGTCGTCTATCAGGGAAGGTGCCACGAGACTAGCGCGTGGGGGCAGAATGACCCGCAGCGTTAGACGTGATTTTAAAATAATCACAGATGTATTATCGCATGTTTCACTAGTGACATCGAACATTCGAGGATCTTCGATTTGTTCCCCAAAATCTTTATATGAGAAAACATGTAATGAGATTTTGGGAGAGTTGAAGGCAGTTGTCAAAACGGACGCGTTAAAAGTTCTGGAGACCCCAACTTGTCCTACCCCAGTCTGCTACGACCTATCTGCTATGACAGGCGGGTGTCAATCAGCCAGCTCTCACGCTTACCCCGTCACCACCGAGAGGAAGGGAGAAGAAGGACGCAACAAAAATAAACTTTTCGAGTTGCAGTGATCATAGCTGAATAAAAACGACAGCTATATTTTCTTCCCTTACCTTCGAGTTTGAGTATTTCTTTTTCTGCGTACTTCTTTTTTTACAGCACAAAACGTTGGTCCTATGGTACAACTAGATTGAGAAGGAATGAAATAATAACTATATTAATAATGATAACTACCAAATCAAGAAAGAATGAAAAGGCTCTGAGAAAAGGAAAATTCTTGGAAATACTGGAAACAGACACCAACAAACAAGCGAGAATGAAAGAAAAGTATATCAAAAGAGTAGCTTAGACGAACGAGAAAACTACTGGAAAACAAGCTCTGCTGCAGTCATCTTATTAAAGGGATAAACGCCGAGGCTGTCCCCCTTGTAAGACACGTGGAACCATTTTCGAAATGGACGAGGGAAAACTGCAACAAAGGAACCAGAAGATATGAAAGATAATAAAGATGCAGAAGAGCTAACACCCGAGAGATGAGAATAGTTTTATGTGTCATGAAGAGAAGGAGGAAGAGTGCCCGGCAGAATTAAAGATAGCATGGATGCATAAATACGATGATTCAATGATTACATAAAAAGGGGTAAAAAAACTTTTAGAATGACTAGAAATAGGACTGACAACATAAAGATAAACAGAAAGACAAAACTGGAAAAAATAATGGATATTTCAAACAAAAAAATTACGAAATCTCACGCAAGAAGACCTGGACGTGGCTAAAAAAGGTAAACTTGAAGAAAGACACTGAATCTCTTCTAAAAGCAGCACGAAACGTCATAAAAACCAATTACGTGGTATATTCAATAAGTTTCCAGACTTTTTTTGTACGTGCATTTAAAAGTGTCGTAGACTCTTGAAAATTCAGTATTTTATTGCAATATATCTTATGAGATGACTGACCAATGTTTCTGATTTCATATTCAAATGAACAGCTACAACAGGAATTGGAATACACCCTTCTAAAACCTGATTATCACAGCTGGTGAATTTCAAAAATGCACTCTGGGCGTGTGGGCACTTTAGAAGAACGATATGCAATAAAATTCTGTTTTATACTTGCAAAAAATGATACCACAAAAGCGTATGGAATGCTTTAGACTGCTTTTAAACCATCTTGCATGAATCAAGCATCAGTTTTTGAGAGGCATAAGAGATTCAAGGAAGGCAGGGAGTCTGTGACGGATGAAGAGAGGTGTGGGAGGAGTAAGGAAGTCAATACACCAAAGTTGATTGGCTAAAGGGTTAGGCTTAGGCTTAGGGTTACTATCTTGAGGTTGTAAGGGAGTTCAGGAAGAGATTCCTAGAGAAGAGGTCAGTTCTCTTCAAATCGGCTCAGTAGCATTTCCACCAGGACAATGCACCAGTCCACAATCCATCCTTATCACAGACTATTTGACCAATATGGGCATTACGCCAGTTTCTCATCCTCCTTATAGTCCAGACCTTGCTTTTGGTTATTCCCTAAGCTCACAGGTTGTCGTTATGAGACAATTGAGGAGATGATAGAGGCTGTGACGAAGGTCATTGACACGCTCACACAAGAGGACTTCCATGGGGCCTTCCAGAAGTTGTTGGAACGGTAGAACAATTGCATTGCAGCCGGAGGAGATTACTTCGAGTTTCATGTGTGTACTATCAATAAAAGTGCCCATACGAAAAAAGTCTGGAAACTTATTTAATGATCCTTGTATGTTAAACCAAAAATAGATTATAACAGAATAGCAGTGTTGGTTATGTTGTAATTAAGACGACACAACAAAGCAAATGCAGCAAATGAACACAGAAAGAGTATAAGGCTTGATACGACTGGGTAGGAAAGGTGATCCACTGGGAATTGTGCAAGAAACTGAAATTTGACCATACGAACAAATGGTTTATGCACAACCCAAAATCCTTCCTGAACAATAAAACACACACATTTTCAGATATAAACACATCACCTTATCTTGGCTAGGAGAGCTGATCTAGTGATAATGAAAAATAAAAAACGAGAATCTTTCCACACTTTTTTGTACATGCATGTAAAAGTGTCGTAGACTCTTGAAAATTCAGTATGTTATTGCTATATATCATATGAGATGACTGACCAATGTTTCTGATTTCAGATTCAAATGAACAGCTACACCAGGAATTGGAATACACCCATCTAAAGCCTTATTGTCACAGCTGGTGAATTTCAAAAATACAATATGGACATGAGGTCACTTTAGAAGATCGATACACAATAAAATTATGTTTTAAACATACAAAAATGATGCCACAAAAGCGTATAGAATGCTTCAGACTGCTTTTAGACCATCTTGCATGAATCGAGCATCAGTTTTTGAGTGGCATAAGAGATTCAAGGAAGGCAGGGAGTCTGTGACGGATGAAAAGAGGTGTGGGAGGAGCAAGGAAGTCAATACACCAGAGTTAATTCGCCGGAGAGTTAGGGTTAGAGTTAGGGTAACTATGTTGAGGTTTTAAGGGAAATCAGGAAGAGATTCCGTCGGAAGAGGACAGCACTCTTAAAACCGGGTCAGTGGCATTTCCACCAGGACAATGCACCACTCCACAACTCCATCCTTATCACAGATTATTTGACCAAGATGAGCATCCAGACAGTTCATCACCCTCCTTATAGTCCAGACATTGCTCCCTGTGACTTTTGGTTATGATACTGTGAATAATATCAGTAGATAAACATTAGCAAAAAAAGTGAAAATCGTTAGAAAGTTATGTTACCTTTCAAATTAAATGTGATCTGACAGCAATTTTGTATTTCATCTACTGTCATAAATTAAGCCTGACTTCGACGAAACATTTTGATATAAACGTTCGTTGATCAAAATTTCCTAATGTGTTTCTCCAGTTCAGATGTATCCATTTTTTTTTTTTTAGCGTCAGAGATCCTCTAGTTTCAAGGACAAACTTAGTCAGGACTTTTGATTAAAATATAAGGACACTTATATAGTCTAATACCAATTTAAATGAGCTTCATCCCTTTGGAACGAAGGATACATCTCATAGACTTTATGGAAAAATAGACATAAACGGCTATAAATTCCGTATATATAATATTCCATACTTGGTGTTTTCTTGTCAAGTTAAATTTAAATTTTTTTATAGAAATTTGTGACAAATTTAATACCATATAAGCACATAATATTTTGATAGCAAGGAAACGAGGTCAGTTAACCACTTATTGGCACAGCTGATCCAGATTGATCTAGTCTATATATATATATATATATATATATATATATATATATATATATATATATAGTATTATTCGGTCCAGTTAAACCGGAGTTGGGATTAATTCCACCAGGACAAAAAAACAATCAACAGTGAACATTTAAATTTTCCTGGTAAAGACCTCAATGTAACTGACATTACAGAGTATTATAATAAATAAATTTATAATCCTAATGTGACCGGTTTTTGTTTTTACTTATATATATATATATATATGTGTGTATTATTTTCTCTTCGATTTTCCATTAAGTTTTATTGCTTAGCATTCAAAAGAACTGTAACTAAAGCATTTTGTTAGATTCGAAGAATATTGCTTTTCTATGTTTTTAGGCGATAATCTATCAACCTATTTTATTTCTCTCTTTCTTCAACTTCCCACTCTCATTATATATATATATATATATATATATATATATATATATATATACGTATATACATATATATATGTACTTGTGGATGTGTGTGTTCAAGTAAGTGTCTACACGACTGTTTATATACCTAGTTACGAGCGTCGTTCAAAAATATCTAATCCTCACAGAGCGGAAGTCGGAGAAAGAAGACTGTTTCGCTAATTTTCTATATAGTCCCCTTTGACATCAATTCACTAGTGCCAACGATAGTCAAGCATTGTAGATCCATCACGGAAGAAGGTGGTGTCCCAGTCCTTTACAGTACATATTATTTCATCATTCCACAATGAAGACTACGTTGGTGGAATTGAGTTTAGTATTAGGAAGACGTAAGATGAAGTTATTTCCTGTGATTAAAAGCTACAGGGTAGCAATTCTTAACTACAGTTCATTGTTTTAGCAACTGTAACAAAAAGAGTGTGACGGAGGCGTTATACTGGAGCAAGAACCCACTTGCTCTCGGCTTAACTCGTCGTTTAAACTGGATTGCTTTCTTCAAATGCGTTAATTCTGATCTAGAATTCTGCCTAATGATGGTTTATTTTCCTTTTCCAGGTGGTATATAAGGATTACACTTTCTGAATTTTCAAAAATAGATGACATTATTTTACCAACAAATCTGCCCTACTTGAACTTGTTTAATGGTCGAGAATCAGTGAGTTTTTACTGTTTAATTGGAATCTTTAATTTAGGTTCGGTGTGATGAACCCAGGTTTGATCTTGAGTTACCAACTTCGGTAGAAATCCGGAGAGTTAGTTTAAATCGAGTCAGAAGTGTCCTGGAAATGCCGACCCTTTTTAATTTGTGCTCTTGTGTCAGCTTTCTTAGTATCCACCTTGCAGAGAGCTGCAGATCTCAGTTAAAACAGTGTGGACTGAATCAGAACTATTTTGTTAAGACTTAGCTCTCAGCTGGACAGTAAGACGTCCATCATCAAATACCATCAATTTGTCCATCATTTTGAAAGGTGTCCTTTGCTGTCTCAAACTCACGTGAATGCAGCAGCCCACTTTTTCTCAGTGGAGTCCTCTGCAAGAATCTGTAGCATGTCCTCATGGATTTCCTTGGGTATCATATCTTTCTTTTGCGGATATTCTATGACTGCTCGGTCGTTGGTATTGTTCATTTTTTACTTCTCAATTTTCTATGGACGTAACCTGCACAGAAAATCAGACAGAAATTTGTATTATTTTTTCTAATTTTATGAGAAGTATGTTTTTTCTTTTACGTTGTGGATAAGAACTTTTTGAAAGACCATCGTCGGTATATATATATATATATATATATATATTCTTTAAAGAAAAAACCAAAGACCGGTTATTTTAGGATTATGAATTTATTTCCATCCTGTTTTGCGTTTCTGGTGTGAACCAAAAACACGAAGAAATATATAATAGGACTTCTTCAGATCTTATGGATAACGGTATATATATATATATATATATATATATATATATATATATATATGCTAGTTTGCCATATAGACACTCTCACTGTGTGATTTTTTACCAATTTGTTCATCCATCAATCAACGAATCTGTTTAACTGCTTCTCGCAATCACTTTGTCGGCCTGTCACTTTATCTCCTTCTCTCTCTCTCTCTCTCTCTCTCTCTCTCTCTCTCCATATATATATATATATATATATGTGTGTGTGTGTGTGTGACAACCTGCATGAATGCTTGCCGATCAAATAATCTATCTATTGGTCTTTATGCTTATTTGCCTATTTATCTATCCATCAATCTACGACTCTATTTGTCTGTCTCTCTCTTTCTACCACTTTCTGTGTCTCTCTCATTGTCTCTGTCTCTGTCTGTCTCTGTCTCTCTCTCTATATATATATTAGGATTCTGGACAACATGACCGTGCTGCATCTTCTGTGCTATCACACCTTACTTTTTTCTGCATATCATTACTTAACATTTGTAGAGGAAGTAGAGTCTCCGGCAAGTATCTGTACACTGCCCTCATGAATTTCCTTGGGTGTCATACCTTTCTTTTGTAAATATATATATATATATATATATATATATATATATATATATATATATATATATATATATTGTGTGTGTGCGTGTGTATGTGTGTGTGAAAACGTTTTTCTCGTCATTTTTCTGCCACTCTATAATGTTAATTTCGATTATGTATTAGGAATAGGAATGTATTTCCTGCTGAATAATATTGAGTACACTTTATATATTTATAGAAAAACTTCATATTTTGCATGTAAGTAGATTAATGTATACAAAATATCTTTATTTTTTTAAATACCTGATATATTTCAGGAAAACCGTAAACTCTATTTGGATTCGCAAAAAAGTTAACATATATTTTTCAAGTAAAGCGTAGACGAAAACAATTATTTTAGAGGAAAAGAGGATATTACATAGTGAAATACAAATCGAAACAAGACAAATGCAAATGTTTCTGACGTCGTATTTTTTTAAAAATAAAATGAAAAGCAGTCTTTACGGTTCTGGAATTTATTAATTTTTTCAACCTGTCATGTTTAACAATGTAAACGTAATATTTTCTTCCGTTCTAGAGTTATTTTAATTTCATTTCACTGAAAAGACACAGATAGTCAATATACATTTACTCTATCTCATGCTAGATAGATTGCTCGAAATTATATAATGGCTTTAGCCACATGAAACCATATAATTATTGGCTAATTTTAGAATTAGATTGGAATAATTTCTTCTTCTTCTTCTTCTTGTTCTTCTTCTTCTTCTTCTTCTTCTTCTTCTTCTTATTATTATTATTATTATTATTATTATTATTATTATTATTCCTTTGGAGTTTTTCACGTCAGCGTTAGCTGATGGTTTTTCTCTGGAGATTGAGTGACAGCATGTCTCCTCAAGTCTCCAGGACTCTTATCAGTATTCTGGCCGTTCTCAACAATGGTGTCGTTTGGATGGTCTCCACTCGTTCGCTAACTTCCAAGTCACCCATGCCCTTTAATAATCCTTTTGTTACTGTTCCAAAATCACTAATCACAATTGGTATAATCGTCATCTTCATGTTCCTAAGTTTTTTCAATTCTCTAGCAAGGTCGAGGTACTTATCCTTCTTTTCACATACTTTCAGTTTTATTCTGTGGTCAGCTGGGACAGCAAAATCGACAATTTTGCTTATTCTCTTTTTTTTGTTGATTATTTTAAGGTCTGGTCTTCTGGCGGAGATTAGGCGATCCGTGTGTATGTCAAAGTCCCACAGGAGTTGATGTGTGTCATTTTCTAGGACTGGTACTGGGTTGTGTTATATCATTTGTTCGTATGACCAAATTTTAATTTCTTGCACACTTCCCAGTGGACCACCTGTGCTCACCCAGTCGTGTCTAGTCTTGAACTCCTTCTGTGCAAATTTGCTCCATTTGCAATATGCGATTGATCGTCTCGTCTCTGTCACCACATAGTCTACATTTGCTATTTTGTTGTGTCTTATCTATTCTCACTTTGATATGATTGGTTCTTATGGCGTTGTTTTGTGCTGTTATTAGGAGAGATTCTGTTTCTCTCTTAAAGTTTCCTTTTCTTAGCCACGTCCAGGTATTTTTCGTGTGAGATGTTGTTTATTAGTTGTTTAAAACGCCCATAGAGTTGTTTTTCTTCCCATTTTTGTTTCCTAGTTATTATCATTCTGTTGTCTATCGTGTTGTCTGTATTGCGTCTGATGGATGTAATCAGTCCTCGTTCGTGTTTTCCTATGTAGTCTTCGAGCTGTTGTATCGAAGCTTCAACGCTGTCTTCGATTCTGATAAGTCTTCTTCCTCCCTTTTTTCTTGATACGTATAGTCTGTCAAAGTCGTTCTTTGGTCAATTTAAGTTCATCTCTGGTCCTCTTCATAAACGGCCCTGAATATCTATCGAACGGTACAGCCCGAGTATTTATTTCTTTAATAAGGTTTTTACAAGATAGTTTTGTCTTGAGTAATTTTCTAGTTCTCCTGAGATATTCTTTTTGAATCTTGTCTTTCATTTCCGCTTGTGTGGTGGTGTCAGCCTCCAAAATGCCCAAGTATTTGTACTTTTCGTTTTCTCCGAGTGTTCTAATCTTGTCTTGACTTGGTAGTTCCATTCCGTCAGTCATATGTCGTTTGCTACTTTTCATTACAAGCATGACACATTTTTCTATGGCAAATTTCATTCCTATGTCCTGATTGTATATTCTAACTGTATGTATAAGATTTTCCAGTTCTTTTTCTTTTTTTTGCAAATAATTTGATGTCACCCATGTACATTAGATGATTGATCTTTTCTAACGATCTACTGAGTTTGTATCCGGATGTGCATTTTCTGAGTAAGTGGCATCATGGCAATTATGAATACTAGGGGTGATAGCGTATCTCCTTGAAAAATAACTCTTTGGATCTTTGTTTAATCTAAGCTTCTTCCTCGGGCTATCAATTTCCCCCTCCAGGTTTTCATGGTTTTCTGGATGAAGTTTATAACTTCGTGTGATATTTAGTACTTTTTGAAGCTGTTTATTATCCAGCTTTGCGAAACCATATCATATGCCTTTTTGTTTTCAATCCAGGCCATAGCTAGATTTTTCAATCTGGTCTTGCTCTCATTTAAGATGTGTTGATCTATGTAAAGTAAAGCTGCTGTGCTTCTGGATACTTTGCGGCATCCTTTCTGTTCACCAGGGAACAATCCACGGCTTGTTAGTGAATAGTAAGTCTTTTCCTTTATTTGTGCTGTTAATATTTTTCTGATCACTTCTCGTGCTTGTCTTTCGCGAATTCAGGTGAATTTCTTGAACCAGAAACCATGTATTCCATTATAGCCAAGCGTTTTCCAGTTTGATATTGTTTTAGTGTCTTTTTGAGTAGATCGATGTGTATTTTCGCTTTCGGGCCTTCTTCGAGTCTTTATAGTTCTCTTGTCATGTTTATCCATTCAGCCTTTTTGTTAAGTTTTTTTTTTTGGGTTGACATATTTTAGTCCAAAATCGTTCGGTCTCTTTGGCCCCCGGTTGTTGGTATATTTTTGTGTCATGCCTTCCCAGGTGTTGATAGAATTTTCTTTCGTTTTTTTTTTTTTAATGTCTTTGGTGGACATCTCTTTAATCTCCCTTCTTTCGTCAGTACTTTCTGGTTTATTTCCTCAAGTTAGACTGTTATTTTTTCTCGTGTTGCCTTTTCCTTTCTGTTCCCACATATTCTTTCTTTTATTCCATCATTTTGGCCTGTTTTCGAGGATTTTTTATCTGCGTTTCCAGTCGAATTTCCCATCCTGGTTATGACCGTTTCTTTCTGCTTTCTGAGGGGATCCAAATTTTCTCACAAACTAATTTCGCCCAAGCATAGATTAGATCATTTAATTCGGTTATATTAATCGTTCATATGTAAGGTAGTACTTGATATATTTTATTCATATCTATCTTAAGTGTTCTTCATTCTATGTTTCTTAATGATGCTAAATCAGTCTTTTCACAATTCATAATTCTCTTTACATTTTCTTGATTGATCCTTTGTTCTTGTGATAAGTGCTTCTCTTGGGTTACTTCGTTGTACGTTGTTTCGTAGTGTGGCGTTTTCATTTTCAGAAGTTGGCAGTTTATTTCAGTTCGGTTGTTTTTTTTGGGGGGTGTCCTCGTGGTGCAATGGTTAAAGCGATGGACTGCAGAATCGGATTACGCGAGTTCGTACTCCAGTCGCGCTATTACGTTCACTTTCGGGCAAATACCCTTGGGAAAGGTATTAACCTCCTTATCCTCGCAGCTATGGGTTAAATAGTACCACTACTGTTCTTTTTTGGAGAATGGCTTTGGCATTAAATAACCTACAAAGGTTGATATGCCATTAAACAAAGAAACCAAACTGGTTGTTTTTGTTTGGTGCTACTTGATGTGTCTGGTATTATATTATCTTGTTTATGTGTTTTCTGGTGTATTTATAGTATTTCAAGGTCAGAAAATAATCCCTTTTTTATTATTGTTTCAACCTGATCGGCAAGCCTTTGGCTTGTTGTCTGAAAACTAGCACATTCTTACCAGATCTCTATCATTATTTTCATATATCCTCTTTGCGAAGGGTTTCTCCTCAAATAGCAGTCTAGTGCAAGCTGATTGTTTTCCCTCGCCCATGTTTTGCTTTTTGGTCTCTGATCGTTGTAGTTGCTAATTTCGTTATTCATGTACCTGAAAAGAGAGCAGCCAACATTCGCAGGATGGCATCGGATCTCCCATGTTGGCAATTAAGAGAGCACCAGACGATCATGACACCCAAGCCTGTTGCCTGAATCCCACGTTTTGTAATATTGACATAGAACATTTTATCATGGGTGGTATATTGTGGCTATACCAGACCCAGGGGTTGTTTATGATCTACGTGCCTGATACAGATGTGATCGAGAACAGTCATAATGGCTGTTCGTGAACAGCGGGTCACCGAAAAAAAAGGGAAGTATATGTAACCCAAAGTTTTAAAGTCCATTGTCCTGCTATTTTGTTTTACTTCCCGAACTAAAACACTTAACTACTTTCAGGTTTTCCATTGTCAGTTTTATGGTTTATATCTACTGTCTTATTTTTAAACTAATTCTAAATGGGCTGGTGATATTCTTTTAGATAAAAGGCTTCTGAGGACTTTCCGGTGGACTCCAGGGCAGAAAATGTGTATCGATTCACAAAGTTGATGGGTGATATAGAGAGTAACGAGGTAAATTTAAACCCATCTTCAGTTAGCTCGGGGTATTTCAGCTGGTAAATAATTTAGCCGATTAGAAATACACTTCGGTTAAAAATCACAATAATTAACCAAAAGATTTTGCAAATAACTAAAAATCAATGTTCTTTTTAAAGATGCATTTTTACAAACCTGATTCCCTCCGAACATCTCTGAAGACTTATTTTGTCTGTTTACAGCGTTCAAAATCAGATAGCTACAAAGTAAAAAAAAAATAAATGGGGGTTTCTTTTCATATATTTTCTTAGAATTACATGTCACTTGATTTTGGCAGAATTATTATATTTTCTGAGGGTTTTTCACGCCAGAGTTAGCTGTGGTCTTTCACTGGAGTCTGAGTCTTCTTTGGTCTCCAGGACTATTTTCAGTATTCTGGCCGTCTTCAACAACGCTGTTTTCTGGATGGTCTGGATTCTTCCTCTTATTTCCATTCCTTTCAGTCCTTTTTCCTAACTTTTGGAGGCCGTTCTATGTACTCCAACTGCAATTTTTATCACTATAACTCTCATTTTCCATCCTTTCTTTTTGTTTTCTCGCGAGGTTCAAGTATTTTTCTATCGTTTCGCGTTCTTTTATTTCAACACCGTAATCCGAAAGAACGGCAAAATCCACTAAATGGCAAGTTCTCTTTTTTCTTCTTTGAATTTTTCTTTTGGTAATTAACACAGGATCTGGTCTTCTGACAGGGATTAGTTGATCCGTTTGTATCACAAAATCTCAGAGAAGTTTATGCATCACATTGTCAAGAACGGATTCTATTTTGTTCATACATCATTTCACATTATGGTTCAAATTTAATCTCTTGATCAATTCCAAGTTTACACCGTAAACATCCAGTTGTGCTTAATTCTGTATTCCTTTTGTGCCAGCTTAGACGAAATCGAGTCTCCCAGGAAAATACTTCTTTACATTTTTACCTCTATTTGGGTTGGTTCTCCCGCAGGCAAATCCACTCTCCAGTTTTCCATGGCATTTGCACTGAAGTTTACGATTTCGTCGTTGTTCATTTTCAGACAATTTATTAACCCTTGTTTTCGGGGCCTTATCATAAGCCTTCTGGATGTCAATCTATGCCATGGCTACATTTTTTCTATCATTTTTGCGTTTTAAAAGAAGGTGCTGGTTTATTTATCGTATGTCATTTGTTCCTCTTGTAACCCTGTGGAATTCTTTTGGTTCTTCTGGAAAGAAAAAATCAATGGCATACTATCAAGATATAGATTTCTTCTCTTACCTGGATGTTTTTTTTTATGATTTCACTCTCTCCTACTCATTGGTGTAGTAGCTATTAAAAAGGGATCCTTCAGGTCACCCTCAACTACGGTTTGCCATCCTACTCGTATTTATTTTTACTGATACTTTCCTCAGAAAAATTATATTGAGCACTGTTAAATAAGTTATCTGTTGCAAATTTATATCCAATAAATTTATTTGGGAGTGAATGGAAATTCAGTTTGGTTATAAGAGGTGTCTCAAGTAAAAATTTTGAAAACTCTAGTTTTAAGACGAGAACAAATGGGGCATTCAGTGAGGATCAGGTTCAAATCATTTGTGTGATAAGTTCTTGAGCAATCACAAGTCCATCATTAGTTTTAGTATCAATCACAAATCATAGACAGCCAAAATTTTTCATGACGTGTAATTGAGAAGCAAGCAATCATACAAGACTTGATTTGTCTTCACTGACTTGATTGATTTTATTCTCTGATTGGCCTTATCAAAATAAACTTTTTTTATTCTTTTATATGGGAAATAACTTACCATTTCTTATCCGACTAATGTATTTCCAAAATACCAAGATATCAGTTCATTATTTCCTTGCATTTTTTTCTTTTTCTCTATTTTCTCCACCAATGTTAACATAGATGGTTTGGTTTAGTTTGGTGTTATGGCATATAAATCATTGTTGGTCATCTAATGCCAAATCCATTTTTATACATATTAACAGTTCTATTTCAAACAATTTAGTTTAGCATAAATACACTGTTTAAATGTAAAATACAGTTCTATTTCAAGCTAATCAGTTGAGTTAAAAAAATTAAAGGGTTCCAAGTATTGCTATGTATCACCAACAGTTGAATTAAACATCAATCATTTATTTGCACATAATTAAATATCAAAAGTTCTATTTCAAACAATTCAGTTTAGCGTAAGCACACAGTTTAGTTCTATTTAACCCATAGATAAGACCCTATCAGGTGTTACAGCTTCAGGCAAAAGTGGACCTGAAAGCGATGGAAATAAAGGGTTACTTATCTTGATATATTCAAATGCTCCAGCTGACTGGGCCAGTTAACATTGATGTTTACTAAGCTTAGTTTTGTGTGGAACAAGGTTTCAAGTTTGCAGGACCAAGTGAAGAACCAATTCTATAGAATAATAATGATATGCCAGATTATCTGTCAAACAACTACTGCTCGACGCCACCTCCTCGGTGAGGTTTATAATAGGCAATTTCCTGAAGAGGGGTAAAATGCTCCCAAATAGTATGATTTTCAATTGTATCTGATGGTGAGGCTCCAGTTCTGGAGCGTGTGGATTATCTCTTCATTGTTATGACGCCACTCTGATTCGGATCTGTTGCCCCTGTTGGGGGTCCAGTCAATATGTCCAATAGATCTATGTAAAAAGTATTTGTATTCAATAAGAATACTTGATGCCACATAATTGTAAATTATTTTCTTAGAAATAGTTAATTAAATCTATAATTGTTAACTAAGGATTATTAATTATTTGAAACTATACAACAATATGTAAATATGATTATTCATCATCATCATCATCATCATCATCAAGGTCTGCCGACAGCATAGAATCTTTGACTCTTTCTATCTACTCATATTGGTCATCGCTCTTGGCAAGTCCTTTAGACGGCATCCTGCTCCCACACAGAGTTGATAAATGTAAGTTTTTACTGGTTGGCCAACACTGTTGTTTCCATGTGTTGGGGTCCATAGGAGAACGTTCCTTATGAGTTCGTCCTTGGTTCACCAACAGTCTCCAGCATATCTTCCTTGCTTTATGTGAAACCATTTTACTGTGAGCAAACAAACGACTTACGTTAAATTGCAAGTGTTAAATAGCAATACATTTAACCTTCTGCGAACAAATGAACTTTGACTTGTTTAAAAATATTACCAACAAAACATTTGTTTATAATTCATATATATTTAATACATGTATTTACAAGATTTAGCATTAAATAATGTACAAGGGTTGATATTACATAAAACCCAAAGAACAAACCAATCATGAGGGGGGTGTCCTCGTTGTGTAATGGTTAAAAGCGATGGACTGCAGAATCGTAGTACGCGAGTTCGTACTCCAGTCGCGCTATTACGTTCACTTTCGGGCAAATATCCTTGGTTCACCAACAGTCTCCAGCATATCTTGCTTGCTTTATGTAGATCATTCGTGAGATGAGAGATGAGGGGCTGAACAGGTTTTCTTCTGTAGAGTGCTGCTTCCTGGATTTCTTAAAAGTAGAGAGCTTAAGTACTTCCTATCGAGGTTTTCCTCATGCGTCATCAACCTGACTTAGGTTCATATCTTTTAACATAATTTACTATGAGTATGGTTTAGAATATAAGAAGAATTTTAAAATCCAAATACATTTTGTTCTAAATGCAATTCATTAAATTTCCTTACTTGTATCGGTTTGTGCTGCTGATGCTGAACTACTGACCATTCTACAAAAAAACTGAACAATATTTTCTGTTTTGTTTTTCAAACAAATATCTATGAACTAGGTTAAATGCCTGTCACTGTTGCCAATAAACTCTTTGATATTAAAGTCATCCTTTTAGAAGAGTAGAAGTGATACTATTTAACCATAACTAAGGAATTATAGCGTTCAAAACCTTCCTAAAAGTAATTGTGCGAAAATGTGACTGGATTCTGAAGTCGCTTACTTCGAGCCTCCAACCCATTAAGCCATGGACTGTAGGATTGTAGTTAAACACTTTTAGATTGTCTTCGAATATTTGCCGAATCTGAGTATCATAATTCCTCGCTACAATTATTTGAGTGTTAGAGGTAAACAATTCGGATTATTACAGCAGGGTAAATGTATTATGCTTTAATATTTCTTCGTGCTAAACAATGAAAAAACTAATCACGACAAATCAATTAGAACATATTTATCATTAGCACAAATTTAATTGCATGAATACGGAAGTGAGATGGAATAATAAAAGACTAAAATCAAAAGAGAAAGTACTATCGTGCAGTCGAAGAGTATTTTGGCATAAGTTAAGCATTATTAATAAAATGGAAGTTGTGAAGTAAAGAATTACTTCAAAGCATTGTATCGTATTCCAAACGACACGTGGTCTGTTGGGGCAAAAGCAAGCCGCTCTGTCGGGAATAGCACGCAGTTGGGCGTGTCTGGTTGATGAGGCAGGAATGATATATATATATATATATATATATATATAGAGAGAGAGAGAGTCAAACTTTGCCACACCCTTCGGTTACGCCAGAACGATAGGGATAAGTGGCGAGAGAGGGTCTGGGATATTTGTGCAGGCGGCACGACATGATGATGATGATGATGATGATAACTATTATTTGGAAGGCAAGGGATGTAATCCATAATCGCTTGATATCTCGGTCAGTGCAACAGATCTTAGACCTACATTGCACGTACGCATACATACATGCAGAGAGAGAGAGAGAGAGAGAGAGAGAGAGAGAGAGAGAGAGAGAGAGAGAGAGAGAAGACCATGGTCAGAACTCCAGTGAGGCTCGATCCTTTTGGGCCTGATATCCTATTATTTAATTTTCTGTCACACAATATTGTAATAAATAGAAAAAAATATGATGAAAATGTAGTTTGGAAGTTGAAATAGAAATATTTCCGCTGAAAAACAAGAAATAAAAAATGATTTAAATTTTTAATGATTATTTCAACGATATTTTTTTTTGTTTTGTTTACGGTTATATTTTCAAGCACTCTGTCAGCAAAGTTCTTTTAAATCAATAATTTAAGACATGAAAATAAAAGTTTGTGAGTTAAAATAATAATTCCTGGTTTAATTTCTTTTTAATGGTATATCAATCTTAGTGGGTTATTCAATGCCAAAGCCATCCTTGTAGAAGAGCAGTAGTGATACTATTTAACCATTGCTAAACGCAAGTCATCAAATTCCCGAGCCTGTATAGGTTTGTGCTGCAGATGCTTGACTACTGACCATTCAACAAAAAAACTAAATATTATTTTCTGTTTTGTTTTTCAAACAAATACCTATGAACCAGGTTAAATGTCTGTCACTGTTGCCTGTAAGCCATCCTTGTAGAAGCGTAGTGATACTATTTAACCAAAACTGATGAATTACAGCGTTCAAAACCTTCCTAAAGGTAATTGTGTGAAAACGTGACTGGATTCTGAAGTCACTTACTTCGAGCCTCCAACCCAGCACGTTAACCATTAAGCTATGGATGGTCGGTGGACCAACAATAAGGTTCTTATCTTTATTAATATTTACATAAGGTGTAACGAAAATGTATCACTTTTGTGTGTTCTAATAATTTTCTGAATTATATTTTCTTAGAATTTCATCTTTTGATTATTATTGCAAAAAATAAAAAATAGAATAAAATAAAAAGCAACAAAACTCTTTTCCTGATAACATGTATTCAAAAATAAATTGCATCTTTTTATATACGCCTTTCTGATGTTTTCCTTTTACGCAGAGGTCAGTAAACGACCTATTCACTGTTTAGTATTTCCACTATTTCCACTTATTTATTCATTTATTTATTATTTACTCCTTTAGACTTTTTCACATCGGTGTTAGCTGATGGTTTTTCACTGGAGTTATTATTATTATTATTATTATTATTATTATTCACTCATTATGTTGCGTAGCCATATACACGAATATGGCCATGTGCGAAATAGACATGTAATGTTCATAACGGTAGAATATATAAAGAACAGGAATCTCAAAAACACGTAACTACTTCTTGTTCAGGTACGAAACCTTTTTATTAACTTTGAGTTAAAGGTTTCGACGTAAGGAGGAGAGACACAATCTTCTATGCTGTCGTATTCATTTGGCCCCCAACTCGAGCGGCCCCCCATAGGGCGCAAGTTCGCCTCGCGCCTGCGAGCTCCAAATTTGATCCTTCTCGTTTGGTGTCTAAAAACCAACTCTTATGTTCTTCAAATTCTCACACAAACTTCCGCGTGCTTCCGGTGCGTGACGTCACCCGCACCTTGTCACCCAGTATCGTCTCGGACTGTTATGACATCTGAGTGACACTTCCATCCGCTCGTGCGCACCCGCGTTAACACCTGCTTCTATCTTACACCCAACCAACCCATGTGCTGAGCCGAAAGGTTCTCAGCCTAACTAAACTCAAAGGTATGAACCGAAATCCCTCGGCTATTTCATGACATACCTATCCAACCACAATAAAATTATTTTCTCTTTTTTTTTTCTTTTTTTAAAAAATTTTTCAACAGTCACTCGTTTGGCATGTATTTTTTTTTCAGTCTTTGATTTGTTCTCTTATTTATTTTAAAATTTTTTTTTTTTTAATCTCAGGTCAATTGCTCATTTTGTATTTTGCCTTTTTTTTTTCCTTCCTTCTACGTCCGTACTCATTACTTTTAACTTTATATATCCTTCTCTCGAAATCTCTGTCATTAATTAATGTACACATTTTAACCTTCCACAATCAAGCATAGCTCGTAATCAAACCAAGATACATGTTTCCCCGTTTTTTCCACCTTTTGACCACCGTCAAACGGTCTATCTCACATCTTTTCAACAGCTTACGAGTACCCTTCTTTTTATCTTCTTTCTTTCTTTCGCCCTTAAAATACCGGGTGTTCTTTTCTAAACCACCCAAACCTTTATCAGCTCACTCAATAAAATTTCTCCCTCGACACAAAATCAATTCCGCGAATTTTCCAAACACATCCAATGAGATCACCAGAACTCTGCGCATATCTTAAATAACTAATCTCCAAACCCATGTTTTTCCACACATCTTCCTCAACAAAACCTCACAGTCCCACTCCAGGGGGTACTCACAAAATAACCGTCTGCCCTGTCAGACACAATAAACATCCGTCTCTTCGTTGATCTGCCTCTCTGGCGAGATATCCGAGACAATTTTCCAGTCGATTCGGACATTCCACCATACATCCGACTTTTTCGGATTCGACAACTTAAACAAAAACCTGGCCTTATTTCTTGAGCGCCCAAAACATCGATTCTCCAACATTGAAACCTGTCCCAAAGGTCCTAACTACAGATATGCGAAATTCTTCCGGCAATCCCATCGATGAGCGAAATCTCCAAGGTCTCGAATCAAAATTCTAATCTCCGAATATTATTAGCCCGGACCACCAACAAGTTACTACAAATTTTCATTGATAAAAACGTTATTTACTACAAACTTCACCCACAATGACCCCGTCTATCGTAAAATTCTTTCATAAAAATATTGTTTATTAAGGCTGTCCATCATGTGTGCGACAAATCCTCTGTCCACACAGCGACCAACTTTCTTTCTTCTTCTCTGTCACTGCGAGCTTAATTCTCTGTTACTCTTTCTTTCTCTCCTCCCACCACGGTACAAAGTCACATACAGTCGTAATCATAATTTTCTATGCTACCAACGATTTTTTTTTTTTTTTTTTAAATTTTAGAATTATTTCCAAATCTATCCTCCACAACCATTCAAACTCTATTCGTAAATTAAACTATTACAGACGTAAATGAGCAAATACCTTCTTATTCTTTTTCTTTTCTTCATGCTTTTTTTTTCTTGGAGTTGAGTTGTGTTACTTCTTTTTTTTCTTTTCTTTTCACGCCTTCTTTTTTTTTTCTTTTGTGGTTGCGCTGTTCTTCTTTTTTCGGTGCTGGACATTTTCCTTTATCTTTCTGGGGGGCGCCGAATTTGTTCTTCGTGTTTTTGGTCTCTTTTCCTTGTTTCTTATTTTCTGGGGCCTTGTGTTTTCTCTCTCTCTCCCTCGATCGCCTGAACAAGCCGCTCCGAAATAGATTCCTCCTTGTTCTTAGCCGCTTCTCTGATCGTCTTCGTGGAACCATGGTAACCCAATCGAAAACCATATCATGAACGATATGCCCAAGTTCTGGCACCAAATATGTCTATGTTGCGTAGCCATATACACGAATATGGCCATGTGCGAAATAGACATGTAATGTTCAAAACGGTAGAATATATAAAGAACAGGAATCTCAAAAACACGTAACTACTTCTTGTTCAGGTACGAAACCTTTTTATTAACTTTGAGTAAAGGTTTCGACGTAAGGAGGAGAGACACAATCTTCTATGCTGTCTTATTCATTTGGCCCCCAACTCGAGCGGCCCCCCATAGGGCGCAAGTTCGCCTCGCGCTTGCGAGCACCAAATTTGATCCTTCTCGTTTGGTGTCTAAAAACCAACTCTTATTTTCTTCAAATTCTCACACAAACTTCCGCGTGCTTCCGGTGCGTGACGTCACCCGCACCTTGTCACCCAGTATCGTCTCGGACTGTTATGACATCTGAGTGACATCTCCATCCGCTCGCGCGCACCCGCGTTAACACCTGCTTCAATCTTACACCCAACCAACCCATGTACTGAGCCGAAAGGTTCTCAGCCTAACTAAACTCAAAGGCATGAACCGAAATCCCTCGGCTATTTCATAACAATTAGAGCTTTTCACATCAGCGTTAGCCGATGGTTTTTCATTGGAGTCTGAGTGACAGCAAGTCTCCTAAAGTCTCCAGGCCTCTTCTCAGTATTCTGGCTGTTCTCAATAACGCTGTCGTTTGGATGGTCTCCACCCGTCCGCCAATTTCCAAGTCCTCCAGTCCCTTTAGTAATCCTTTAGTTACTTTTCCAAACGCACCAATTACAATTGGTATTATTGTCACCTGCATGTTCCAGTTTTTTCAATTCCCTAGCAAGCTCGAGGTACTTATTCTTCTTTTCACATTCTTTCAGTTTTACTCTGAGGTCAGCCGGGAATC
Source organism: Sepioteuthis lessoniana (assembly GCA_963585895.1). Lineage (NCBI taxonomy): Eukaryota > Metazoa > Mollusca > Cephalopoda > Myopsida > Loliginidae > Sepioteuthis > Sepioteuthis lessoniana. The sequence goes on along the minus strand of OY757919.1, from coordinate 83,891,161 downwards.
CCTTGTCCTTTTTTTTTCCTTCAACGTTGTTAGTTCTTTTCTTTTCTTAAACTTTCACCAATTTCTTTTCTTCCGTTGTGTTTCTTCTTCAGATTTTTAGCTGTTTTTAATCTAAATTTCTTTTTTCTTTCCTTTCTCCGTTTTACATATTTAGTTTGCTTTCAGTCACTCAAGTCTAGTTTTTTTCGTTTCCCAGCCTTTCTTCCTTTTTAAGTGTTCTTTTTATTCTCCTTGTACGACTTTGATATCCCCGTTCTTTCTTTCTTTCTTTCTTTCTTTCTTTGCCTATTTTTTTCTGTTGTCCTTTTTAAGGGTTCTTTTTATTCTCCTTCTCTGAATTCAATATCTTCTTTTTTCTTTCTTTCTGTCTTTGCCTATTTTTCCTATTGTTCTTTTTTAGATATTCTTTTTATTTTCCTTCCCCGAATTGAATATCTTTCTTTCTTTCTTTCTTTCTTTGTCTTTATTTTTTGTTGTTCTTTTTTTGGTGTTCTTTTTATTCTCCTTCTTCGACTTTAATATCTCTGTTATTTCTTTCTTTCTTTTGTTCTTTCTTTCTTTCTTTCTTTCTTTTTTTGCCTATTTTTTCTTTTGTTCTTTTTAAAGTGTTCTTTTTATTCTCTTTCTCCGACTTTAATATCGCTGTTCTTTCTTTCTTTCTTTCTTTCTTTTTTTTTGCTTATTTTTTCTTTTGTTCTTTTTAAGTGTTCTTTTTGTTCTACTTCTACGACTTTAATATTTCTGTTCTTTCTTTCTTTCTTTCGTTCTTTCTTTCTTTCTTTCTTTGCCTATTTTTTCTTTTGTGTTTTTTAAGTGTTCTTTTTATTCTCCTTCTCCGACTTTAATATCTCTTTATTTCTTTCTTTCCTTCTTTCTTTTACAGATTCCTCCTTTGCCAGTAATGAATCATACTGCAGCAATTTTCATCAAAATATTGACGAAGATGTAATTTTCTTTTTACTGTATTCACATTTAATACACTCAATCCTTACACCTTTGTTTTTTTCATTCTTCATTCATTCATTCATTTAAATATGCCTTTTTAAAAATTTCTTCCGACCTTCAATATTTTCATTTTTTTTTTTTTGCTTTTCTTTACCTTTTAGCTATTATCCCTTTTGAAGTTGAAAAAGTCCAGTCAATTTTCCGTCTTACAAGTGGCGCGTACAATAATTTTAAAACCAGATATAATTAGTTCAAGAGAAGACAAGCAATACAATTCTTTTGTTTGTCTTCCAAGCTTGGTCTCGCGTAAACAATAGAAAAAGCATTGCCATCAGCAAAATTTCAACTTCAGTGTCAACAACAAGCTTTGCTAGACATTTCAACTGTAAATTCAACATTAACAGCCTGAAGGATGGAAATGGTGTTTGATCGAATGACAAAGTCAGAAATCCTGTCAGAACAATCGAACAATAGTTTATTTATTAATTAAAAAAAAACAAAAACAAAATCAAAAAATAAAAAAGGACCATTTTGTTAATAAAAAGAAAACATGATAGAAACTTCTCATTTTCATTATTATAAGGGGAAAAAACAATGAGGATTTTTATGAATATTGTTTTCTTGCTGTCAATTTGTTTATATCCGTAGAAAACCTTTTTTTAATTTTTCAAAGTTTTTCCAACTTCCACACTTTTTTTATTTGGACCTAATTACACTGTTTATTATTTGGGGCTGTAGAATACACCGACTGCACCTCTGCAATGGAGTAAAACTCTCCCCCGCAATGAGTGTCCCGGATATGGTACTAAACGATTTGATGGTGAGGCTTCAGTGATGCTGGAGCTTTGAGAAATGCTGAGTACCCATTCATTCCCATTGCTCCTAGGTCCACTCTGCCCCGGAATGGTAGCACCTGATAGGGCCCTATCAATGGATTAAATAGAATTAGCTGCATACTTAAGCTAAACTAAATTGCTTGAATTAGAACTGTTTGACTAAACTGATTTGCTTGAAATAGAAATGTTTTTGACATTGAAACTCTACTTACACTAAAGTGAATTGTTTATTATAGAACTGTTTATAGGTGTACATACATTTAAATTGTGTGCTTATGCTAAACTGAATTGTTTGAAACAGAAGTGTTTTTGACATTGAAACTCTACTTACACTAAAGTGAACTGTTTATTATAGAACTGTTTTGACATTTATCTGTGTGTAAAGAAAATGTATACATATGTTAAACTGAATTAGCTTATTTAGAACCGTTTGGCTAAACTGAATAGCTTGAAATGGAAATGGTTTTGACAATTAAACTGTGTACTCTTGCTAAATTTAATTGTTTGAAATAGAACTGATCATTTGCTTAAAAATGGATTTGGCCCTAAATTACCTACAAAGGTTGATAAGCCATAAATCCAACCAACCAACTATTTATTATGAATGTCTATAGCGTAAGAACTTTCTGACCAAAAGCAGAAATAAGTATCAGTCACAATAGTAGTATGTATTTTATAAGTATTTTATACATATTCATCAAAAGAAAATAAGAGTGGTCAACAAATCCCTGATCAGAAAATGACTCTGGGGTTAGACATATTTCCAGTGCCTAGCTATGGATTATGTCTATTTACCCAGAATGCTCCAGCAATATCTTACTTGATAGTGAAAGTTTCCGGTACATCATAAGAATGTCGAATCAGCCCTTTCTGACAATCCTTGAATACAAATGTTCATTCATTGATGTAACAGCCTAGTCAGCTAGGGGTGTAGAATACGCAGACTGCATCTCTGCAGAGGGGTAAGGATCCCTCGATCGGCAAAGAGTATCTGGTATATAACTCTTAACAATCTGATGATGATTCTCCAGTCCTGGAGCTCGGAGAATGTGGAGTACTCCTTCATTGCAATTACTATCAGGTCAACCATGGCATTGAGTGGTCGTACCGCTTAAGATCTGACCTATGGGTCACAGAGAGCTGTTTGACTCTTAAGCAATGTGCAAACAAATGAGTGATGTTAAATTAAATCGCATTACATGGCAATATTTGAAACCATTTAACTTTGTGCAAATAAAACTATTGACATTAGATTGCTATGCTTGAAGCCATTTACGAGTGCAAATAAATGTTTTTCGCTAAAAGAATTAATATGAGACAGGAATACTTGGAACTATTTGACAGTGAGCAAATAAACGAATAATGTTGAATGAGATCATTAGTTCTGAATAGTAATACTTGAAACCATTTTACTGTGAGCAAACAAACGACTTACGTTAAATTGCAAGTGTTAAATAGCAATACATTTAACCTTCTGCAAACAAATGAACTTTGACTTGTTTAAAAATATTACCAACAAAACATTTGTTTATAATTCATATATATTTAATACATGTATTTACAAGATTTAGCATTAAATAGCGTACAAGGGTTGATATTACATAAAACCCAAAGAACAAACCAATCATGAGGGGGGTGTCCTCGTGGTGTAATGGTTAAAAGCGATGGACTGCGGAATCGTAGTACGCGAGTTCGTACTCCAGTCGCGCTATTACGTTCACTTTCGGGCAAATACTCTTGGGAAAGGTACGAACCCCCTTATCCTCCCAGCTATAGGTTAAATAGTACCACTACTGTTTTTCTAGGAGAATTGATTTGGTATTAAATAACCTGCAAAGGTTGATATGCCATTAAAAACAAAGAAACCAAACCAAACCAATCAATGATGTTTGGTGTGAAACAACTGACTTTGCAATGAACAAGAAATTGACGTAAACATCCCGTTGAGAATCTGTGTATCAAATCTAAAAAAAAGTGATCTGTTCAATGAAGTTAATTTGAAATATTCGATGAAATGGTAGCGTCAAATTCATTGCGAAGTCGAAATTCTGTCTTACTAATATTATTACTTAAAAAATGCACTGCCATGACAAATACTTTCAACTTGTTAACTGATAGGATTATAAAAGACACACTTCAAGGATTAATGATTAATAGGTAAAGCACACTTACTTTTACTTTAAGACAAAATTTATTAATTCCTTTATTTTTCATATCTTGACATTTCCACGTTTTACTTTCTTTTCGCATCAACCTTTGTAAAGAAGAATCTTTTCTCAGAACATATACTCTATTAACAGAATTTCTATATAGAGATCAAATTCTCTTAAGTAATTGATTTGATAGTTTGCAAAATGCCCTCTTAAATACTTTTTCTGAGTATTTTTTGAAATCCTCAAATTTAATCATAAATTTTCTAGCACAATTACTGTTTTTGATCTGATTGGCAATTTGTTCCAAAAATATATTACTTTATCAGCCCCTCCACTGAAAGAAAATCTAAATGGTTTGTTGACTTATTTTCTGAAATCTGTCTCGACAGAAAATATCAAATTCGAGGAGAAATATGGAAAAAATTGTCTGCTATAATTGGAAATTCTATCAATTATTTTGAATGTTTCAATTAGATCACCTCTCATTTCTTTTTCTAGTATAGTAGTCTATCGTAATTTTTCAAAAAATCTATTCCGATGCCAGTAATCTTTTATTAAAAAAATATTTTTGTCTCTATTCTTTTTACGCTCTTTAATCTCAGCATTACATTACAATTTCCATGTCTAGACATAGGAGACCAGGCATGAATACAATATTCCAATGAGGTCTTATTAAGTTTTATCACTTTTTCAAGCAACATTTACCTCCCTTGAAATAAAATTTCTAACCATCCAGCCAATCATTTCATTGCCCTCAGAACCGTTGATAAAATATGTATCATCAAATCCAACCCCTAGATCACATTCCTCATTTAATTTGATTACCTTTTTGCTTAATTTATATCCAATTTTATTGTTTATTATTTATATAATTGCTGGTGAAGGAATTTACGGCTGCCACTCGCGTAATGCAAAACTTATTGAGCACTCTAGTATCCGGTAAGGCAAAAATGTAAACAAACGAAAGCTACTACATAATGCCTTATAATTCCCGAACTGACGTAGTTCGCTTGCAGGCTGGGCGGTATGATAGTAAGTCTAACGTGAAGTTGGGCAGGTTTCGATCCCAGTTTCAAGTGTTCTACGTGTCTCGCCACACTGAAGAGTTGTGATACAACGAAACAGTCTGTCTGTGGATGACAATATATATATATATATATATATATATATGTGTGTGTGTGTGTGTGTGTGTGTGTGTGTGTGTGTGTGTGTGTGTGTGTGTGTGTATTTGTGGTTTTTCAACCTTAAAGCAAACGTGTGCAGTCATCTGATGAGACAGAGAGTATAATGATATTCTTCACGGAAATAAATTTATAATGACGATTTAACCAGGTTTGAGTTTCCTTTTAATTGCACTGTATACGCTCTGTATATGCGTTTTGTTATATAAACCTGGACAGAAAATATATTACAATAGCTATACATCGACCTCTCCCATAGATTTATATGAAGTTCCTCATATATTCCATACACGAATTAATCTACACCCACTGGCTTCGGATGCTGACAAGATATTAGATATATATATATATATATATATACACACACACACACACACACACACACACACATATATATATATATATATATATATATATATATATTTATTTATCTACTTATTTATTTATTTATTGTAATAGTTATTCATTCTAATCATTGTTCCTACGTCAATTTTGATTTCGTTATTCGAGTATATGGTTGTATTTCTGAATTACCATTTCTCTCTGATTGGATAAAGAGATTGCATTACTGGAAGAACAGTTTGTGGGTTGCTGTATTAATAAAAGTTTTCATCTTGTGTATTGTACAAAGCATTCACCAACATTACCACTACTGCCAACACCACGATCATTGATGCCGTAATAATAATGTCTGAGTTTGTTAAGTGATCAATATATTAATAACATTCTAACAATAAATTCATCGACTTACCTGCCTATCTCTGGCCACGGAATTGTGCTGGTTGGTTAGCTGTATGAATGTTTTGTTTATGGTATATCAACCCTTTTGGATTATTTAACGCCGAATTGTGTCACTTTGGTAAAAAGCTCAAACAATTAAGTTTAGCATATCCAGACATGCAGTGATCTACTCCTGTGGACCCCTTCACATGGATGAGTTGGAGTGTCCTCGTGGTGTAATGGTTAAAGCGATGGACTGCGGAATCGTAGTAAGCGAGTTCGTACTGTTACATTCACTTTCGGACAAATACCCTTGGGAAAGGTATAAACCCTTTTATCCTCCCAGCTATGGGTTAAATAGTACCACTACTGTTCTTCTCGAAGGAAGACTTTGGCATTAAATAACCTACATAGGTTGATATGCCATTAAAGAAAGAAAACAAAGAAAACAAACATGGATGAGTAAAAGCAGGACGACCAGCTCGAACCTACATACAGCAGCTCTGTGCCGATATGAGATGTAGCCCTGAATACCCTCCAGAAACAATGTACTATAGGGGGGAGAGAGGGTAAGGGATATCCGTGCTGATGGTGCAACATGATGATGATGATGATGATGATAAGTACAGATTTTTGTTTACATAGACTTACATGTCAAAACATTTCTATTTCAAACAATTTAGTTTGCAATAAGTACACAGTTTAGTTCTATTTGACCCATAGATAGGACATTATCGGCATTTGGCGTTCTTCACACTAAAGAGGAAAAAATAAATACAGTAAGCTAATCCCACAATAGGTACATATGTGTACTTTTACTGCATTATTTAGCAAGCGGACCAAGTTACGAATTTAGTTTTTAGCACACCATTTCTCCCCGGATCGAATATTCTCTTTAATTAATTGCCACTAAGACTATTAATGTTGTGTGCTGTTTTGAATAAATCTTGGAAGTAACATCCTACAAAACATCTCCCGTACGGCTGCACAATTCCCATCGCAAAAACCATCCAAGTAAAACGAAGAAGGCGTGCAGGACACTTCTGAAGAAGCAAGTACGAACTTATAAGTTACGTTCTTCTTGTCATCCCATCTCATGAATGCGCCAATGTTAGCTAACCAGCTAGAACTAATTTACATCAGCTTTGTGTGGATACTGGATGTAGTCTGGAGGACCTGCCGGGATCGATAGATGATTGAAATGGATGACTAGAGAGAGAGAGAGGAAGGAAATCTGTGCTCTCAGCGTGATTTGATGATGATGAAGGCTGTTAAATCACATTAAAGATCCGGTGGTTCTAAGTTTTATATATTATTCGGTGGTTCTAAGTTTTATATATAATTTTCAGTAGTGTAGTTTAACTGTTTACTTTGTTCTTGTATTTTGTACGAGGGTCATTCCAGAAATAAGGCGACATATTACCAAAGGAGTTGATAATAGGAAACTGTGTTTATAGCCAGGTCCTTTTTAAGGAAATCAGTTGAAATGGGTTTTAAGGTGAAATATTGCCTTGGGAGCTGATAATATGAATCTATGTTTACAGCCACGCCATTTTTAAGAAAATCAGTTGAAATGGGTCCTTTCTTATCTTAGAAGATGGTCAGCATGCCTTTTTTTTACTAATCACTGCACCCAAAAAGGTTAGTTTACCGGCGAGTCGGTGTGTTTCCACTCGATGGATGGTCTTTTAAACTCAGGTTTTTAGTAGAAAACCCCTATTTAATGCATTTAAAAACACGCTTATATCAATTTCTTATGTTTGTATTATCAAATATTAATTCTAATGACATTATGTTACCAAGTTTTATTGGTAAGTTAATTATTTCCTTATTTTTAGAAATTGTCTGAAAGAAGAAAGAATATTGCGGATGATAGTGTTTAATATGTTTAATAAAATTATTAAAGGCACGTTTAGCGCAACGGTTATCGTTGTACAAAATCAACTCAATCAAGTTCAATTGATAGAAAAGGCTATTTACTTCCCTCTTTGTGGAAAATCCATATTCACTTGGTTATTCCTCTTTCTTGGCAATTACTGACCTCTCTTCGTGACTCTGTGTCTGACCGTGACAGCCCGTGGGTACATGTGTATAGATAATTTTCCAACACCCACGCTTTTTGCTTGTCTACCCACTTGACCCGCTTCTGGTTGTCATTTCATTTGAGCGGTTTTCCCCTATGCATCGCTTGTTTGCCAGTAATCCCTTTTGTTTTCTCAGATGGAACATCCTGTCCTCAGAAACCCTTGATTGACGACTCTGAGAGTTCAATATGCAAATCTGTTTGGGAAACTGTCGGACTTTCATAAAACATTGCCCGGGGCCGTGCGGAAAACCAGGCATAGATCCACAGACTTAAAGTCTTTTTTTCTCATTCTGTAAACCTACCGAAGTTTTTATTCCACCCAAAAAATATTTAAGCCAAGAAACCAATGGTGTAATGGTTATCGTCATAGGAATTGGACACGGCGACACGAGTTCAAAACCTGGACTGATTGCATTTCACATAGCACAAATATCCTTGGGAAAGGTATGAATCCAATTATCCTCCCTCCAGCTATGGGTAAATAGTAGGGCAGACTAGGTTCTTCAGCCTTGGTGAGGCAACTTGTCTAGGAGAAGGAAAACTCTGATTTCAAACCTGTTAAACTCCGCTTAAAAAATTGACCTTGTGTCATATCCTGCCCTTGTGGAGTGGCTGGGTAAATATGATAAACCAAATCGATTTTCCAATTCCAGAAATTTTAATAATTTCCAAATATGTTTTAATTGAACAATTTTTGACTAGTTTCAGTCTATTTAAATGTTTGGTAATAAAGTAATATTTACTCGAGTCTTTACACTCCAAGAAAGTAGCCCAGTTGACTAGGGATGAAGAATACACTGACTGCTTCTCTGCCGGGAGTTAAGCAGCCCCCAAACCAGTGTCCTGGATATGATACTAAACAATTTAATAGTGAGGCTCCAGTAATGCTTGAGCTTTGGGGGAATGCAGAGTAGCCCTTCATCGCCATCGTACCTAGGTCAACTCTGACCAAGAGTGGTTGCACCTGATAGAGTTCTATCTATGGGTCAAATAGAACTTTTTGACATATGACTTGAGTACAAACATGATTTATGCTAAATTTAATTGGTTGAAAAAGAACTGTTTGATTTGTTGAAAAAGAACTGTGTAAATAATTGTGTGATGTTGAATTGAAAGTGATGCATACAATACTTGGAATGAGTTAAGTTTGATCTACGCTAAACTGAACTGTTTCATCATTGAATTGTGTGTAAACAAACGACTGATGTTAATGATACATAATAATACTTTGACCTGTTTAACTTATTTGACTTGTTTACAAATCATATATCTAATATATATGAATAAACCAGATTTGGCATTAAATAACCCAGAATCGTTGACATACCATAAAGCAAAACCTAACCGAACCAATCCAAGGACCAATATTAGCATTGGTTTATTGGTGATATGCTAATACAAACTAAACAGAAAGGAAAAACAAAATAAAGTCAATTACACATTCATATTTCATATGCAAAATATACACGCAGGTAGCATTAAAAAGAAATAATACACAAACAAGCCTCATGGTAGAATTATACACTAATAATTCCATGAACTAGCAGTATATGATAGTGTTGCAAAATAGTAAAATGCTTGCTTGTCAAGTGTGACTTATATAGCTATGATGCTTTTTCCGTAACCTGGTAGGGATTAGAGACGAGGTTGCATAGAGGGGAGATATGCTGTATGAGTAACTGCCAGTTTTTAATGCCACCTTGTTATGTTCTTCATCCAGATCCAGATGGATATCTATGTTCCCCTGAAAATAACAAGAGAGAACAAGTTTATTATAGATAATAAACATCTCAAGGCTTCGCACATATATTTGACATTGAGAAACAGAATCAGTTTTGAGATATAACACATTAAGCTAACATATACAGTAAAAAGGTACGTTAGAGTAACGGTTATTATCATCGATAACTTGAATTCAAATCCTGAATAAGACTGCATTTCACTTCACACAAACGCCCTTCAGAAAGGCATGAATCCATCTATATTCCCCTTGCTACAGGTAAATATTAGAGCAGATTAGGTTCTTTAGCTTTCGTTAGACAATCTGTTTAATAATAAAATTCTGAATTTAAATAGTTGTATTTAAAATGACCTGGTGTCACATCATGCTCAGGGAGGATAGGGTCCTATCTATGTGTCAAATAGAAATATACTGTGTAATTATGCTTAAGTGAATTGTTCGAAATTTAACTGTTTTTAACATTTAAACTGTTTACTTATGCTATGCTGAATTGTTTGAAATAAAACTGTTTTTATATTTTATCGGTGTAATTATGTTAAACTGAATTGTTTGAAATAGAAATGTTTATATTTGTAAAAATGGATTTGGCATTAAATAACCTACAATGGTTGATATGCCATAAAACCAAACCAAACCAAACCAAACGAAGAATATTTTTCCGTTGTTTTCGTTCGGAAAATGAGAAGCTGAAGTTGTTACATTTTCAACAGAAGAAAAAGTGACATAAAAAATGGAAAAAAAAGAAAAACAATTATAAAAAGTCGTGGGAGAATCGGAAAAAAATATTTGATATTTTTGGAACAGCTTAGGAAATTCGAATGTCGAAAGAAAATTTGCATTTTTAATTTTCAGTTTGATTTAATTATTGTCTGATGAAAACAAAAACATGAATTGTTTGCACGATGATGACAGTGTCACTGACGACCGTGAAAAAGTGGTAGAAAAAATGAGGGGAAGTTGGGGATTTTGTTGATGAAGATAATGATGATGATTCTGACTGAGCAAAAACAATGTGAGTGGTGGCAACAGTAGATTTGTTATGATAATAAAATTAACATCTTGTCTGAGATCCTACTCCTTATGTTTTTAGCATGAGTTGTGTATGAAATGTATCAGGCCTGGTTGTGCTGTGTGAGCTATGGGCGAAAGAGGGATAAGCAAATTATGTACTATCTAAACGGATATCGTGGAAGTATATGACTATAATCTTAGCTTTCTTCATGCATTGCATTTTTTCAGATGCTTTTGTTTACACCTCCTCTTTGTTAGGTCGTTCAACAATGAGCATCGAGGAATTAACGCCGAGTAGAAACCAACATATAAACTCGGTTACAAACACAGGAAATGCTTTATCAAGTGTACAGAGACGATACCATGACACGCACACATGTTTCTGAATAGGACAAGAAGTTGAAAGGGTGCAAAAGGTGAAAGATGACACCTAGAGCGGGAGGCTTTCAACCAGCAGGTCTGCTCAACAGTTCTGTGAAGGTTCCCAAGTTCCACATTGAAAGGTTTATCGGCCGAAACTTTTAGTATAGCTATGAAGATGAATACAATAGTAAAAAGAATATTGTAAGTAAAAAAAAATCAGACTTTATATCAGATGATTTGGGTAAATTTGCGCAAAATTGGTGCCAAGTCAGCTGAATGATGATCAGAAAGAAGGCCGGAAGCTAGTCGGTCAGGTCTCCAAACAAGTCCGTGGAATTCTCCGACATTGCTGAGGTTGAAGAAAGCAAAACGTCAAAGTCATGTTGATCACGTTCTCTAATGTGTGTTTGTTTCTGTTTTAAGATCAGCCCTTTCTGGTAATTAAATGCCAAATCATGTTTATTCTTATATAATTTTTGCTGATATTATTTCTAAACGAGCTAATTCACATAGTTTATCGGTTTCAAGTATTTTTATCCAACACAGAGAATTCTATTTAATATGAATCATTTGTGTTCACATACTGAAAGGAGCAGCGCCCTCTCCTACACCTTGGTGTAGTAGCTGTTGAAAAAGGAGCCTTCTGGTCGCCCTCGACTACGGTCGCCAACTTTACTTTATTTTATTTAAACCATAGATGGGATCCTAACTGCTACTACTACTTCGTGTAGAGTGTACCTTGAATAAAAGACAATGAAGGGAACCCCACATTTCCCAAAGCTCTAGGATTACTAGAGCCTCACTATCAGATTGTTTAGTGTCGTGTCAGGACACTAGTTGGGTAGTTCTTACTCATCTGCGAAAATTCAGTCGGGGTTTTCTACTGCCTGGGCTGTTTGATACGTGGAGCTTCACCCACTACGAGTTTTTACCACAGTGCCAGATGATCCATTAGCAAGACTTCTAGGAGATCCTGCGGCTAATGTGACCATGAATACGCAAAAAATGGCTCTTCTTTATAACAATGCACATTGCTCAAAACACCCTAAGCTTCCGGCAGTTCCAGACCAAGAGATACATCACTATTCTCAAACAATTTCCTCATTCACTTATTCTTGCTCCGTGTGACGTTTTTTATTTTCTCCGAACACAAGGGTGATTTTGAAGGCACAGAGGCCATCAAGACGGTCGTAAGGACAAATCGGACAGGCATGCCAGAAGACTTTTCAGCAATGCATAGATGCATGGCAGAGAAGGATGGGAAAATCCATTAGACTTGAGGGGAATTTGAAGAGGTAACCATGTAGTTTTTTGTTTGGAACTAAACAAATTGTTTGTGACACCAGACAAGTTACTTTTCAGACACATTTCGTATACTTATAGGGATAGAAGATTTTGGTCATTTTTTTCAGTTTCATAGGTTTTTGGATTCATATATATATCTGACAACATTGTTTTCTTTCTTCTTTTGGCATTTAATTCGTTGGCAGTTTCTTTGCATGTGGAGGCTGCAAATGAATTACTTAAATAAGGAAGAAAAGAAACTAAGATACCTTTAAAATTTCAATATTATTTTGGGGTTTCATACTCAAAATGTCTTCCTTGACCACTAGAAGAACAGTCGCATCTCCCAAAAGAGGTGCTGGAATGTACTGAGGGTGATAGGTCCAAAGTTAATGTTTTTAGTAGTGGATGATAAGTCCACTTGGTTTTTCTAATATAGGCTACTGTTTAAGGAGACACGTTCTTATGCAAAGTACGAGACTTGGGCGAACATGTATGCTGCGTGCTAGCAGCTGAGAGAAAGAGCATCCGTCATGTATCAAAGGTAAAACTGAAGTGAGAACGAGTTTCTTTTTTGAGCCGATAAGTGTTTTTCAGGCATGTGCAATTCCTGCTTCCTGTCAGGCGCTTCTGGGAACCACAACCTTTTTAACTTATTTCCTTTTATTTTTATTTATTAATTTTGTCCTTTTTAATCTCTTCATACTTTTTATCGGCTAGCTTTCTTATTTCTAACTAGTAAACTTATAAGAGATAACCTGGGTACTACGTTTGATGTTAATCCTTTAGTTCTATATATCTTTGGTGTGGGGAGTACCCTTTTATAACTATTACTCCAAGGTCAACTCTGAATCAGTTTTGTAGAACATATTAAGGTCCCATCAATGTGCTTAGTAGATTTGTTATTCATATTAGATCGCTATCCTTTATGTCATATAATTGTCGATTATTTGTTTTAAGAATCGTTACTTGAAGCTATTATTGTTTGTACGGAATAGAAAAAATTAAATTAAATTAAAAATGATTATTAAAAATATGCAGAAACTCCCAGAGGCCTCTGACAGGAAGAGGAGCGACGCATGCGCAAAGAAAAGGAACCACCCGGAAAAAAGAAAGAATCTCGTTTCCTTTCCACGGTGACCAGCGAAGTGATAACACCTAAATCTTCATGCTACTGGTGGAAGGCGCCATGCGCCGTCTTTGGACGACGCGTTGGCTAGCCTTTCAACTGGTGGTGGCCATCTCCTTTGCCAGCGACCCTCGACTGGAGCACCGAGTGGTGGACTCATCAGAGTCATAATTGAGACACCAAATAACGGATTTAAAAATTACAATTGAAATAACACCGGATTTAGACACATCTCCCAAAGGCGTCTAACAGGTTGTTAACGCTTTGAACACCGAATTTGAATATATATACCCAACATCGATGAAACATATTAACACCTTGACTGGGAGATTCAACCATTTCATTTGAATTCAGGAAGAATTTCCGCACTAACTGAATGATTGTTGAACCCAGAAATAAAGGAAAAATATAAAAGATATCTTCGTCTCCTATCTCTTCCTATCTTCTTCTTTCATGTAATTCCTTTACAGCCTTCATATTCAAGGAATTAAACCAGCAAGACAACGTGGGGTAAGAATAGACGAAGCCTGAATGGAGTCAGATAGCAAACGGTAACAGAGGTTGCCTTGAGACACCATATGTTTACTAAGGATTATTATTAGTTACTTGAAACCATATAGCTGGGTCGGAGCAAATGACAATTATCAAATAGAAATTATTGATTGAAACCATATAATTATTAGTATTCGACAGAAATGCTTAAAAGCATACAATAGGTGGTAAATTATTCATATTCGATAGGAATATTGGATACCATCTACCTAATCAAACCATGCGTAAAAAAATCACTAAGCAAAAACTACACAAAAATGAAAATACGAACACTAACTGAACGCAATTCTTTAACTTTTAGACGTAAAATATCTTAAATTGAGTTACATGCTGTTCAAATCAATTACTCAATTATTCATTCTAGTAATCTATAAGCGAACCAGATATAATATAAACAAATAAGCTTGAACAATATTCCTTTTTGCAAATAAGTTGAAAGGGGTTAACACTTTCATTGATAGTATTATAACTGGTCCCCAATGAGCATATCTGCTGTCTCTGAAAATAACATTACAACTTTCAGTTATTGGGTAAAGTTAAACAAATTGATTTTTAGTGTGGAGGCTAATTTCTTTTCCGTTGCTACGCTGTTCGTGTATTCATCGGACTACAAGTACTCCGTATTTGGGTTTATCTAAAAAGACAATAATTGTGTAATTGTTATTTTGGGAGGTGCCCGTGGTGTAATTGTTATCGTCGTAGGAAATGAACACGGCGACACGAGTTCAAATCCTGGACGAGACTGATTGCATTTCACATAGTACTAATTAATACCCTTGGGAAAGGTATGAATCCAATTATTCTCCCTCCAGCTATGGGTAAATAGTAGGACAGACTAGGTTCTTCAGCCTTGGTTAGGCAACTAGTCTAGGAGAAGGAAAACTCTGAATTCAAACCTGTTAAACTCCGCTTTAAAATTGACCTTGTGTCGTATCCTGCCCGAGCGGAGGGGTTGGTAAATAGGATCTAAAAAGACAATAATTCAAATTTTTATTTTCATGGCATGTGACTTCCTTCGATTAAAAGATTAACGCGACAATTGCACAACCTTCAATATATTATATGTGATTGCTTTAATTGAATAATTGATGGGTTTTAACGTATAGGATTATTTTATGCCTGGTGAGGTTAGGAAATTGCGTTCATTGTACGTCTATATTTATATGTTTAATTAGTTTTTTTAAGGTTTTATGATTTTAAATAATTATTTCGATTTAATAATAGTCCTTTGTTAGCACACAGTTGTATGGTTTTGAGTAAGTAATAATAATATTTAGTCAACAATTATAACTTCAAGAAAATATTGTTAGTAGAGTGTTCGCCAATGGCCCGGGAGACCTGGGTTCAGTCCCAGGTCGAGTCATACCAAAGACTCAAAAAATGGTACTTGATGCCTCCTTGCTTAACACTCAGCATTATAAGGTACGGATCAAGGTTAAAGTAGAACAATCCAGGGAAGGAGTAGCGCCCTCCCCTACACCTTGGTGTAGTAGCTATCGAAAAGGGAGCCTTCGGGTTACCCTCGACTATGGTCGCCAACTTTAAATAATTTGCACACTGTTATATATATTAATAATTTGTGAACAATTATAAGTTCAAGTAACTGTTTTAATACAACCAATTTTCCCACAGTTATATGGCATCAAGTATTTTATCTCATACAAATAATTGTAAAAACTATTTGGCCCTTGAATGTGACCATCAATGGTACAAACTCTCCGGATCGGAGTGATCGTGAACACAGTGACAATAAAGGAGTGATTCCATACTCCCTAACTCTTCAGAACTGTTGCCTCACCATCAGAAGTAGTTTAGTGTCATAAACATGAGATTCCTTTTTTGAGGAAGAAATCTTATCCCTCGGTATGATCTCTAATCGACGCATTCTGAGTTCCGTCGGTAGGACTGTCTTATATTCGGCCGATATTTGTATAAAAGAAAGGTTCATAAAAATGATGTGATTATCGCTGATTTTCTTAACTTGTTTTTCTTAGAAAGACGAAGTTGTGACCCCCCGCCCGCAAAAAAAACAGACACTTCTTCATCTAACAAAATCCGTTCAAAAAATCAATTTCAATATCAGAAGACAAAATTATTTCATTAAATGATAATTTTTTTCCCCAAATTCAAAGCAGGGAAAAAACTAAAAACGTCTTCTACTTTCAAAATCTGACAAGATGGCGTTACGGATAAACCTATTGTGTCTGTCTTAATCCTTCCCTTCTTACAATTCAGTATGGATATTTAGAATTAAGTGTCAGATATCGTACGCACAGCTGCGCAAGAGAACATTATTCTAACAAAAAAGTTCGAAACCATATAACAGAAGATTGTTTATAATAACAATAGTTGCACCTCACAAAATAACAGCTGTATAGTGACTCACCTCCTATCTTTAAAACCATCCAAGTAAGACGAAAAAGACATGTGTCAGCATTAAGTTGTCTATAATCCCGTGAAATGGGGTTAGACTCCTGAAAAAGAGTTGTGTTGAAAATGACACTAACCTGCATTTGATAATGAGATTTCAGTCCTGGATATCTTAGAAATAAGGAGTACATCTTCATTGCTATTAATTCCATGTCCACTCTGAATCGGAGTGGTAGTATCTATTTGGGTTGTTGTATAGGACAAATATATCTAGAAGTTGCACCCCACAAAGCAGCAGCTATACAGCCACCGACTACCCATCACGAAAACTATCAAAGTTTGACGAACCTGACATGCAAGACACTGCTGGAGAAGTCGAGACGAGCTCATAAGTGATGAACTCATGTGGACCCCTCCACATGGCTGAACAAAAACAGGGCCACCTGCTCTAACCTACATACAGCAGCTCTGTGTGGATACGGGATGTAGCCCTGAGGACCTGCTGGAGGTGGTGAACGATAGAGATGGGTGGCGAGAGAGGGTCAGGGATATCCGTGCTGATGGCACGATAAGATGATGATGATGATGATGATGATGATATCTGTTTCAAATTTATTTGTATAAAAGAGGAATATTTGAGACCATATAACTGAAGATTGTTTATATTAACAATAGTTGCACCTCACAAAACAACAGCTGTTTAGCCACTCACCTCCCATCTTTAAAACCATCCAATTTTGACGAACAAGACATGTAAGACATTGCTGGTGAAACAAAAACGAACTCTTAAGTGACGTGGAGCCCTACACATAGATATATAAGTGTAGACTGACCAGCAAGAACTTATATACATTTGCTCTATGTGGACACAGGGTATAGTTTGGAATACCTGCTGGGAGTGGTGGGTGATAGGTACGGATGGAGGGAGAGAGAGAGAGAGTCAGGGAAATCCGTGCAATCTGCGCGACTTGATGATGATGATGATCTATAGTTACTTTAGGCTACATTTGTTTACTGAGGATTTACATTATTAGTTACATGAAATCATATAACTGCGTGCAAAAATGATTATGATTAAATAGAAATATGAACTTGAAACAATGTTTTTGTTTAGACTCTTAGAATTAAATAATAATAATAATATAGTCGAGGGTGACCCAAAGGCTCCCTTTTCAATAGCTACTACACCGAGGTGTTGGGGAAGCGCGCTTCTCCATTCCCAGGATTGTTCCACTTTACCCTTAATCCTCACCTTATAAATCTGAGTATCAAGCAATGCGGCATCAAGTACTATTTTTGAGTCTTTGGTATGACTCGACCTGGAATTGAACCCTGGTCTCCCGTACCATTAGCGAACACTCTTCTCATAAGACCAATGGCCCGGTTGTATTCGATCGTAATATTTGATATTACATAACTAGGCATAACAACTATCTAAAAATGTTAATATAAACGTAAAATTTACTCAGTTTCTTAACATATTGGCATAAAATAACCCAGCCTGGTTGAAATGCCATTAAAACCAATCAATTATCAGTACCCCTTGCTACATAAATCTTCAGAAACAACTACACAAAATATGTCAATATGAATGTTCGATGAATGCTATTCCCTAAAGTCTACGCATAAAATATCCCTAGCCGTGTTGATATGCCGTTAAAATCTATTAGCCAATCAATCAACTAAAGGCTTCAGGGAATCCGACCATAGCAAAAATTACTTACTTTGCTCCTTTGTTTCCCTTGTCTCACAAACGTATACCCGTGGGTTTCCAAAGTAACACGAATACATTGTTCTATAGTGTAGCCAACATTTTTCTTTGCCTTTAACAAATGATGTAATATTAAAATCAGAGGAGACCTACGAGTTTGTCAATGCAGTCTATCTCTTTCAATCCAGTTTCGTTCTATAGAATAAGGGGTTCAGGCGAATTGCAATGGTAATGAAAAGATAACAGCTTAGTCCTTAGAGGTGTTGAAGAGAATTTTCTGTCCCATTGATCAAATTAACGTCAGCTGATCGATCAGAGGCCATATCAGAATGTTTAAAGTTTCTCGAGGTCATATGATAAAACGTTGTGCCATCAACAAAGATAAAGCCGGGATAAATCAGAAACCTATCCCAGAAGAGAATGATTTTAATTATGATACGATGTTTGAAAACACTATATATAGATATGTATGTGTGTGTGTGTGTGTGTGCGCGCGCGCTTGAATACATATATGTATATATATGTTTGGTTTGGTTTCCTCGTTTAATGGCATATCAGTCTTAGTGGGTTATTTAATGTCAAAGCCATCCTTATAGAAGTACTGTTTAACTCATAACCGGGAGGATAAGAGGGTTCATGCTTTTCTCGTGTTAATTAATCTGAAATTGAACGTAATAGCGCAGTTAGAGTTTGAACTTGTTCAATACAAATATCTCAGTCTAGCTCGTCAGCCAAAACACATCGGGGACTCCCAACAAATGCGAAGGCACGTTTAGCGTAATAGTTACCATCATTTGAAATGGAATCTGCGAGTCTATTTCAAACCTGTACAATGCTGTTTGCTTTTCGTTTCATTGGTTGGTTGGTTGGGTTTTATCGCATATCAACCTTTGTAGGTTATTTAACTCCAAATCCATTTTTATACAAATAATCAGTTCTATTTCAAACAATTCTGTTTAGCATGAGTGTACATTTTAATCGTCAAAAAACATTTCTATTTCAAGCTATTCAGTTTAGTCAAGCAGTTCTAATACAAACAATTCGGTTTAGTGAAAGAATAGTTTTCGTGCATGCACATTTAAATGTCAAAGCAGTTCTATTTTAAACAATTCAGTTTTGCGTAAGTACAGTTTCAATTTCAAAAACAGTTCTATTTCAGACCATTGAGTTTTGCATTGGTACACAATTTAGTTCTCTGACCCATTGATATGACCGTATCCAGTGCTACCACTCCGGATCACAGTTGGAAGCGATGGCAATGAAGGGGTACTCTGCATTCCCAAAATATCCATCCTTACTACAGCATCACCATCATATTGTTTAGTGTCATATCTTGAGGGGGTCTTGCCTTTCTGCAAAGATGCAATCGATATATTCTACAGCCCCACCGACTGTGCAAGGTTCATTCCGTATATATTTCTATGTATATGTGTGTGCTTGTGGGTCTGTGTGTATGTGTATCTATATGCATATTAATGTTTATATATGTGTATATGTAAAGTATATATCTGTTGATATGTAAAAAAAAATTATTTTGTTAGTCAAAAGAGAAAAAGAAAACATTTCAAAATGAACTGGTCAACTAAAGGATTGATATCTTTCTAACAATTATTTCTTTCATTCTTACATTTATGCATGTTTTCAGCTTGTTGCATTCGTCAGTGATCATTAAGTAATTTACAAAATTTTTTGCTTGGAATTGCCAACTAACAATCCTACGTGAGTGATTTTGAGTCTCATTGGGTACCCTATTCATTTGGCCTTGTGCCATAACTAAGCAAAAAACCTAGTAAATACTAAATGTTCTCTGACGAAAGCAACAAGCTGGAAACATACACGTATGTAAGAAATGAATAAAAAATATCAGTTTTTAAGTAGACCTATTTATTTTGAAATACATGTATATATATATATATAGAGAGAGAGAGTGAAGCGCCCAATGTGTAATGGTTACCGTCTTAGAAAATGGGCATGGTACTATTTACCAACCCCTCCGCTCGGGCAGGATATGACACAAGGTCAATTTTTAAGCGGAGTTTAACAGGTTTGAAATCAGAGTTTTCCTTCTCCTAGACTAGTTGCGTCACCAAGGCTGAAGAACCTAGTCCGTCCTACTATTTACCCATAGTTGGAGGGAGAATAAGGGGGTTCATACCTTTCCCAAGGGTATTTGCCCGAAAGTGAACGTAATAGCGCGACTGGAGTACGAACTCGCGTACTACGATTCCGCAGTTCATCGCTTTAACCATTACACCACGAGGACACCCTTGGGCATGGTAACTCGTGTTAAATCCTAGTTAAAGCTGTTTATATTCCACATAACGCAAATACATTTGGTAAAGTTATTCATCCAGCAATTCTCCCTCCAGCTATGTCTAAATAGTAGGGCAGACTTGGTTCTTATGGTACCCTGTCTAGAAGTAGGCAAACTCTGAATTATCGATAGTTAAACTCTGCTTAAATATTGATCTTGTGTTCGTTAGGAGAGGTTGGGTAAATACATACACACACACACACACACACACACACATATATATATATAAGATCCGAGGAGAAAATCCAAAGGTTTGGAATATCCATTTGAGATCTCAATCTCAACGGTTATCGGCGTATAATTAATTTGGGATTAAAAATACATCAAAACTCAACGTGCAGAGCTAAAAGATTCTTTTATATAAAATTTAAAATGAAAAACTTATTTCTTTGGTGTCATTATAAATCTATTTCTGGATGTGATGACCATCATCAGATATTGCACGAAAAAAAAAATGTGTGTGTGTTTGTGTGAGTATACGCAAACACAGAATGAGAGACAGAGAGAGTAATTAAGGGAAGAGATAGGCAGAAAGATAGATATTTTGAGAGAGAGGGAGAGAAAGAGAAAGCTATAGAGAGAGGAAAACAGATCAATGATGACGTTGCTCGACTCACTAGTTACTAGTTTATTTGACTTGTTCACTGTATAACGTAATAAAAATATGATTTATATAGATATGCTTACTTAAGTGCCTTTAAAATGTACTGGATTTTGTCTCTTCTGCATTTTGCATGAAGCATGCCTTTTACTTCGTTGGATTTCCACGGCTGATTTGAATACAACCCTTCCATGTTTAACATATATCCTCAAAGTGAAGAGCTCAATGATAGTTTTCAACAGGAACATAAAAATGTCAGTTAAAGAAACTTAGAAACGAAAAAAATTATTATCATTCTACGAATGAATATGCTCCGTCAGCAATCCCTTTTTCATCACATTTCTTATTGCATATCATATCATTTATAAATTTTTTTAAAAGCTCTCAAAAGAAAAATATTTTCCCTGCTAAGATTTTTTGCTAGACAATGACCAAAGGTCAAAGCAAGTCGAGAACAATAAAAAATAACACAAAATAAATATTATTATTGTCTTGTCAAATGAGTAGAGTGTTCGACAATGGTTTGGGAGACCGGGTTTCAATCCCAGGTCGAGTCATACCAAAGACTCAAAAATGGTACTTGATACCACCTTGCGCAACACTCAGCATTATAAGGTACGGATCAAGGGTAAAGTGGAGCAATCCAGGAAATGGAATACCACCCTCCCCTACACCTAGGTGTAGTTGCTAATTAAAAGGTTGCTTTCGGTCACCCTTGATTACGGTCGCCAACTTTACTCATATATATATATATATATATATATATATAGAGAGAGAGAGAGAGAGAGAGAGAGAGAGAGAGAGAGTATTCTCCTGTTCTCAGTTTCATAGGTATAAATCTGTTATCGTCTGACCTAAATTAGTTCGACGAGAGAAAGCAAATGTTTTCGTGTCTGCCCTGGGGTGCAAATTCTAAGCGCTTGTTCAGTAGTTTATTGGATTCAGAGAATTCGATAATTTTTAAACTATTTTCTAGACATACATAAAAATAACTATTTCTTTTGTGATCTGCTATAGAGCTAAATTAGGACTGGTGACAGCACATTTATATCTCTGGGAGAGGAGAGCTCCGTATATTTTTGAGATTAACAATTCGCACTTACATACAGTATTTAGTAATTCACCTGATTATCGTAGACAGCGTAAAAAACGGATTAGAGAAAAAAATGTCTGTAAGTATATATTTAGGGTGTCTCAATATCTATAGGACCCATGTGACTGATAATCCCTCGTCTGATTATAATGTTGTTTTCTTCTTTGTTTCGGATTTGAAAATAGTGTACTATAACAACTATTTATCCTCGATCACAATATCTTGACAAGACAGGGAAAATATTTTGCGTAACTGCTTATTTGGAGATGAAAACATTCAAAACTGTCTCAAAATAGATGCAACTCATTGATATAATAGTTATTACTGAAACTATGAACTCAAAAAATTGCATGTCCTAGAAGCTGATTTTATAACAAATTAAAAAAACATATTGATATGATGTCTCTAGCTCAAAGGATGAATTTTTACAGGATGTATTCAAAATGACTGCCATTGCTCTTGTTTCAATAATCAACCATTAAAATATTAATGGGTGCCATCTATTTTGAGACACCCTGTATTAAGATAGATATATTAGCTGTAACCTTCACGCGATAACAAAATTTTAAATTTTTTTTCAGTTTTTATGCTTTACTTTTAAACGTGTGTATTCGTAGGGTTTCCGTTTTGACAACCGTTGGGGTCGTATACTGAGACTTTTGAAAAGGAGTCGAGATTTCTAAGCTGATTTTAATGATACAGTCATTATATATATATATATATATATATATATATATATATATATATATATATATATATATATCCAGCCATCAAGCCCTGAGCAGACCTTTAACTGCGGCCGTTGGTATCATGCCTGTCGGTTCCACATCGGCTTTCTGCAAAGAACCTGCATGTAGTCAGCGTAGATCGACCCTTCTTGATCTTCGTTCACGAAACAAAACCATAATGATGATGTTGTTGATCACACACACACACACCCACATACATACACGTGGGCCACTGCTGGAGAAGCAAGGACGAACTTATAAATGGCGTTCTTCAATGGACTCCTACTCATGGATGCGCTGAAAGATTAAAATAATTTTTGCTATATTTAATGCAGAATTTTGCTAATACTCCTTTCCCAGGATTGCTTCACTTTACCCTTGAAACGTACCTTATATTGTTGAGTATTAAACAAGGAGGTATCAAATACCATTTTTAAAGTCTTTGGTATGACGCGGCTTGGGATTGAACCCAGGTCTCCTGGACTATTGGCGAACACTTTACCTACTAAGCCAATGAGCCGGTTTTGTGTACAGAAGTTAAATTATTGGTATTACACAGTAATACTTTAACAATTGAATGTGTGTAAATAAATGATTTGTGTTATATAGCAACATTTGAACCCAATTCACACTGTGGGTCCAAATGATTTATATTGTCACGTGATATCCCACTGAGACGATGGAAGTGGGATGACTGCTGTTTGAATTAACAGTAACCTGACTTGGATGACATCTAGTAGCCCTAACAAAATCGCCTGACCAGTGGGGTGGAAGGTAGAAGCCAAATGATTGGCTGGGGCCCTAAAACGGAAGTGGAACCCTTCTCCCCGTCGGCGAAAAAACCGAGAAGAAATGTTAGTTATTGGAAGGGGCTCGTGGCAGACAGACCCATAGCCATTTACTCCGGGTGAAGAAGACAAAAACATATCTTGGACACGAGGGACCCAAGTTCTTCAAGCCAGTGTTAGAAATAGCAGAAAGTCTATTAGCCCGTGTAAGATGAAATATTCTCCAGTGGAACCCCGTCGAAAAATGAGATAAGTAACTTTGGGACTATTTTTCCTTTATACCCAAATTGTATATACAACTCTCTCTCTCTCTCTCTCTCTCTCTCAATTTGAAGATACACGAAAGAACAGGAAAGAAAAGAAAGACATTTATGTTCATGGACTGTTCAATTATTATATGTTTTGACACTTTGAAAGTGTATATAATTGTAGTAAAAGATTCTTATATTTTAATGTCACCACGTGGTCTAAGTTGTTCTTTGCAGTTCTGCTACGAATTTGTTGTGTCACATTTCCTTTTCAGCTTATATTCGCCTTATGTTATCTTGCTTAGAATTGTCCTATTAATTCCTTAAAAATATCACACGGGAAACCGGAGTTGCCGACTACTACAATATAATATAATTACGACTAAAACCTATTGGTCCATATCTTCTGTTGTCTAGGAGAGGAAGTTTAGTGGCCTTGGTGGGTGTGTGGATAGTGTGAAATTTGGAACTCCTTGCCAGCGGCGGTCAGTCTGGCCCTAAATTAATCCCTCACGTAATATGCCAGGTCTTATATGCCTGAGAGAAAAACTCTGAACGAGGACTTATTCTATAGGGGATCAAATGCCAACCTGTCCCGTCTTCACACGTGCGAAAATAAAACCCCGTTCTGGGATAAAAGTAAACCTTTCGCGTCACAATATCAAATGGAATCATTAGTTTTAGTTGGGTTTGGTTTCTTTGTTTTAAGGCAAATCAACACTGGTAGGTTATTTAATGCCTAAAGCCATTCTCCCAGAAGAACAGCAGTGGTACTATTTAACCCATAGGTGGGAGGATAAGGCGGTTCATCCCTTTACCAAGGGTATTTGCCCGAAAGTGAACGTAATAGAGCGACTGGAGTACGAACTCACAACGATTCCACAGTCCAGCGCTTTACCAATTACACCACGAGGACACCCCCGTTAGTTTTAGATAGCAATTCTAGAAACTATTTAACTGTAAGGAACCAATAACAATACTTCAAACTATTTAAGTGTATGCAAAGAAATGAGGAATACTAAAAATAATTTTTCTTATTCAAGAACCCAGTACACGATTTGAACTCAGGAGACTGATTCCAATTAGGTAGAATTCATTGCCATCAGAAAAGGATTTTGCTGTCCGGCTTCCATAACCTGTTAGAATTCTTGTTGCCTTTTTGATCTTATGCTCAAAGACTCCAGTGTGAGTCAAACAAAAGATACGTTTTTCTAGTAGAAACTATATGTAGCAATTGAGTTGCTGAAGAAAGTTGCAACTGGTTTAAATGCTCTCTTTCTAATTTTTCTTATTTAATACGAATACTTGAACCCATTTAACGACGTGCAAAAATGATTCATTGTATTAAATTGCAACACTAGGACCTATTTAACGATGTGCAAATGAATGAATTAGATTGAATAGAATTATTTGTGTTCAGTATGTTATATTCTCATGTGCCGTATCACAACGACACAATAATTAAACAGACGCAGGAAGACTTCTTTACAAATATATACCTCTCACTTTATTGCAAGGGTTCGAAAAGGGTTACTCAAGGTTTGCGTGTGAGAGGGAGTTGGAGATCGAACAGAAACTGCAATATTCTGACCCCCACACTTATGGCCGTCAACGTTGTGTCTTTCTCGTTTTCCAGATGCTCAACCGGAGGCCCTGGGTTCCACTCTGCTGGGTGTTGGCTTTCTTTACTGCATCTTATCAGCATCTTCTCTGAACCCCAATTCGTCAGGGCCCCAAGCCCCTTCGGCCTGGTGTGGCTTTCCCTACCACCTCTCGACTCCAACTGGAACTTGAACTCAACTGCAACTCAACTGTTGTCTTAACTGCGTTATATAATAGTTCAACGTACACTCGATCGCCCACTCGATCTTTGAAATCGAATGTTTAATCACCATCAAGCGGAAATAACTGTCATGCAGTTCACAGGTCACTCTCTTCCGGTGCATCAGTCTATGAGTGTACCATGGGAATTTTTTAGCTCGTCCCATTTCATCAGCCAATTTCCGCCCACGTGATTTCCTCTCCTAATTGCCATTGGAATGTGTCATTTCCTTCCGGTGCATCACCTTGAATGGCATTTTGGGTCGGGTCTAAGGTCAAAATGCAACAAGTAGAAATACTTGGAACCTTGCAACTGTGTGCAAATAGAACTATTTCTATAAGCAATAATGGAAAGCACTTCACTTTCTGCAAACGAATGACCAATATTATATAGAATTATTAGTTTTAGATAGAAATACTTGAAATCGTTTAACTGGCTGCAAACAATGACAATACTTGAGTACAAAAAAAATTACCACTAATTTAGAGAATAAAATTAACGACATGCAATTCGCTTACAAATCATGATTAACCAAATGACTGGTGCTAAATTAAATTCTAAGTGTTAGATAAGAATTCTTGAAAGCATTTGTGCAAACAAATAAGCTCTGGCTTGTTAAAAATGTTATCTACAAACTATTTGTTTACCAGTTATATATTAGATACATATAGTAAAACAGGATTTGGCATTATATAATCTGCAAGGGTAGATAAGCCAGAAAACTAACCAACCAACCAATCAACGATATAAGATTGAGCTAACTTCAATTCACACGACAGGCTTCATATCTTTCATTGATAAATATCAGTTCACATCCCAGTCAGCAATACGACTTTCTCAGTCACCTTGCGTGTTTTCACTTAACAACAGATATGTTTTTGTCTTAAGTAATCTTTGATGACTCCATTAAGAAAGGCCAAATTCACAATGATAATTTCTAAACTCGGCAAGAAAAAAAAAAAAAAAAAAAAAAGATAAAATGAAAACCTTGGAATTTGCCCTGCCTAATTATCAAAATCACAATCTATACATCAGAAAAAAAAAAAGATATTTTCGGAAATTAGTTATGATTTTGAAGATATAAAAATCTTTAAATTTTCGAATTCAAAATTTGTTTATCAAATATTACGATCTTTCTTCTTAAAAAAAATTTTTTCTACTTCCTAAACGGAAAATTCATCTCGCGTATATGTTTATCCCAACCCTTCCGCACGACCCGCATGGGATACAAGGTAGATTTTTAAATGGAATTTAGAAGATTTGAATAGAAAGTTTTCCTTCTCTTAGACTGGTTTCCCTAAGAAGATTAAAGAGCCTAGTATGCCCTACTATATACTGAAGTGATAATAGTTGGATGCATATATTTCCCATGGGTTTAGTACCATGGAAACTGCAAACAACTTTATCTAGGATTTGAACTCGTATTTGCCATGTCCATTTCATACGACGATAATCACACTACGAGTGACTCGATTCAACCGACATTTAAGATTTGAAGATATACAGCGTATTAAGTAATACACAAACTGGCTTGCTAGGGTAGAAAAGACGAAGTACACATTTGTGGCCTTCAGTCAGATTGAATTGATATTATATATATGTCCGACTGACATAAAGTAAGCCGGGTTACGATCCCAGCTTGAAGCATCTCGCGTGTCTAACCACACAAAAGAGTTCTAATACAACGAAACAGTTCGTCTATGTATGACAATTTATATATATATATATATATATATATATCATTACGTCAATCGGACACGTACACACACACACACACACACACACACATATATATATATATATATATATATGTGTGTGTGTGTGTGTGTTTCCGAATGACGTAAAGACAGCAGGATTACGATACCAACTTGAAGCATCTTGCGTGCCTAGACACACAAAAGAGTTCTAATACAACGAATCAGTCCTTCTGTGTAGGACAATATATATATATATATATATATATTGGAAGAAATGAGTTGAATCTTACTGAATGTACGTAGAAAATGTAAAACGGAAGAAAAATATGTTTGATAGTTTGTTTACTTGCCAACGCGTTTCATCTTTTGCATTAAAAAAACATTGAAGTCGAAATGTGTTGGCAAATAAACAAACTAGCAAACATATTTTTCTTCCATTTTACCTTTTCTACGTATATATATATATATATATATATGTGTGTGTGTGTGTGTGTGTGTGTGTGTGTGTCTAACTGAATTTACGTCAGTTGGGTTACAAAACCAACTTGAAGCATCTCTCGTGTCTAGCCCCACAGAATAGTTCTAATAGAAAGAAACAGTCTCTCTCTCTCTCTATATATATATATATCTATATATATGTGTGTGTGTGTGTGTGTGTGTGTATTGTAACCGAGTAAGGGTTCTTAGGACTTAGGAGGAATTAAAAGAAATATAATGGTATAACTTCACCTCTTATAAGTATAGGAATTTCAGAGACGCTTTGGCAAATGAAGAACTCGTTGGAATAAGTGTATGTCCAGAAGAAAATCAATGTTTCCTTTTTATGTTGGAAAACATAGTTACGAAGGTTATTAAAAACGGGGAATTGAAAAAAAAGAATTCTTTTTATCAGAGTTATTTTCCATAAGTGTAAAAACTGCTCTGTTTGGAATTTCTTTATAGCCCAAATTATTTTAATCTTAAAAAAGTTTTGTTTTCAGGCTATTCAAAATGGCGGTGAATCAAACACGGTACTCGTGGGTTTAACAGAGGCTTGAAGAAAGATCACTCGTTAAATCGTTGGTTGTTGATTATTACAAACTATATGAAATTTAAAGAAGAATTTCTGATGTGTATGGAGAAGAATATTTTAATTTAAAAAATGCATACAAATTGACCAAACAAGGATTTGCTAGTTCAAGCTTAAGTTGAAAAGATATTCTATTGATGAGGCATACTGATTCATTTGTCATGAAATCTTTCTGAGCGGAGCGGTCAGTAAAGGTCATGCAACAGGCCCCATCACCTAATTTCCTCTAAAAAGCGCAATTAAAAACCATGATTTCTATTCCGAACCCCAATGGAAAATTCATTTTATTTATTGAATGACTCTCGTATTTTCTGTATAATCTGCACTGATAAAACTTAATCGTTTTATTTGATGATGACAATGATCAAACTGCGACAGTCGCAATAATTCCAAAGATAATGTGTAAAATCCTCAGATTAACCGGGTATTTTCTGTATGTTGACTTATTTCCATCTCCTTTCAGATACCGTCAGTTCCTACAAGCACGGAACAAATTACGTGATTTCATTTCAATAACCTTTCATTCAAAGAAACACCTTTTGAACTATTGTTAATTGATTTTTTCAAACTATGTCGTAAATATGTAAATCACCGTTTTGTTTTTCGAGTTTCTGCATATTTCGAGCGAGGACTAAAGAGAAAAACATTGCGGAGTAATTTCAGTTTTCTTTAGTTGTGGTAAACGAATATATCTGAATGCCAATTATAACTGTAGCCTTGTCAGTTGGCAGGGTAGAATACGCCTACTGCATCTCAGCAGGGAGGTAAGAAGTTCCCCCAATAAGTGCCTTGTATACCACTTTAAACCATCCGATGGTGAGGCTCCACACCTGAAGCTCTAGGGAATGTAGACTATTCCTTCATTGCTATGACTCCCACACCCACTAAGTAATAGTAACCTTTAGGTTCCCATTCATTAGTCAGTTAGTACTATTTACTCATTTACTATATTTAAAACCATTTAACAGTGTACGAACATATGATTAATGTAGAATTGAATTATTTGTTTTTAGATAGCAATATTTAAACCATTTGACTTTGCAAATAAAACTATTTTTGTTGGCAATCCTTGAAACCATTCAACTATGTGCAAACAATATTTTAAAACATTTAACTCTGACCTACAAATGAAATCGGGCTCGTTTAAAGAGTGTTGCCTACAAAATCTTCATTTTAAAATCTTTATATACATACTAACAGGATTTGGCATTGAATAACCTGCAAGGATTGATATGACCAACCAATCGGATAATAACTGTGATACTTTTTACAAACACACACACACACACACACACACACACACACATATATTTATATAGTAAACTAATATCTTGTCCGAGTGTAGTCGAGGGCGAAGGCTCCTTTTCAATTACTCCAACACCGAGATGTTAATCAAGTAGCTACTCCTTTCGTTGGATTGCTCCACTTAGCCTTGATCCATATATTATAATGCCGAGTGTAAAGCAAGGCGGCATTAAGAACCATTTTTGAGTTTTTTGTATGACTCGACATGAGATTGAGCTTCGGTCTTCCCCGCCGCTGACGAACGCTCTAACAATTATGCCAATGAGCCGGTATAAGTAAATTGGCGGACCGTAGTCGGGAGGAACCCGAAGGCTCCCTTTTCAATAGCAATTACATCGTGGTGCAGGGAATATCGCTAATCCTTTTTCCTGAATTGCTTGACTTTACCCTTGATCCCTACCTTAAAAGGCTGAGTGTTAAGCAAGGAAGCTTCAAGTACCATTTTTTAAGTCTTTGTTACAATCCGACCAAGGATTGAACCCCGGTCTCCCAGACCATTCGCGAACTCTGTAATCATTATGCGAATGGTGGCGCATGATGGACCGGTTATCATCGTAGGAAATATAATTAGTGACTCATAAACAAATCATGAACAAATGTGGTTCCATATCCATTTGCTCTAATATTCTATGGAAAGGCATGAGACCATATCTACCTTAGCAGCTATGGGTAAATAGTAGTGCTTTTTAGCTTCAGTACTGAATACGTCTAGAAGGTGGAAATCAAGTACTCTTAAAAAAGATAAAACAATCTGGTATGCCTGAAGATTGGGTAAACACACACACACACACGTACACACACTCTCTCTCTCTCTCTCTCTCTCTCTCTCTCTCTCTCTCACACACACACACACACACACACACACATATATATATATATATATATATATAAGAAAATGGGTTCACTCTAAAAAAGACAAAACGCAGATGATATCCCGCAGAAGCTATCACGGATGCGGACTACACAGATGCTTTAGCGCTTCTTACAAATACAACGACGCAAACCGAAAGTCCGTTGCATAATCTGGAACAGGCAATTAAATTGAATTAAACAAAAACAGAATCCAAGTGTTTAAAAAAGATGGTAACATCTCCACATGAAATGAAATTATTACACCATTTCACATACCTCATTAGCAATATGTCAACTATTGAAAGTGATATCAATATGAGCTCAGGTAAAGCTTTATCGCTATCAACAAACAACCACTTACATAAGAACCTAATCTCTCGGATGAAATAAGACATGTATTCTACCAAGCTGTGATCGTGTCAGTACTATTGAATGAATTCACCACCTGGATTTGACCAAATCACTTACAGAAGAAGTTAGATGGGATCTACACAAGGATGCTGCGTGCTTCTCTGAACAAATCCAGGAAACAGCAACACCATGATACAGCAGCTGTACGGCTACTAAACCCACATCGCACAAAGCATCCATGTAAGACGAATAAGACCTGCTAGGTTCTAATAGGTACAACTGGAGAAGTAAGACCTAACACATAAACGAAGTTATCTTATGGAATCCTGCTCATGGACACACCAGTGTTGGCCACCAAGCAGAGGTTCACATTCATCGGCTCTGTCTTGACATAGGGTGTCGTCTAGAGGACATAATTTGAGCACGAGTCAACAGTGAAGAGTGACGACATAATCCGTACAGTCAGCATGCAACTATGATATATATATATATATATATATATATATATATATATATATATATATATATATTGCATGGTAATGTATTTGACCCTGGGTTTCACGCTTTCTGCATTCGTCAGACAAAGTGAATGTTTTCGCACAAAGTTTGATTAATATGATTAATTTTTTGTTTGAAAAAAAAACGGCGGGAGGTATGTGTATGTATGCCTATGTTTATATGCATGTGTACCTAAGTTTGTGTGTTTTTAAAAGTTAGTATATTTGTGTACATGTTGTTGCTCGTGCGTGCATATATACGTATATTTGCGTATATACTGGCATACATCTTTACATATATACACATATTTCCTCTGTCTGTAGTTTGGAAGGGACGAGGCATAGGAAGAGAGTGTGAGAAGGAAAGAGAGTGTGAGAGGGAAAGAGTGGATGAGGAGAGAGTGGGAAATAGATTGTTACAATTAGAATGGTTTCTTTTTCTCTTTTTTCTAGCTTAATTTATGAACGCTATAGGTTCACTTGATGTGAATATTTATTAATACTGCAACAATTGGTCCTCCATTAACTCATCAAGCGAACTAGCAAGAACCATAAGCCTCTTTAATATATATATATATATATATATATATATATATATATATATATATATATATATTGTTGCGTGTTTGTGTTTGTGGAAAATCTAATGTTTGTGACTAACTTGACATTCAGATGTGTTCATTTACCATAACCTAAGAAAATTGAAAGTAGCAAAGTAGTGGTTTTGAAAGTTGATAATATCACAGCACCTCTGGTGGTGTAACGGTTAGCAAGCTAGACTAGCAAACCTACACGAGTGAGTTCGAGTCTCATTAGGCGCCCCATTCGTTCGGCCTTGTGCCACATCGAAGCAAAGAGCTCTGTAGATTACATAGTTGATAATATCACGAATATATGACTCTTGATATAATTGTACCTACCTATCTACCTTCATTTTCTAGATTTGGCGTTCGTCTTACAACGTAGTCAAGAGATCAACGTCATCTTTATGTTTCAAAGCTCTTTCAGCTCTCTTGCAAGATCCAACTATTTGTCATTCATTTTACTTTCTTTTATTTTTACTTTATAGTCAGCCCCAAATGTTAATATGGGAACGTAACCCTATTAGAACTACTTCTAATCATCCCTTAATTAATGCTTTAATCATATGTAATCACTACAAATTTTAATGACAATTCATTGCTAAATATCAGCTGATATATATTTAATTGTTTATCTTAATATATTTTACTTATACCTGATTCTCAAACAAATTTGTCGATCTTTTGGATGTGCTTATCTTAATATGATTGACACGTTGGAAAATAATTAGGCACGCCCTGGTTAAAAATAGAAACGTATCAGCAGTGAATCGACAACGAGTTCTGATTGGCTGAAGGGAACTCAAATGAAAACAGCAGAAGGCAGTGTATGAGGGATAGGAAACAGGAAAAGAGTTCAGTTGGGTGTGGGACGTGACGATGCCAAAGTTAAGCTAGAAAACAATTCATTTTCAAAATAATTTACCAAAATAGCAAATTTAGTTCTAAAATGCCTAATTTATTACTAGCGTCTTTGAATCTTTTTCTTATATATACTTATTCACATATAAGAAAAAGATTTAATGACATGAATTCTGTCGGAACGGACGGACATAAAGAGAGCCCAGATGGGACCCTTAGCAGTCACTCACGCAAAACTACAATTTAATCGGTCAGGTCAGCGAAGAAAAGACTAATTCCTTGATTACATTTTCCGTTTTCCGCGGCTTATTCTCTCTGTCTATCAAATCAATTGAGGCATTTATTTCTCGATTTCTCTCTTTTCGCCAACTACTGTAAACGTTGCCGGCCCAAATAAACTTTCCTATTCTGCAACTAATAGAGCCGTTTCCTATCGTATTTAAAGCGTAGCGTTACATTACCTTTTATCAGCATAACATTAATTTAATCTCTTCTATAAGTGCGAGTTTTCTATACCGACTGTAAATGATATTTTTCCCTACAGTCGGTGTGACTGCAATGTTACTTGAAATCATATATCTACTTTAAAATTATTGGTATTTTATTAGAACACATGGAAACATATATTTGCGGGCAAATTATGTCTGTTAGATAGAGATACTAGTCATATAACGGTGGGCCAACAAATGATAATGAAAAAAAATAAAAAGGTCCATTTAAAAATACAATAGGACATTGAAAATATAGACATCATTACAATGAAACATTTACAAATAAATCAAATTTTTGCGTAAAATAACCCATGAAGAGTTGATATGCCTGTAAACAAATAAACCAAACCACGACAAATATACAGTCCAGATTGCTGGGGCTATAACATAGCCATACATGAATATATGAAATGTACATAGAATGTTCATAACATATATACATAGAACATAGGAATCCCGAAACCCGAAAAACACGATTTCTTAGTTCAGGTACGAATCGTTTTATTATCTTTGAGTTCAAAGGTTCTTCAGCATAAGGAGAGAGGCACAATTTTTCTATCCTGGCTTTTCCATCTGCCCCCACCCCAACACGTGTGGCACCCGCCACAAGGCCACTGCAAGCTAGCGAAAGTCACCCTTCTTCTTCGGACCGCAAGAATCAACTAACTTACTTTTTCCAAAATCCCTCAAATCCTACGCGCGCGCTTCCGGTGCATGACGTCATTCACATCCCCAAGTTACAATTTTCTATCTGGGATTTTTAGTTTGATATCTGGGAACGACACATCTTCCCCACACGCGCGTTAACACCTGTGCTCAAATTTGCACCTAACTAACCCATGTGTTGAGCCGAAAGGTTCTCAGCCTAACTAAACCCAAAGGCATAAAAAGAAATCCCTCGGCCATTATATTACAGGGCTATAAAATACACCGTTTGCATTTTTACGGAGAGGAAAGACCCTCCCCCAAAGGAATCTCCTGGAGATGGCATTTAGACATTTGATGGTGAGGATCAAGTTCTGGAGCTTTGAGGGGTGTCGAGTACCCATTCATTGCTGTGGCTTCCCGGACCACTCTGACCTGGACTTCTAGTAGCTGTTAGGCTCTCATCTATTGATGAAGTAGGACCGTTTAATCATTTAACTGTGTGTAAATAAAACTATTTGTGTGTGACTGCAATACTTGAAACCATTTAAGGGTGTGCAAACAAATGATTGATACAAAATAGTATCTTCTATGTTTGATAGGAATACTTGAATCCATTTAACTGTGTACAAACATTTAATTATCGGTATTATAAAGCAATTCTTGAAACCACTTTACTGTGTGCAAATAAAACTATTACTTGGAGCAATAATTGAAAGCATTTCACTGAGTCCTAACAGTTGATTAACAGGAAATGGGATTATCGGTGTTTGTTAGAAATGCTTGAAAGTATTTAACTGTGTGCAAACACTATTAATACTTTAGTACACCGAGCCATTGGCCTAATTAGAAGAGTAGTCGCCAATGATCCTATTTACCGACCACACCACTCGGGCAGGATATGACACAAGGTCAATTTTTAAACGGAGTTTATCAGGTTTGAATTCAGAGTTTTCCTTCTGCTAGGCTTGTTGCCTCACCAAGGCTGAAGAACCCAGTCTGTCCTACTATTTATCCATAGCTGGAGGGAGAATAATTGGTATTAGAGCTATGTGAAATGCAATAAGTCTCGTCCAGGATTTGAACTCGTGTCGTCGTGTCCATTTCCTACGACGATAACCATTACACCATGGTCGCCAATGATCTGGGAGACCAGGATTCAGTCTCAGGTCGAGTTATATCAAAGACTTAAAAATGGTACTTGATGCTGCCTTGCTCAACACTCAGCATTATAAGGCATGGATCACGGGTAAAGTGGAGCAATCCAAGGAAAGGAGTAGCCTCCTTCTCTACACATCGGTGTAGTAGCTAATGAAAAGGGAGCCTTCGGGTCACCCTCGACTGAGGTCGCCTACTTTACATACTTACAAGCAAACTAGCTTGAAAACATTTAAAAATAAGATTACTTCTCAATTGTTCGGTAGCAAATCATATAAGCATTCAGATTGAATTGTGTATAGCAAATGATATCGGCTTGTTAAAAATACTATCTACAAACTATTCGTTTGGAAATTATATATATATATATATATATATATATATATATATAGAGAGAGAGAGAGAGAGAGATAGAGAGTTTGGCATTAAATATTCTATAAGGATAAACATGCCATAAACACAACCAACCGAACAACCAATAGCACAAAAATAATCTTCATTAGATATGATAGAATATATATAATTTGCTCTTCAGTAATATTATTGAATTATATTTTATCGTAATAAGAGTTATCACAAACAAGTTTTCAATAATTTCAAATTAAAAATACTAAAAGTTTCAAAACAATTAGCGTTCAGCGTCTGTTTGTATGACGTTTAATCAATAAATTTTCCAACGTTTTAAAAAGAAAATTTCATAGTATCTGATACAGCTGTATAAGCAAAACATTTTATATGAATAAATTGTTAATTTCAAAAACTTGATTCATATATATATATATATATATATATATATCTGTGTGTGTGTGTGTGTGTGTGTGTGTTTACGTACGTGTGTGTGAGTAAAAACCTTTTTAGAGCTAGACTGTTTTGAAAATCACTGTTTAAAATGTAGGCATTCATCTACAATCTACAGTGGATGATGTAAAATACGTCTCTAGCATCAAGTCCCATTCACTCCACCACATACATGCAGATTCATTAGACACACTTTATTGTGAGCCTCTTTGAAGCCGTTAGACTAGTCACGTTTGTATTCACTGACCGCTACAGATCTACACAAAAGCACACCTCAATATTATGTTCACACACACACACACACGCACACACACACACCTACATATATATATTTATGTATGTATGTATGTATGTATGTATGTATGTATGAAGAGGTTGAGAAAAAGGCAAAAAGAGAGAAATGAGCGAAAAACCTGTCATGAAGTTACAATCAATAAATGTACATCCATAGCAAGTATAATAGTTGCTGAGTTAATATATATATATATATATATATATTTGTGTGTGTGTATATATATATGTGTGTGTATATATATATATATATATATATATATATATATATATATATATATACGACAATGTTTTTGTAAAAAATACAATGCACGATGAGAAGTAGACATAAACAGCCACTAGTTTACATATACACACACACGCATTATATATATGTATACATAAAAAATTGATAGACGTATATATATATATATATATATATAATAAGAAATATATATACATGTGTATGTTGACATATATTTCTCTCTTTCACTCTTGTTCTCTCTCTCTCTCTCTACATATATATGTATAGTTGAATAAACAAATCATCT
The DNA here is from genome assembly GCA_963585895.1 of Sepioteuthis lessoniana. Lineage (NCBI taxonomy): Eukaryota > Metazoa > Mollusca > Cephalopoda > Myopsida > Loliginidae > Sepioteuthis > Sepioteuthis lessoniana. The sequence continues at coordinate 83,854,359 of OY757919.1, read as the reverse complement.
TAAGATATTTTTATAAATCAGAAATGTACTCAATATTGGTCAGTATAGCAAGGGAAAACTTAAATGCATGTATTTTTATCTACACCTTTGTTGCAATCTCATTATTAGCAGTTTGCTTATATATATATATATATATATATATATATATATATATATATATATATATATATATATATATATATAATTCGGTTAAAGACCAAGGAACTTTTCTTTTCTATGATCTTATGTTTTTCTCTAGATACCTTACTAGATTCAATTGATAGAAAAGTTACTTCGGGTTTTTCTCCTATAATATCGATTTATCGTCTTCAATGGGATTATTTTTGCTAGGTATTGCTTGTTTTTGCTTAGTCTGGGCGCAATATCTTTTTTTTTTGGTAGTGGGGAACAGTTTTTTTTCTTGGTTGGAGTCTTTGGTCAGCACGTTAGTTGCTGAAGATGTTCAATATGTTAGTGCAAATGATATTTTATCTATGTTTGGTTATCTATTTTTAATATTGCTGGCTTCAAGGATTTGATAAGCGTTTTTCATATTATTTCGTACATAACTTTGGTGTTAATGATTAGTTTTTTTCCTATTTAAGCAGATGTGAATTTATCTGTCTAATTTCTCTATGTTGTAGTTAATTGTGGTTTGATGAAACTGGTCACTGAGAGGTAGTATGTAAGACGACGAGAGAAGGTGGTAGTTGTATGCCCAATGTAGAAATTAACAGTTTGTATGTTGCGGCATTCTTGAAATAGACATGTGAATTTCTAAACTACATTAATTTAGCTTACCAATGATTTAAGAGAGTGTGTATAATGTTTGAGTGTGAGATTTGATATTTACAGTTTTGTGTAGTAATGGATATGTTTAATTTGTTTCAGATGTTTGGTAAGTTTAGTGTGAATAGTTTGTTTTGGTCTCTTTGTTTAATGGCATATCAACCTTTGTGGGTTATTTAATGCTGAATCTATTCTTGTAAATAAAAGCAGTTATGGTATTGTTTAATCCATAGCTAGTAGGATAAGAGGGTCTACACTCTTTTCAAGTATATGATTGCTTGTTCATCTAATTCATAATTTTTGTGCATTCTTGTAATATAAAACAATAGTGTGTAAGGAAAGTTAGAAGAAATCGAGAGAAAAAAAATAGCAATATAATAAGATCATTAAAACGAAAGTTCTGTCTCCTTTACCTAAACTTGTTTAAACGATAAATGGTTAGAGGCTTGCTCCTCTTTCGTGGGAGTGTCCTCCGATAACCGATTTGTCACGGCAAAAATACGATTGAGCCTACGAAAGAACACCACAAGAACAACGTCCACCGTATCCTATAACTGGTCCTTCTTAATAACAAAGATATTAGAGATAAATACGTAATAGCATTAAGAAACAAATTCGATGAACTACAGGAGAAGACAGAAACACGTACTCCGAATGACGAATATGAGAACTTCGTCAACGCCCAGCGAGACGCAGCAGCGAAATACATACGAATAAAACATAGAACTAAACCTAGCGTCCCATGGTAGATATTAGCGTTAAAAGAAAAACGTGCAGACGTAAAAACAGCATCCAAATGCAATAGGAAGAACCCAACTAACGCAAATGCTCTGAAACTATAAAAGACACAAAATGAATTAGCAAGCATATACCTAAAAGAACAGACAGAATACATACAAAATCAAATTGATAAGATTCGTCACTCAGTGGAAGATAGGCTATCTAGGATAGGATGGCAAACGATAAACAAAATAAGCAGAAGGAATAGCACTGCCAAAGCTAAACTGAAAGCTACAAATCAACAAGAACGAATAAAACTGTCCAAACAACACTTCCAGAATCTACTAGGAAACCCACCAAAAGTTACACATGAACCAATCACGAGAATTATTCGTAAGAAATTAGACACCAAACTGGGACCGTTTACGCTAGAAGAACTCGACTCAGTTCTTAGAAAAATCAAAAATAGAAAAGCTGCAGAGCTTGATGAAATTCCCCCAGAAGTAAGGAAGACCAAACAATTCGATGACACACTGTTCCGACACTGAAATGCTGTTTATAATCAAAATCCGATAGACAGATGGATGAAGGGATGCATTCTCCCTTTCCCTAAAAAAGGGCGACCTCGGATGAGCCAAGAACTATCGAGGTATAACACTTACATCCATAACAGCAAAAATATACAATGCCCTACGACGCAACTGCATAGAACCTAACATTGACAACATTCTCAGGATGAACCAAAAAGGCTTCCGGAGAAATAGATCCACGAACTCACAAATATTGAGTACCCGTAGAATTCTAGAAGGCGTGCGGGCAATAAACCTACAGGCAACAATATTATTTGTCGACTTTACAAAGGCCTTTGATTCCATACACAGTGGAAAGATGGAGCAAATTCTACTTGCATACGGTATACCAAAAGAAACCGTCGCAGCAATAATGATTCCCTACAGAAACACCAAAGTGAAAGTGCGATCTCCGCATGGAGACACAGACCACTTCGACATTGTAGCTGGGGTACTGCAAGGAGACACTATAGCCCCATACCTCTTTATCATCTGTCTAGACTACGTGCTTAGAAAATCGATCGATAAAATCAAAGAAAACGGTTTCAAGCTGCCAAAGAAAAAAAGCAGAAGCAACACCCCATAATTACCGACGCCGACTATACCGATGACCTAGTGACTCTGACAAATGCTCCTGCCCAAGCTGAAACCCTACTGCATAGTTTGGAACGAGATTCCGCGGGCATTGATTTCCATGTCAATGCACACAAAACGGAATATATGTGCTTTAATCAAACAGGTGACATTTCCACACAAAACGGTAGCTCTCTGAAACTAGAAGACAAATTCACCTACCTAGGAAGGAGTGTGTCATTGACCGAGACAGACATCGACACGCGACTAACAAAGGCATAGACAGCTATCGATGGGCTATCGGTCATATGGAAGTCAGACCTGACCAATAAAATGAAATGCAGTTTCTTCCAAGCAACGATCGTGTTGATAGTGCTATATGAATGTTCTACATGGACGCTAACTAAACGGCTGGAGAAAAGGATGACGGCAACTACACAAGAATGCTGCAAGCAATATTGAACAGGTCCTGAAGCCAACACCCCACAAAGTAGCAGCTGTACGGCCACCTACCACCCATCACGAAAACTATCCAAATTAGACGAACCAGACATGCAGGACACTGCTGGAGAAGTAGAGACGAGCTCATAAGTGATGAACTCCTATGGACCCCATCACATGGCCGAGCAAAAGCAGAGCGACCAGTTTGAACCTATATACAGCAGCTCTGTGTGGATACGGGGTGTAGCCCTGAGGACCTGCCGGAATCTATGAACGATAGGGAGAAGTGGCGAGAACGGGTCAGGGATATCCCTGTTGATGGCACGACAAGATAATGAGATAATATATATATATATAATATATATATATATTGGTGACTTAGCACATCCATCTCAGAGAATGAACAGAGAATATTTCTTTATATAAATGCCTTTAATTGATCTTATATATATATATATATATATATATATATATATATATATATATCGTAAAACACCGAGCTGTGTTTTCAAAAGGTTTAGGCGGAACGTGTTATAAATAAGGCATGATCTACTGTTTGGTTAGTTTATTTATCTGGATGTTTGTGACTGTCTGATTTTATTTAATTAAGTTTCATGGAGGGAGCGCTTTTTAAATACTCATTGATATATTGTCTGGTTTATTTGTTTATATAGAAGTTTGCGCCGGCCAAATTTTAGTTTAAAGCTCGGGGATTATGTTTCATATCAAATCCAAATAGCATGTATAGGTTTGAAGACTTTTCCGATTTGTTCTTTATTTTTTAATTTTTGTATTATGTTTTCATCGGGTTCACTCGGCTAGGGCTGTAGAATACACTGACTGCATCTATGCAGCGGGGAAGATCCCTCAATAACTGTTCTGGATATGAAATTAAACAATCTGATGGAGAGGCGTTTGTAATGCTGGAGCTTTGGGGAATACGGAGTACCACTTTATTGCCATCTTTCCCAGGTCCACTCTGGCCCGGAGTGGTAGCACCTAATAGGGTCCAATCTATGGGTCAAATAGAACTAAACTGTGTACTTATGCTAAACTGAATTATTAGAAATATAACTGCTTTTATATTCGAACTATGTACTATGTAATGCTAAACTGAATTGATTCAAATTAAAAGTTTGAAATAGAACCGTTTAGTAGAGTCCGGGAGACCGGGGTTCAATCCCAGATCAAGTCATACCAAAGACTCAAAAGTGCTACTTGGTTCCACTTTCCTTAGCAGAAAACACTATAAGGCGGGGATCAAGGGTAAAGTGGAGCAATCCTGGGAATGGAGTAGCGTTTCCCCTACCCCTCTCTGTAGTAGCTATTGAAAAGGGAGGCTTCGGGTCACCCTCGACTAAGGTCACCAACTTTGCTTACTTTATATGTATAAAAAGGGATTTGGTATTAATAACCTACACTGGTTGATGTGCCATAAAACCAAACCAAACCTATGTTTTTACCTTTTTCAATTCGTTTTTCATGATGGTTAATTTAGCATCTCAGTTAAAATAGTGATCGTTTGAGCGGAAATGTTGTTCTACAACTATTAGTTTATTGTCATTCATAGATTTGATTCTGTGTCTCTAGTTATTTAGTCTAAACTAAAATGGCCTTTCTGACTTTCTACCATATTGTTTTTGAAACGTGTGCAAAGCAATAAATACATTTTGATTTTTACTCCTGCAGTTTAATTCATAGTATATTCTTAAAAGTGTTTTTAGTTTGATTTGTGAAGTTTGCAGCACACGTTTTTCTTGATATTGAAATGGTTGGCAATATTCAAATGGATTTTATTGTGGACTTCGTTTAAATTTCGTATGTTGTTGCTTTCCTTTCATTGACTCAGGTTATTTGGTCGATGAATTGTTAGTATGCTCAGTTCTTGAAAAAAATCTTTTTAGTTGGGTTTGCTTTCAAAATGACTAAATGATTCTTGACTATTTAAGATAGTCGTGGGATAGTGTTCATATATATATATATATATATATATATATATATATATATATATATATATATCTTGTTTGACAAATTTTCCCTGTTTTTTTTATTTTGTACTTTTAAACACCCATCATTGATTTAACATCACTAATATCATTCCTCATAGTCCTAATAATGGTTCATTAGAACTAAAATCTCTCCTACTTGGATTACCTTGTTATCAATTTTTCTTTCTTTCTATATATATATATATATATATATATACATTAATCGACATGCGCTCCTATAAATACACTCAGATGCTTGCAAATTACTATATATTATAGAAAAATCCCATATCATTTTGATGGAATATTTAGTTATTACCTATAAATGAGAACTCTTTGTATGTATTTCTTATGTATCTATATTTGACATGAAAGAATTCTTTAAGAAGTAATCAAGGCACCGTGAGTGAAAGCAGAAAACTTGTATCAGTTATTACCCTTATCACAAATAAAGCCTTTTTTTTCTATTAAAAAAAGAGGAAGAAAGACAGAAAGAAAGAAAGAAAGAAAGAAAGAAAGAAATGACTAAAGAAAGAACTAAAGAAAGACATGAAAACGATCAATTTGATTGGATCGGCCTTCTATTGTCAGCTGACTCTAAACCAATTACTGGATCCCTGCTGAACAGATCTTCGAACCATCAACATCATGTTGATTCCGTCCCTTTTATCCAAAGGACCCCACTTGTCTGTCTTCTTTGACATTATCAAGCAATAATCTACTGTTGCACGAATCGCTGAGCAAAACAAATTTCCCCAGAAAAAAAATACAACAGATATGATCTGTAAATGTTACATATGCGACGCTCTACACATGAGAGCTGATAGATAAAACTATATATATATATATATATATGTGTGTGTGTGTGTGTGTGTGTGTGTGTGTGTTATATATATATATATATGTATATTGTTAACTAAATGCTATACCCCCAGTCCAATCTGCTGTTTGATTATTTTGTGGGGTCTGAATTTGTGAAAAATTTGATTTTTACTTATTCAAATATATATATATATATATATATATATATATATATATATCTTTCAAATGCTTTCTAGACTCTTTTATACAATTCTCTAAGAACTTCAGTATTATAAGTAATTGCTGTTACGACGGATACCCAACATATTGAATGGTAGTCTCATAATTTATCACTAATAGTTTTTTTAAACCGCAAAAAATTTAGTGCTTCATGCACGAAATTGCAGAACAATATCATAACATAATTCAAGCATAAAATAAGATGATAATAAAACTCGGAGTTTCACGTTGTCGATTCTCAGTTGATCTTGAACTCAACATGTATGAATTTTTAAAAAATGTTGATGGAAAAAATGTTACAATCAAATGCTTAATGATTAAAATTCAGCACTATGTATACACACATTATTTTTCAACCCCGAAGAAAAACTCCTCCATACAGAAGCTTTTCGGCTACATATCTCCCATCTCCAAACCCATCTAAGAAAGAGGAACAAGACACACATTGCTTGAGAAGCAAGGACTGATTTCTCAGTGACGTTTTTCTCTTTGTCCCCTACTCATGAATATACCAGTGTTGAACAACCAGCAAGAACTTATGAAAATCAGTTCTGTGTAGACATAGGATGAAGTTTGGAAGGCATTTCGGGAGTTTTGGGTGATTGGGATGTATGGAAATAGAAAGAGAAAGTCAGTGACATTCGTGCTAGCATATCGACTTGACACTGATTTTTCAAGTATGAAATAAGATACTTCTGTACAATATCTGTGTTAACTTGAAAGGTGATCAAAAATGACATTGCCCAACCAGAGCAAAATTCATCATGCTTTATTCAAGCACTAAAAAAAAAACAACACATTCTTAACAGTTGTTTTCTTTTTGTACAATTAGTAAAAGTAAAGAGAGCGGTAAGGGTAACCCAAAACGGAACCTTTTAACCCTTATTTTTCTGATACAGTTATCATTAAGGAAGTAAAATAGTTTTTTAAACGAGCCAAACATTGGCCTGTTTACAAATACTTTTGTCTTTTCACAATGATTACAGCATTGGGAAAGATATGTCTCAAATGTTTTATTGTATCGTAATTCAACAGCTCATAGAAAATTGAAATGGAACGAATAAATAAGCGAATAAATAAATAAATAAATAAAGAAGTTTCCAAATAGCCAGGCCAAAATACACTTGCTAATTAAAAATGACGATAAAAACCCGGGGATTCTAAACCTCCTGCACATGTGCAGAACCACCGAAAAATGATGTGTGTCTGCTCCCGACACGACAGGTGGAAGTGAAGGGACGGCCCGTTTTTTTGAGGGACAGAATTGAAGCGACCGGCATAGAAGAAAGTCTGAACTTAGTTTTATCCCAAGTGGGGCTGCGCTCATTTAATAAAAATATCAACCAGTCTTTCTCTCTCTTATAAGCGATAAACCCTTAAAGAAAATACTAATGTGTCAGCGGTGTTTTTCTATATTAACCTTCGCGTTCTCGGACATATGCCTGAGTGACCACGTGGCCTACCATGTTCCTGCTAGTTTCACTCTTTAGTTTACCCTTAACCCTTTTTATTCTGGACTCTATGACTGAAAAATGAATTCCTGGTGATGCCAGAGATATAAATAATGAACCGTAAGTTTAGTTTAATTTCTTTCTTTGTTTAATGGCACATTAACATTTGTGTATTATTTAAAGCCAAATCTATCTTCGTTGGAGAGCAAAAACTGATACTATCTAACGTGTTGGATGGTTGGGAAGATAAGGGAATGCATTTGTTTCCCAAAGTCATTCATCCAAAAGTGAAACTAATTGCGCGACTGGAGTTTGAAATCACTTACTAATTTCCACTACATTAAACTCTACGCAGCTGGGAATCTCACCTAAGAAGTTAATGTTTATGTACATAACACTGTGTCGTGAGAATCAATTTCTGCTTTATATATATATATATATATATATATATATATATATATATATATATATAGCTAGCTAGCAGGCTACATAGATAGATCGACAGGTAGACAGAAAGAGAGAGCGAGAGAGAGAGAGAGAGAGAGAAAGAGAGAGAGAGAGAGAGTTAAAAAGAAACAGAAACACGAAATGCGAAAAACACTGTGTCGTGAGTATCAGTAACTTATTTTTTGAAAGTGGCAATTTCTGCTTTATATATATATATATATATATATATATATATATATATATATATACGAGGTGCATACGATAAGTTTCCAGACTTTTTTCATATGGGCACGTTTATTGATAGTACACTCATGAAACTCTAGTACCCTTCGAAACAATCTCCTTCGGCTGCAATGCACTTGTTCTACCGTTCCAACAACTTCTAGAACGCCCCATGGAAGTCCTCTTGTGTCAATGACCTTCGTCACAGGCTCTTTCATCTCCTCAATTGTCTCAGAACGACAGCCTCTGAGCTTAGGGAATAACCAAAAGTCACCGGGAGAAAGGTCTGGACTATAGGGAGGCTGAGGAACTCTCTTGATGCCTATCTTGGTTAAATAGTCTGTGACAAGGATGGAGTTGTGGACTGGTGCATTGTCCAGGTGGAAATACCACTGACCCAATTTGAAGAGTGCTGGCCTTCCTATGGAATCTCTTCCTGAACTACCTTAAAACCTCAACATAGTAACCGTAACTCTTTGGCCAATCAACTCTGATGTATTGACTTCCTTACTCCTCCCACACCTCTCACCATCCCTCACAGACTACCTGCCTTCTTTGAATCTCTTATGACACTCAAAAACTGATGCTCGATTCATGCAAGATAGTCGAAAAACAGTCTGAAGCATTTCATACGTTTCTGTGGCCTTTTTTCCTTGTATAAACGGAATTTTATTGCATATCATTCTTCTAAAATGTCCTCACGTCCAGATAGCATTTTTGAAATTCACCAGCCGTGACAATCAGGCTTTAGTAGGGTGTATTCCAATTCCTGCATTAGCTGTTCATTTGAACTTGAAATCATAAAAATTGATCAGTCATCTCATAAGATCTATAGCAATAATATACTGATTTTTTAAACGTATACGACAATTTTAAATGGCTGTACAAAAAAGTCTGGAAACTTATTGAAAGCACCACGCACTTCTATCATAGTGTCAGATTCACTACAAATCTATCTTTACAATATATATATATATATATATATATATGTGTGTGTGTGTGTGTGTGTGTGTGATACTGCAAAACAGCTATATATATATATATATATATATATATATATATATATATATATAGAATTAACTTAAATCGCTAGTTTAAAATCTTCTACTAAAGTTTCACCTTAACGGATCATCAGGAAGTTTCATCAGGCGAAACTTCCTGATGATCCGTTAAGGTGAAACTTAGTAGAAGATTTTCGACTAGCGATTTAAGTTAATTCTATAATTGGCTCCATTGTTTAATGTTGAGCACTTTAGTAATTGTAGCATTGCAGTATTCGCGGAGGGTTTTTTGGTTTTCTTTTGGCCACTGACTAAGTACCCCTTGATTTTTTTCAAGGAGTAGGACGAGGTTGGTCTTTTCTTTCTTTTTTACCCAAAAAACTTTTTTCTTTTTCCTCTGGACCGTGATTCGAGATATTTTTTTCTCTTGTTCCTGGCCAGGGTTTTTTTGTTTTTTTCTGGTACCGTGAATACTGGTAGATATTTGATTAGTATATATATATATATATATATTGAAACGCTTCAAGTTGTTTAATGGCTGGCTCTCTAAAGCACCTGACCATAGTAAATAGGTTTGTTTCTCCCTGACTGTTTCATATTTTTATCCTTTTGCTAATAATCTAAACTTAGTAAATAATAACAGATTATATCAATCAGAGTCATAATTGTTGCCATCAGGCATTGTTCAAACCCTTTGCTAAATTAGCTTTTCTGATTCTTACCAATGACATCACGTGTTTTTCATTGAAATGTAAGACCCGCCCCTTTTCTTTTCTTTTTTTTTTTCTTTTTCAATTCATCTTGCTCAACTGTATTCTAGTGATCGTATCAAATAATTATCCGATTTTACAAGGATTGAATCTTGTAGGAAAAGAGGCTACATTTTTTTCTGACGAGAGTTTCTTTATTTGAATTCATTTGGTATTTCATATTTTTCTTTAGCTCATTCTTCCTTCTTTTCTCCCACTTCTTGTTTATCTGTCTATCTCTTTTTCTCTCTTTTTCTCTCTCTCTCTTTCTCAAACTGTGACTCAAAAGTTTTCCATCGAGAGGAGAAACCCATCGGTGCTCTAAACACCTACCTCCTCTTGAACAGGTGCTAAAATGACGCAAAAAATCCGCCTGAGAACAATTGGAAACTCAGTCACCTGTGTTGTATTTGGAGTTTGGTGATGTTAATAATAACAATGATACACATGGCGACACGAGGAGAGAGAGACAATTCATAAAAGCCTATGTCAACCATACTATGCTGACCCCACCCCAACGTGTGGTGCACCTTGTGATGTTTAAGATCTCAATTCCTCTCTGCCGGTCGAGATCCGAAAAACTCAACCGCACGCCTCAAGGGTAGAAAACCTAACAACGTCTTTTCAAAATCCACAAATTCTCAGGACCATCTCTTCTGGGCATGACGCCATCCACACTCCAGCTTCATTTCTTGTCTGAAGGTTTATTATAACAATGGTGATTGCCATATCCTTTGCGCACGAGCGTAAACTGCACCAAATGATCATGCACCTGGACTAAGAGATTCGAATAGTTCAAAGCCTTACCAAACTGAATGATAAAATATAATCAACGAAAAATGATTAATATAAAAAAATTATTCCTTAATTATATAACATCTGTATACGCAATATCTATTTGTTTTTATCTATCTATCTGTACGACAGTCAATCTATAAGTCTATTGCAGTCTATTCATATCTTTCTCTCTATATATCTAAATGTTTATGATAACACACACACACACACACACTTATATATATATATATATATATTATACCATGTGCATATCTATCTATCTATCTATCTATCTATCAAATAGTGTACACCAACTTAAAACGTACTGAAAATTATCAATATTTTGACATTTAACTATAGAATAAACAGGACAGTAAATCAAAATATAAATCAATTTGTAAACAATAAAAATTTCACCGCATATATTTATGAATGTCTTCTTGTCAATAAAATTATTATAAAGTATTAAATGTATTTTCGTCTTCCTGGCTTAAAAAAAGTTTATTGCTTCGATATTTATATATTTGTAATTAATTGCCGTTCTAGACTTTAAGTAAGTAAAATCAATACAGCATCGCTAAAAGTCTACCTACGTATTTATCTGTATTACGAAATCAATAAAATAATATATCACGCATAGAGTTTGAAAAATATGTAAAAAAAAAAAAAGGATACTTGTTTTTACACGTAAGAAGCGGGGGAGTTGGTGAATGTTATTTTACTTTCGTAATGCAAACGTTTTTTGGATCATGAAATAATGAAAGCACCAAGCATAATCAAGACAACTGTTGTATCTGAAATGATGATTAATTGTTTGTTTACTTAATAGTTTATCAACCTTCTTGGAGTATTTAATGCCAAATCCATCTTTCTAGAAAAACAAGAGTGGCAGTATTTAACCCATAGCTTGGAGGATAAGGGGGTTCATACCTTTCTCAAGGTTATTTGTCCGAAAGTGAACATAATAGCGCGAATGGAATTCGAACTTGCTAACTACAATTTCGCAGTCCAGCGCTTTTACCACAAGCATACCCCCACGAGGATTGAAAATATACTCGTTGCTAATGTTGCTCGAAATATCTATATAAGTTTATACAAGGTGACTCAAAATAGATGTAACCCATTAATATGATAATGATTTAATACTGAGACAAACAGAATGGTGGTCATTTGGAACATGTCCAGTAAAAATGTATTCTTTAAGCTAGAGATATCAATTTTTTTTAAATGGTTATTATATCAGCTTCTTGGTCTTGCAGTCTTTTGGGGTTTCTTGTCTCAACAATAAATCATAATCATATTAATCGGTTACATCAATTTTGAACCCGTTTTGGATGATTTTTTTCTCCAAATGAATAGTGACGCAAAATATTGTTCCTCTTTATTCCAAGGCATTGTGACCGGAGATTAATAGTTGTTATTTTATACTATAAAAGAACTCAACATTATTAGTAGTAAGGTTATGAGCAGTCACATGGCTCTCATATATATTGAGACACTCTATATACATAGTTTATTGACTTCTAAATAAAAATTGTGAGACCAAGTGAAAATCACCTAATTGAGGTAATTGCACAATTTTTACCGGGAGTACGATTGATTAATTTTAATGGCAACTCAACATGTCTAATGTTAATAGCAAAACTTAATTGTTTGGAAACAAATCAGATCTAACTTTTAAACAAATGATACAATACAAACTATTAACTCGCTGATCATGTTTACATCCATTTAACTGTGTGCAAACAAATGATTGTTGTGAAATTAAAGTTTTGATGTTACGTAACAACATTTGAAACCATTTAACTGTATGCAAACAAATAATTAATACTAAGAATAATTATTTGAATAAGATAGGACTTCTTGAAACCATTTAAGTGTGTACAAAAATGATTGATTTCAAATAGAATTGTTAGATAGAAATACTTGACACAAATGCTTTACGAATATACTTTTCTAAACTTTATACATACATACATACATACATGAGCCGGTTCCAGGTGGGTAGAGTGTTTGCTAATGGTCCGGGAGACCTGGGTTCAATCCCAGGTCACGTCATACCAAAAACTTTTAAAATGTTTTTTGATACCTCCTTGCTTAACGCTCAGCAATATAAGGTACGTATCAAGGGCAAAGTGGAGAAATCCAGGGAAAAGAGCGGCGCCCTCCTTTACACCTTGGTGTATTAGCTATTGAAAAGGGAGCCTTCTGGTCGCCCTCGACAACAACTGTCGCCAACTTTACTTTTACTTACAACTTAATCTATCTATCTACATATATATTACAGAGAAAAAATGATGTGGAACAAAGTCACTTGATTAGTAATCGTGATCTGATTTTATTAAACGCCTAAACGTATTTAGCCATCCTCTTCGCCACACTCAGGATGTGACACAAAATCAATTTTTAAGCGGTTTATTTCAGCAATGGTTGTTTTCTTGGAAACAATGAAAAACAAACAACCTGACTATGTATGAACTAATTAGGACCCTGTTGTTATAATAGTTCTCGAAGAGATGGAAGCATCTATTTTGGAAGGCGTGAAGGATTTTATAAGAATTTCACCGTTTATTATTCACCAAACTTCTCTACCAGGAGCAGCATGTGACACAAGGTCGATTTCAAAGCAGAGTACAGCTCGTATGAATTCAGAGTTTTCCTTCTCCTAGACTTGTTTCTCAACCAAGATTATTTAATTCAGTCAGTCAACTTTTCCCCAATGCTGGAAGGAGAACAGGTGGATTTCTTCCTTTCTCTAAGTCATTAGCGTGAAACGATACATAATGTGTGTTATCCAGGTTTTTAACACCGTTCGCAGATTCCATTTCCTTTCTACATTAATTGTTTAGCTAAGTTCGAATGTCATTGATTGACCTTTGACTACGCCATCGGCATCTCTTATCGTGGCCATGTCCTGTGACTGAATATACGACAGTTTAAGTATTACCAAGTGGCCCACTCTACTGGATTTGGGTCATATTAGCTTTCGTAAATATCGAATTAGTTCGCCGCCCGTCGGGCATTGATTAAGAAGCTTGTCTTGCAAATAATTAGGTTAGTGATTTCAATCCATCTTAATGAATACTTCTTAACTATAGTCCTATGACAGTTTGTTAAAAATTTGGTTTGGTTTGGTTTTATGTTATGTCAACTATTGTAGGATATTAATGCCAAACCCATTTTATACATATAAACAGTTCTATTTCAAGCAATACAGTTTACCATAAGTACACAGTTTCGATGTCAAAAAGTAGTTCTATTTCAAACAATTCAGTTTAGCATAAGTACAAAGTTTAGTTCTATTTGACACATTTATAGGACCCTATCAAGTGCTACCACTGCGGGCTAGAGTGGACAGGGGACTGATGACAGTAAAGGGTTACTCTGCATTTCACAAAGCTCCAGGATTACTTGAATCCTACATACAGATTGTTTAATGTCATATCTAGGACACTCGTTGCAGTTGGTCTTAACTCAATGTTGAGAATCAGTTGGTGTATTCAACAGTCCAAGCTGAATCAGCAAAACACAGAATTAAATGCAAAAACAGTATTATTTCAAATAAATCAGCTTAGCATAAGTACGCCATTTAAATATCAAAACAGTCCAATATCAAGCAATCCAGTTTAGCATAAGTACACTGTTTAGTTCAATTTGACACATAGATAGGACCCCATCAGCTGCTACGACGCCGAGCAAGATTGGACCTGGGAGTGATTGCAACGAAGGAATACTCTGCATTCCCCAAAGCTTCAGCATTACTGAAGCTTCACCATCAGATTGCTTAGTGTCATATCCAGGACACTTATTGGGAGAGTCTAACCCTGTCTGCAGAGATGTAGTAGGTGTATTCTACAGCAGTCTCTGTAAACCTGTGACAATAATTGAGAATGGGAAAACATTTCATTGATTATCGAAAGAAGCTGTATATTCAAAAAGAATAATATTGAAACAAATTAAGTGAATAGCTGAGAAACCTAAATTATAAATTAATGATGTCAGGTCGTCTTGAATATTGTTTCCTACCAGAACCCTTGCGTCCCCTAAGGAGTAATTATTAGCTATCAATGTACACTAAAGGAGCGTTTTATGGTTTAAAAGTACAGTGAGCAAATGTGTAAGCCATCATCCGGGAAGTATTTGCGACATCAATCTGAAAAGTAACGGGACTGAGTGTGCAGTGTGAGTTATAGACCACAGAGGGATAAGCAAGTTATATTACAATCTAACATGATATCTAGAGAATTCATGACTGTAATTCAGGCTTCCTTCAACCGTTATATTATTTTCCCATGGTTTTCTTTACGCATCCGCCTTTTCAGATTGTTCAGCTACGAGTGCTGAGGACCCAACAATGAACACCGAGCAACAAATAAACCTAAAAATGTTTGGTCTGGTTAGGGAAAACTCTGTCACAAACACTTGAAGTGCTTAGGCAAGAGTATGGAGATAACACCATGTCTCGCGTACGTATTTTTAGAGGCACAAAATTTTCAAAAAGAGGCACGAGGTCGAAGATGATTCAAGGAGCGGGAGGCCTTCAACAAGGAGGATTGAGGTCAACGTCAAGCGAGTAAGGTAGGTGATGAGCGGCGATCGTTTTCTTAGTTTTCTATATCACAAGTCAGCTGGTCGGGAAAATCTATTGTTTAGAAGATTATGACCGAAGATTCGAACACATTGGAAAAAGTAACAGTATTTGCAGATCCTGGTGGAGAGGAATATAACTAAAATGAAAAACTTCCCTATTTACCTGGTCTTGCTTTGTGGGACGTTTTAATTTTACCCAAGTTCAAGCGGATCATCAAGGGGACCCGTTTTGAAGGTGTTGTGCTCCCCAAAAGGGCTGTAACGACGGAGCTCAAGTGGATCCCAGAAGATTCCTTCTTCCTTCTATCAGTGCATAGCAGGATGGCAGAGAGGTATGGGAAAGTTTATTAGATTTGTAGGGCTTTACTTTGAGGGAGAATCTTGTTTGCTGTTTGTAATTGAAATAAGTTGTTTGGGACATTAGTCCAGTTACTTTTCAGATAGACCTTGAAAAAAAAAGCAAAAAACCTCTGTGCCATAAATTTGATTAAACTGAGGTAGCAAGTGTGTGTACTAAATGGCGGTGCTAGATTGGCAACAAATGGGGCCTTGATAAATTAAAAAAAAAAATGATGATCTTTATAATGATAAAAAATTTTCACATTTTCTCTCTCTCTCTCTCTTTCTCTCTCTCTCTCTATATATATATATATATATATATAGCCAATCTCTCTTCCATGGTGAGGATCTGATATAATGTCAATCTTTAAAATCGAATTAGCTAGTTTGAATTTAGAGTTCATTCTCTTAACAGATTGCCCAAACTAGGTTAAATAACAGTCTATCCTACTGTTTACCCTGAGCAAAAGGGAGAAAAAATGAACTCATGGATAAGTGG
The DNA here is from genome assembly GCA_963585895.1 of Sepioteuthis lessoniana. Classification (NCBI taxonomy): domain Eukaryota; kingdom Metazoa; phylum Mollusca; class Cephalopoda; order Myopsida; family Loliginidae; genus Sepioteuthis; species Sepioteuthis lessoniana. Next base: position 83,838,184 of record OY757919.1, on the reverse strand, counting down.
GAATTAGTGAGATGTGAGATGTAAACGGCTTTATATAGGATTTGAACTTGGGGCGCTATTTCTATTGCCTAAAACGCAAACCATAGCAATAAGTAATCTCCCTCTCCTCTCTCTCTCTCTCTCTCTCTCTCTCTATATATATATATATATATATATATATATATATATATATATATAATGTCTAGATAAATATTTATCAGGAATTAAATATTGGTTCTGCACTGAAATGTTACAATCATTTTCTTCGTGTTTTATATGTTCGTTAAACATTAAATGTTCAACATTAGAGCGTTTTAGTTATTTTAGTGATTATTGAGCGCTATGCTCGGTATTATTTGATCAATACTTATAGCTCTGTATCAGACAGAACAAAACATTTTATAATTTAGACATTTGAAATATCATGATGGATATTAAGAATGATTCGGGAGACTAGTCAAGTATCTTGTAAGTTTGTATCACAAGACAGTTTAATGACTGATTGATTTTAACGTCATGTCAACCCATCTCGGATAATTCTATGCCCCGATGTTTGATTATACGTATCTCTTTATATTTTTGCGTACGTTTTAATTTAGTTTGGTTTGGTTAAATTATATTTCATAGCATTTCAAACCTTGCAGATGGTTTAATGCGAAATCCTGTGTACATACACAGAGAAACATATGATTAGTAAGCGAATAGTTTCTGGGCAACATTTTTAAACAAGTCAGAGCTCATTTGTTTTCTCGTAGTTAAATGGCTTTAATTGATGATGTTAAACAATAATAGTTCTATTTAGACGCAGTTAAATCGTTACTGGTATTGCTAGGAAACAATAATGATTCTATTTGTTATTAATCATTTATTTGCACACAGTTAAGGGTTTAAAGTATTGCTATTTAAACAAAACTAATTTTAGTGTACCGGCCCATTGGTATAGTGGGTAGAGTGTTCGCCAATTGTCCAGGAGACCAGGCTTCAATCCCAGGTCGATTCACGCAAAGACTCAAAAAGGGGTATTTGATAACTCCTCGTTTAACACTAAGTATAATAAGGTATGGATCAATGATAACGTGTAGCATTCTTCACTACACTACGGTGTTGTAGCTATTGAAACGGGAGCCTTGGGGTTGACCTCGACAATGGTCGGCCAATTTGTATATATATATATATATATATATATATATATATATATATATATATTACTACTCGAAGAAAACTTGAAAGGTCAGAAACATGTGTTGAAGAAAAATGAATAATCTAAAAGTAAATTCACTTGAGAACCTACTCACTTTAATGTATTTCCTTTTTTCTCTCATTAGACCGATAGAAAAATTTATACATATATATATATATATATATATATATATATATATATATATATATATATATATTGCTTGGGTTAAATCTTTTATTCAAAGGCATATCAACCTTCATGGGTAATTTTTGCGAAAGTCATTCTTGTAGAAGAACATCAGAGATACTATTAAATCAATATCTGGAGTATAAGGGGATTCAATACCTTTCCCAAAGAGTATTAGTCTGTAGGTGAATGTAATTGCGTGAGTGGAGATCGAACTCACGTACAACGATGTCATTGCTCTGCACATTAGCCCCTACGTTAGGGAAACCTGTGTTTTTTTTACTTCTTCATGCGTGTGTGAATGCTCTTCCCTTAATCCAATAGAACGTGAAAAAATTTCAGAAAATCATTCTCCAAATTTAAAGAAAGAAATCAAGTATAACAGACCATGTATCATTTAATTCTAACTCCAGGAGACAATTGTCAAGAAAGAAATGACAAATTAAGTACACCAGATTCCGCATGGAGAAAAAAATCTGTTCATCATTTCAGTTGGATGTTTAAAAAATAGGTAAGAAAATATAAACGGAAAGATGTTACAAATATATCTTTCAAGAACTGAATGTTTAAAACAAAGTAAAACTAAATGTGAACAAGTTCTTGTATTGCATAATTCTTTAACATGAAAATATAAAAAATGTCTTCGTAAAATGAAAATTGCCTGTATAATTTAATCGTTTGAAATATCTACTTGGTTTGGGAATAAGTAGTCACCTTTCGTCTGAATTTCTTGCACTAGTGTCTTTTTGTCAATAATAACATCAGCTTTTACTGTCATTTGATGCTTGATAACTGACAAATGTTTTTTAGAACGATATTTCAGAAACGAGTTTCTTTTCAGTCATCATTTACAAAAAAATATTCATTTATTTATTTATTTCTATTTTTTGTTTATTTTTTTGTCTTGGTAATTTCACTCTTCTTCATATATTGTTTATTTTATTGTCTGGTGATATTTGTAAATGACTTCGAAATATAGGCTTCGATTCTTATAAAATGCTGGCCCCACAAAATGGAAGATTTCTTGATAAAATGGCAATCAAAATAAACAAAACAATGTAGTATTAAATACACTTTTGATTTAAAAAAATGCCTGATTAATTATGAAAATAGGAAGTAAGTTAATGAATCGAGGCCGAAGCTATATTTCATCGTCACGGAATGTCAACACCACGGATCCCTCTCCCTCTCCCTACTCTCTCTCTCTCTCTCTCTATGGTTATCGGTCTCTATCAGTTATTACTCTTGCTCAGTCGTCTCGACGGCATTCAGTCTTCGCATAATTTATGAATATAAGTTTTAGCTGATTGGCCTAAACTTGTGTGTCAATGTATAGTAGTCCATAGGAGAATGTCAGTCACGACTTCGTTCTTACTAGCCAGCATGTCTTATTCGTCTTACTTGAATGGTTGATGAGATGGGAAATAAGTGGCCGCAAGGCTGTTGTTTTGTGAGGTGCTGCTTCCAGGATTTGTTCAAAATAGCCCGCATTATCCTCGAATAGTTTCCGTCAAACCTTTTCTTCAAATATTTTTTTAGAGTTCAGGTAATGTAACTATACAAGAGTAATGACACGGATACAACTCGTAAGAAATGTCGTCTTATTTTATCAGAGCTCAGGGTTCAATTTGGTCAACAACCTGTCGTCAGCAGTCTATGCCTTATCTATACCATAATGAAGGAAACTGTTTTGATGTTGTTTTAATCCACCTCTTGCTATTCAAAATATCTATTTCAATGAGTTTTTCATTAACCAATGTATTTCAGGAACAGCTTTTTTCACGTATTGTGCATCTGCAATGGAACCATTTCTTAATGTCTTCCATATCTTCAAATTTTGACCTTAAGGAGAATTGTCATCTTAGTAAACAAGAAATCATTGGAGCGTGTATGTATTCAGCAACCCCTCCGCACGAAGAAGTTGTGACACAAGGTCAATTTTAAGAGAGTTCAGCTGGTTTGAATTCAGAGTTTTTTTTTCTCCTTGACTTGTTATCATAACAAGACTAATGAAACTAGTCTGTCCTACTATTTACCCATAGCTGGAGGGATAATAGTAAAATTAATACTTTTTTCCAAGAGTATTAGTTGTCTATGAAATATAATTCGTCTCGTTCAGGATTTGAACTCGTGTCGCTGTGTCCAGTTCCTACGACGATAACCATTACGACAATATGTATTGCTGCTTGTATACCTGGTGAATAGGGAAGGTGCCAAATTCACACAACCCTGTATAAATATTTTCTTCAAAAAGTTCTAAGACTAGCAGCGTTTTTTCAGCTGTTACTGACCTGTTAAGACTTCAGATAAACTACTAAACAACCATAATCGCATTATTATATAATTTCCTCAGGCGTGAAAATTTTATATTACACCTTGTATATCACATATCCAATATGAAGTCAAATATGAAATTGAAAAGTTTACAATTACAACAGGTTAAGATATCAAATATAATCAAACTCGAATGATTTTAGAGTCTAACATTTAATTTGGCTCTGATATTAAATATATTAATATAATGTTAAACATAAAGATACCTGATATCATATATAATAATAATATATTTCGAATTGTCTAATATTGCTGTAATTGCAACTATATTGTCTCATATCCAATATAAAATTAATATCCAATATGATGATATAATAGCTATTATTTGATATGGCTGTGATATAAAAAAATTATGATATCTAATATCTAATATGGCCGTGGTAACACACAAAATGTCCTGTATTCAATATATTTGTGACATCAAATATAAAAATACAATGTTCAATATTCAATATAGCTGTGGTATCAAAAGTAAGATACAATTGGGTAAGTCAAAAGTTGTGCAATATTTAGGTAGATGCTAGTTTGTGACGTGTAAAGCACGGGTTCAAACTAGTTAAGGCCTTGGAAGGTACCCACTGTGATTGGTACTTTCATTACAGTTGGTGAACGGGCATGTTGAGTATTGCTTCACTTTGTGATTGATTTTAAAGCTACACAAATGAACGTGCAACGCAATTCAATTCGGGAACTTAGGCTTTCTGCGAGCAATATTGAACAGGTCCTGGCGGTAACACCCAACAAGACACCAACTATATGGCCACCTGCCTCCAATCACGAAAACTATCCAAGCTAGACGAACCAGACATGCAGAACACTGTTGGAGAAGCAGGGAAGAGCTCATAAGTGATGTACTTCTGAGGACCCCCTAATATGGCCGGGGAAAAGCAGGACGACCAGCACGAACATACATACAGCAGCTATGTGAGGATACGGGGTGCAGCCCTGAAGACCAGCCAAAGGCGATGAACGATAGGGAGAAGTGGCGAGAGAGGGTCAGGGATATCCGTGCTAGCGGCACGACATCATGATGATGATGAAACAGCAGACACAAAGAAAGATATTTGCCGGGAGAAAAGGGAATGTGCAGTTGATCATAATACGGTAACAAGATAATTCAAGAAATTTTGCTCAAGTAGCAAGAACTTAACGATTACACAAAGACACGTAGGCTTAAAGCCTCAGGGATAATCTGGCAAGTAGATTCGGAGTGTATCAGGCGAGCTCCACATCTCATTGACCAGTGTCGTTGGTTACCTTCATGATATCGGCAAAAACATAAGGAGTTGCCAGCTTGTGCCTTACGTAACCAAAATAGTGCAAAACTTTTGACTCACGCTAGTATTTAGAGCATCTATCAATTTCTTTTGCTTTATGTAAAAGTTTCGGTCGGTAGACAGTTTAAAACCACTCAGAGAAAATGGTCTGTTCAGTGAGGTTGAATAAGCAGCCCGTGAGTCAGCTATGATCAACTGAATCATTAATTTGGTTTGTTATTTCTGACCCAATCAAACGACAATTAAGCAAAGCAAATCATTTCAAATATACTTGATTCGTTTTCGTCTGTCGAGTTTTGGCTCAAATAAACGGGTACCTCGATTACCCAGTGACCCAGTTAATCAAGCTGTGTTATATATACATATATATATATATATATATATATATATATATGTGTGTGTGTGTGTGTGTGTGTGTGTGGCTTTGGGTTATGACAATTTTATTGACACTAATGGGAATGGACGTCGGGTACACGCACCATTGCTCAATGTCTCTACTTCTGAATTTCCAGGTTATTTAGGGTTGCTAAGTTAGTCACTTTTCGTATAGATTTGTTGGATTATCATTTACAATTTCTACTTAACCAGTTAAATTTATACGATAAACAGAAAACTTAAATATTTAAGAAAAAGAATTATTACCGGTGATAAATTTAAGTGTACATTTTTACTAATAATTTGTTCTAAAGTTTTAGTGTAAATATATACTATTAAACACGTAAGCTTCAAATGGTTATACCAACGTTTACCATAAAGTTAACAAGATATGGGAAAAATATCTAGCCGATTTCAGCCATTTTAAAGACAATTTTTATATTACATTGCTATTAAATGTGAACATGGTGCAAATAGATAAGTTATTAAAAAGCCGGATGAAAGACGGGTTGACAATGTATAAAATCTTTCCATTTGTCTGTGAGTAACAAGATAAGTTAGATCTAGCCACTACACCGAAGTATCTTGCTCCCACTGGTTATCTAAATCGTGACTGGGCCTGGCTAGACGATTTCACCCACCACAGGCCGAAGTGGGGGTTGGATGTTCCGTGAACCATAATATACGTCGACGGATTTCCTGATTGTTTCTTTTTCTCGGTAGTTGGCTGTGGTGCGAGGTGACAAATGTCTTTGTGGGCAGACAACGAGGAGCAAATAAAAGCTATGAGAAGGGTCTAGTTATTAGAAGAAGGAAGAAGCTGGCCAGCAATGTTGCCATCATTATCCATTTCTTTTGCCTGCACGGCTTCAGAGATTGAATAAAGAGAATAAAGCAACGAGGTCTTACTCTTAAAACGAACAATGTTTTTGTTTCCCTTCCTCAACGGAGGACTCACGGATATTGTAGTATTCGGTGACTAAATCACATTAGAATGAATAACAAACTCTACTGAGTAACACTGTTTTTTAAACCCATTATCTAGTTTGAGGACAGTCAAAATGAATACGAAAATTGCATTAATACTTACATTTTAGTTTATTTATGGTATACTTTGTACCAATAAAATTTATCGTTATATTAACAGAAAAAAAAAGGTTAAATAAATGTTTCAGCGTGTATACCGTTACGGTACCGTATACGGTACTAAATATACATTCGTACCTGAACGACCCTGTTGTGACCCCGCCGTTGTAAAAGTTGAAGAACGCATTTAGTAAACTACACAAAGGTTTATTTACTTCTAGAATTTGTAAGTTGTCGGCGGGAGAAAAAAAGCATGGAAGTTGAGTCCACAGCGTTAGCTAGGCAAAGAGAAACAACATATCATGATGAGAAAGAGTGGGCAGACACAGATTTTGAATTTTTTTCTGATTTTCTGTGGTAGTTCTAATATGCTTTTCCCTTGGGTCTCATCTAGTGTAAAGCCTTCTTTCGGGTCCCACCTCAGAAATGGTGCTCGTAAACGTTTTCTGCTTACATCTTCGTGGATAGTGTTCAACAGACTATTTTTACCTCCTCACGTCTAGCATATAAATCTCTTAAAACGAGTTATCCCATTTCCTCTACCTGGTGTCGGCAGGAGTAACATCTGTTTTCTTTAGTTCCACACCTGCGCAGAAGTCTTCCCTACTATTTACCCATAGCTGGAGGGAAAATAATTGGATTCATACCTTTCCCAAGGGTATTAGTGCTATGTGAAATGCAATCAGTCTCGTCCAGGATTTGAACTCGTGTCGCCGTGTCCATTTCCTGCGACGATAACCATTATACCACAGTTTCAGTTATTGTTGATTATTGTTTTCACAGAGTTTAATGATTTCAAGTGTTGCTATTTTTGTTTACACGTAGTTAAATAGTTTCAAGTATTGCTCTTTTCTGCTAAATGGTTTTAATTATTGCTATCTAACACTAATTGTTCTATTTGCACACAGTTAAATCGTTTCATTTATTGCTATTAATCATTCGTGATTCTTAATATCAAGTATTCCTTACTATTCTAAAAATTATCATTTATTTGCATACAGTTAAATAGTTCCAAGTATTAATATATAATGCTTACAATTCAATTTAACATCAGTCATTTGTTTACACACCACAAAATGGTTTGAACTAAGGGTGCCCCGCGTTGTGTATTAATTAGAAAGCTAGACTGACAAATAATTATTTGTGAGTTCGAATCTCTTTAGTTTCCCCATATTGTGCCACAGCTAAGCAAAGTTTAGTAAATTGCTTTCAAATATAGAAAAATGAGTAAATATTTCTATTTGATCCATAGATGGAACCCTAACAGATTCTTCCACACTAGATCAGAATGGACTTAGGAGTAATGTCAATAAAGAAGTACTCTATATTACCCAAATTTCCTGGAATGGGAAGAGGCTTGATATCTGTAGAACAATGTCAATATCTGGGGCGCACTTACATGGCATAATATTTTTGGGCCACTGAGTTCTCAGCCCGAAAGACCGATTGATCTTCGCTGGCATCAACTTACGTACTATATAAAAACGTGCAATAATTCAATTCGATAGTCTCGAGATTCACTAACGGGGTCATCGGTGGGGTATACACAAAACCTATAAAGATCTACTGCCAAATGAAGGAAGGGTTGGTAGATCCAATCAAAGAGAAGGTTACGATACCACATTGTTGTTTCACTCAACAAAACTCTAATCCGTAATATAGCATCTCTTTATAGAACAGGGTTATCGTACATTCAGACTAATAGTCCACTACAGTATTAACAAATTTTGCGACTTCTATAGAAAAGTCTCACGACTAATTTGTTCCAAAATTATTTCTTTCGCATATAGATAGTTTCTTTTCGAAGTGCCATAAATTGCAGTGACCTTTTAAGCCTGAAGAAAATCTTAACAAAACTAGGGGTCAACTTATACCGGGGTTTGATGCTACAAATAAATTTCTTAGGGCCTTGCAATACAATCAAAAAAGATAACGACTTTTCCAAATTGAGTCCAGAAAATTACATATTTTGATTTATATAACTTAATAAAAAAAAATAAATGAGTTAGTTAGAAAAATACTAAGGTGGAAAAAATTACTCCCCTGTAGATAAAAAGTTCCGGTGTGACTGTCTTTAAAGAAGGTCATGCTGACAGTTTTTAGGACATTGAAATGACACACGATTATTGATTTCCAAGAAAAAGATGCAGCTATAAACATTACTTGATATAGCCTACATTTTTAGCAAAATCCACATTATTTACAAACGTATATATATATATATATATATATATATATATATATATATATATATATATACAAAATATCTACAAAACTAGGGGTCAGTTTATACAGAATCCAAATCCAAATCATTATTACTTATTAGTCAACCAGTGGAACAGTGTTTCTAACAATTCACATACACCTCTTGACATTACATCAACTGACTGTCACAAACATTTCCCTTGATTACACACCGATTACACCCAAATAGCATAATTGTGAGAAAAAACATTAATTTTTAACAAGAATTATTTATCTTTCACCATAAACTGCTTTTGGTGCAATAGAAATGGACTCAGAGAACCAAGTTCAAATCCTAGGCATTTTACATTTCACATAGCTCTAATATCGATTTGAAAAGTATATAGTAAACTATCTTCACTCCAGCTATGGGTAAATAGTAGGACCGACTCAGATCCTTAACCTTCAAATAGTACCTGAGAAGGAAAACTTTGAATTCAAGCCAGTTGAACTCTGCTTAAGAGTAGACCATGTATCACATCCTGTTCGTGCGTAGAAGATTGATTAAGACGATTTTAAAAGAATAAAAAATAAATGCACTTAATTCAGTAGTGAATATTAATAGTATAGTTCCGATATTGTACGGTGAAATTCACAGAAAAATTCGATGGAAAACTTAAACTCATGTTTTGTGAACATATTAACATTAAAATCAATACAAAATAATAATGCATTCTCCTAGAAAGGGGTGGGGTGTCCTCGCAGCGTAATGGTTAAAGCGATGGACTGCGGAATCGTAGTACGCGAGTTCGTACTCCAGTCACTCTATTACGTTCACTTTCGGGCAAATACCCTTGCGAAAGGTATGAACCCCCTTATCCTCCCAGCTATTGGTTAAATAGTACCACTACTGTTCTTCTGGGAGAATGACTTCGGCATTAAATAACCTACAAAGGTTGATATGCCATTAAACAAAGAAACCAAACCAGAAAAATTCGGTGGAAAACTTAAACTTATGTTTTGTGAACATATTAACATTAAAATCAATACAAAATAATAATGCATTTCCTAAAAAGGGGCGCCTCTTGCGTCAGGTGACAAACCTGGCCCAGCCGAGGAGGGCAGGGACGGCCTCCTGATGTCCAAGGTGGGTCGGCCATGTGACGCGAATGCTGGGCTTCCCCGGCCCCGAAGTCATCAGATTCGACCGAGTAATCACCGTCAGAGACAGTCAGTATACTATGCACCTCTTACAATAGTGTACAACGTATTTATGTGGCTTTGGAAATTCCCATTAATGTTCATAGGTAGGGTATAAAACACGAGTACAGGACACGCTCAGAATGTCTAGCTAAAAATCTTGATGTCGAATTATATTCCAGATTGACCTTTATGCTGCAACTTACGGTATATCCTATTTGCTTTACTTTTAACTAACCCTTAATTTTTGTGGGAACTATTACTATTACTGGAGGTGAACAGAACGGTTTGTCTTAATCGGAACTCCTTACCAAACAGTTATGCTGACATAGTTGGCATTCCTTCTAAATATTGCAATGTTAATATAAAAGTTGTAATGAAGTTAATAATACGAGGCCACTCATATGTAGTAACCAATACAGTCTCATTAAATATGTAATATCACGGACGGGCGCTGTCGTCAATCAGTGAAGGTGTCACGTGACTAGCGCATGCGGACAGAATGACCTGCAAAGTTAGACGTGATTCTAAAATAATCACAGATGAATTATCACGTGTTTCACTGGTGACATCGAATATTCGGGGATCTTCGATTTGTTCTCCAAAATCTCTATATAAGAAAACAAGTAACGAGATTTTTGCAGAGTTGAAGGCAGCTTTCAAAATAGGCGAGTCAAAGGTTCCGAGGCCCCGACCTGTCCTACCCAGTCTGCTATGACATACGTGTGTCAATAGCCAGCTCTTGCCCACAACCCGTCACCACCAAGAGCAAGGGAGAAGAAGGACGTAACTAAAATTAATTTTTCGAGTTGCAGCGATCATAGCCCCAAGTGAATAATAAACGACAGCTATATTTTCTTCCCTTACCTTCGAGTTTGAGTATTTCTTTTTCTGCGGACTTCTTTCTTTACAGTACAACACGTTGGTCCTATGTTACAAATAGTGTTCATGTAATATTATTATGGACAGCACAATTTTAAGTCAGTATTTTAAGCTATCAATTTGCAACAAATCGATATTCCTTGAAAAAAAAAAGTTGATTGAAACTTAAGAATTAATTCATTCCTGCCACTTCAAAAAATACAACGTCTGGCAAGAAATATGGACTCGTAACTCTAAAAAAACGTTTCATCCATTTTTTATCCATGAAATAATAGACTAAGCATGAATCTGAAACAAAACCTTTTTTTATTTGATAACTAAACTTCCTGGTTTAATGAATTATACTTCAAATTAATTAAAATAATTTACTTTAATTAATGATCGAGATTTTTCAACAGAGAGAAGAATAGATTATGGGATCACCAATAAAAATAACCTCAACTATATTTTGTTGCCTCTTCTCCTTGCTTTAATAAGAATCTCAATTCGTCGCCACGTAGACTTAACCAACGACAAACAACGTTTCATCTGGGTACTTCTAGCTTTCTCGAATAGCCCTTGACAAATCGGCCTTAACATTTCTTTCGTAAATTTTTGATCGAATTAAGATTTGAACTGCTTATTTATAATTCTATTGAGTTTGAGTTGATATGACCTTCTTGAAGCAAAGCATTGACCCTCTTCGCAAAGTAAGCAGATAAATTGTCATTGAGAATTATTTTCCAGAACAATAAATAAACAGCTTGGCATTTGTTTTGCATTTTTATCCGGTTTAACACAGTATATTTATTAAATACGCAGCTTGAATAAAATATCGTAACTTTGTTGTATAGCCATGATACAACTATACAAATATACAGATAGGTAGAATATGCGGATATATAAAAGGTCCACATGCAAAGAAATGCGAAAAACACTCGAAACACTGAGGACTTTCTTTTGTTCAGGTACGAAACTTTTATTACATTCTTGACTTTTAGGTTTTCAACCCGAAGAGAGAGAGACACAATTTTTACTATGCTGACTGTTCCATCTGACCCAAAAACGCGTTGCGCATCTCGTAGACCCAACTGTCCCTGCCTCGCTCAGGCTCAAAAATCAACTCGCTTCGCTCAGGTCTGAATCTCAACTCTACGGGACTGCCCGGCCCGGAGTCCAAATCTCAACTAAGTGCTCTTTTTCAAACATCACACAAAATCCTCAGCCCATCGCTTCTGGGCCTGACGTCATTCACATCCCCAGTTACATTTCCTATCCGGGGTTTTTATTATGACATCTGTGATTGTCACATCCTCCCCGCACGAGCGTGAACACCTTCGCTTAGTGTGTGCCCCTACCCGTGCACTAAGCCGAATAGTTCTAAGCCTAACTAAACCGAAAGGTAAGATATAACCAACGAAAAATGATAATATAAAAAATCCTTCCGCAATTATATAACAACTTTATTAAGGTTGGGCATCAAATTCAGACGTTTGTTTGTTGTTTCTTTCGTCGTGATGAACTGCATCATGTTTGCATAACATAAAGTATGCCATATGCATCTGCACACAACTATGTCCTGATGCAAACAATTTGGTCTGTCTGGAATGAGGGGACAATATCAAATCAACATTGTATTCTGAAAAAAAAGTCATTGTTGAAATGCCACAAATATTTTGGTTGGGTATAAAGAACTGTGTTTGCATCTACATACAAAATATTATCACACATCAGGCGTTAACCCTACTAATAATATCTCTTCACCATGCCATTGCAGTTTTTTAATGCTGATAAACATTGAAACGAATGATTTTTACTGAGAATGCGAGAACAAGGTTGAATACCACGTGGGTTGAGCAGGGGAACACCGGCATTGGTTTCCTATTCAGAGCTATATTTTTCCTTCACTGTTTGCCAATCTTCACTGCTATTATGTGCGGGAGATTCTCCGTAGCGTAGTGCTTGACTCTGACAGCATTGTAAGTGAGTTGGCGCTATTACGTTCACTGATAGATTAATTCTCTTTGGAAAGATATGAATCCCCTTAGCCCGCCAGCTGTGGGTTCAATAGAACCACTATTATCATACAAATAATTCATTGGTACTAAATAACCCTGGGCGATTGATATGCCAGTAAATCCAGAAATTAAATCAAACTAAACTAAACATATGTGTATAGTTGATGGAAGAGACGTAGATTTTATAGTCAGGTCTTTTATTTGATAATTACTACAGAACATCGTAATTTTCTTATCGCCGTCAAAATAAAATTTTGTATTTTATCTTTAAGACCAAGCTATGAGTTAAATAGCACCACTACTATTCTTCTAGAAGGATGGTTTTGGCATTAAATAACCCGAGAAGATTAATATGCCATTAAACAAACCAAACCAAAACAAAACAAACTATCTTTAATATTTAACATATCTGATGTAAAAAAAAAAATAAAGGATTGTTTCATTCGTGCATTAAATAAGCGATTTTCAGCAACATATTGAAAATGTTTGTATTAAACTGATATGTCAGAAATTACCTCACCAATTTCTAAGTGCATAGTATGATTTACATATGACAGAAACCTTTGACCATAGACTGGCTTCAACAGAGAGATACTTTAATGCTGCCAGAAAATTATCCCCTGTGTCAGCGATGGGAATACATCATTTTAACTTCTAAACGCATTTCGCCCTTCAAATTCATCCCTATCCATCTCTGCCGGACCGTAAGTACCTGAAAGTTAAATTCATCAGCCTGCCCATACAGGGACAACCTGGGGAGTTGGGGGATATCGGTGAAGTAACTTATATTAGATACGACCATACATGATTGCACTTCGCACTGACAGCCGATCCAGGCTCACGATCCAGTCCCTGTAATCCATTAGTCATTTCGAATTTCAAATAGATAACTTACAAGCCGAAATATGGGAGCATTCCGAAACGTGACGTGACGAATTTTACACGGAGCAAAGTTTATTATATGCTTAATAAACAGCGTCTTGGAGTAGGAGCTGGGTTAGGAAACTGCTTGACCCACAAGACAAAGAGACAAACGATACCTTAAAGCAATAATAATGAATAATTTAAAGCCGTATGTATTACACTAACTTATTTTCAACCTGAGAAGTAATACATATTCTTTGTGTTGAGCAGGTGTCTTCGGCTCAAAGAACTTAAAAGTACTATTTCATCCTAGGGAAGAGCCACAGCGGGTCAAACGTGAGTTGAGGTGGGGAGTGATTCCTTCTTGTTTCATGTTAATTTTAAAAAACAACTGATTGACTGCTATTTATTGTGTCATCAAAATGAATAAAATGAGGATCAGTTGAATATGTGAAATTAATACAATATACAAGTGGACGAATTTTCTGTTTCAAATTTTCCCTTATTCCCTTTTAAATTTTATCAAATTCTATTTTTTCCGATATTTTATTGGAATTAATAGAAAAATTGCAAACAGAGAAAATAAAAACAAACGTCAAAGTTTTATGCCATTTTAAGAAAGAGGTGATATGATTTATATTCATTTAACAATTGTCTCTCTGTCATTTTCAATGGTTTTCAAATTGTATTTTCCTTTCGTCTCAAATACACCCTCGACACCGATATAAGTTGTCAAAGCTATTTTTTCTCACTATATATATATATATATATATATACAAGCACACGTAAAGATTCCTACACAATCCCAACGGTTTTTGACAGTATTTTTCGATTTTCGATTCATTTCATTTTGTTATCTGCAAGATAATTGTTGTTTAGTAAAAACTTCATGTAACCCAGGGGTCACAGGCAAACTTCAATGGCATTAAATATATAAATTCAATATACATTTATTATTATTATTATTATTATTATTATTATTATTATTTAATACTTCTATCCTAGATATTGAGCACTCTCCATATTATATAGGAATTGGTTCACCACAAACCCACAAAGTGATTTAGTAACAAACAACACTGTTATATATATATATATATATATATATATATATATATAAACTTATTACCGTCTCGATTTTACAATCTCATCGTCATCATCATGTCGTGCCGCTAGCACGGATATACCAGACCCTCTCTCGCCACTTCTCCCTATCGTTCATCATCTCTGGCAGGTGTTCAGGGCTACATCCCGTATCCTCACATAGCTGCTGAATGTATGTTTGAGCTGATCGGTCTGCTTTTGCCCGGCCATATGTGGGGGTCCATAGGAGTACGTCACTTATGAACTCGTCCCTGCTTCTCCAGTAGTGTCCTGCATGTCTGTTTCGTCCTACTTGGATAGTTTTCGTGATGGGAGGCAGGTGGACGTATAGTTGGTTCCTTGTGGGGTATTGCCACCAGAACTTGTTCAATATTGCTCGCAACATTCTTGTGTAATTGTCATCTAGCTTCCTTTCCAGCCGTTTAATTAGCTTTTACAATCTAAAATAATTTTATAACTATTCAGTACAACAGTGAACGTATTTTAGGGAAAACTAATCTTGCATACACCTGAGTCAACAAGCAAAATGCGTTACAGAATAACAAAACAATTTAATTATTTAGATTCTAAATATTAAGTCAACCTAAGGAATTTATTAAGAATTCTAATTGCTATAAAGGATTTCGTAGCTGCATTTCTTAATTTTCAAAAGATTTAAGCTAAAAACTATCCTTTGAAAAAAAAAAAAGTATCAAAAACATCTAAATCACCATAAAATCTCATGGTGTTCAAAGAAAATATTATTAATTGGTGTTAGAATAATATTGTGGAAAATCTGGACGAACAAGCAAAAGGCAGCATGAAATTTGTCTAAATTTGTGCACGGCTTGGTGCTAGCTTGTCGACTATTGTCGCACATGTCAGTTAAAGAATTATCATCGATAAAACGGATCCGTTTTTTTAACAACCACAAACACGTCCTCTTACTTTTTTGCTTTGCGGTTTTTCCTTTTTCATTTTTTTTTTCATTTCCTATTTTTTTCATTTGAATATCTCACTTACCTTTCAGGGTTAAATAACCACATTACCTCTAAACGTTGCACGTTTTCATTCTACCATACTCTTCTGCGAAAACTCTCAGAAGTCCTATTTATTTGGTTACTTTAAAATAAGGGAATAAGTAGTCAAATATGCAATGTTGAAGCGGGTGTATACGAAGTAATGTTGCTGGGTATGAAATGCTGGTAAGTTGAAGTGGGTCTGGTGGATGGTGGGTGAAGAACGTTGTTGCCAAAAACAACAACTATGGATTCGAAACGCACCCTTCAAAGTCTGGAGACGATCTAATCTTCGGGCAAAACAAGCTCTTGCTTAAATAAAAAAAAATTGCCGACAAAATTTCATTTGATTACTCAATATTCCATTATATCTACCTCACCCTTTCATTTTTCTTCCATCTTGACACTCACAAGTTCAAGGTCAACAATGGGCTTTGATAACCTTCAAAACTGCGTCGTTCTTATTTTTGAGTATTTAACTCTTATTCACACACCACTTCCAACAATGCATCAATCTACAATTGATTACAGGAAACGATACAATCATATACATTTTTAACTTCAGAGAATCAAACTACGTGTTTTGCTCAATCTGACTTACCAAACGATATTCAAAGAAAAAGGCACCAAATGGCTTTGTTTAAAAATCATAATTCTTACCTTCAACTTCAGATCTGACGAAATTTTCTGTTTATACTTTCAATCATTCCTACGCACCTGATTTAACCTTAATTTCCAAGGACGGATGCACTCATTCACCCCCCCCCCGTATCATATGACTCTCAATTACTAAATTTGACGGTGTATCACCCTATCGACCACACATATCATTTAAAACAGATTTTTTTTTTGTAACAAATTTTCAATGAAGTATTAATCCTCCCGATGTATTTCGTTATAGTAAAAGGAACATTGGTAATTAAACTTATTGGCAATTGATTAATAACCAACCTTGTTAACAATTAACCATACTAGATATAGTTTAGATTTCACACAATGTTTTAGGTGCAGTGCACTAATGGTAACGAATCTAATCTTGCAATATCCACGGTTGAGTCAGCAAGCAAAACTAATTACTGCGTCACGAATCGATTCCATTGTTTAAATTCCAAAAATTATCTCCACCTAAAGCATTTAGAAATTGATTTGCAATACTTGCTTACTAACCATTACACTACGGTGAGGCTCTCAAATTTTTGCTTTTTTATTACAGAAATGATCTTGCGTTTGCATTCATTGTGTATAAAAGGAAGACGCATTTTAAAGAAAAATTGAACAATACAAAAATCTGAAGAATCAAAATAGACTCAAAATAGAGGCAGAAATATTGAGATGAAAAAAAAAAATGACAATCTGTGGGTAACGAAAAAAACATTGCATGAAAATTTGTGACGGATTAATTCCTGCAACATGAACCAAAGTGTCTATAATATGAGTGAAGAAAAAAATAATGCGTTAAAATTTGAGACAGATTAGTTCCTGCAGCATGCACGAAAGTGTTTACGATATGAATGAAGAAAAAAACATTGCAAAAAATCTAACAGAGTCTAATTCCTGCAGCATGGACCAAAGTATCTATAATATGAGTGAAAAAAACTGAAAGAGGGATAAGAAGTAACCGGTGCTGATATATCTTGGCGATGAGAAACACAGGTGACAAAGCTAAAAATAATAACGTTAAATATAGATTCCTGGTGCAACTAGATAAGGCCAATTTACCGTTGAAGACAAAAGGAAACAAAAACTGCTCCATTAGAAAAATAATGAAAATATTTGTCTATTGATAAACTTGCAGTTTTTGTGATAGGTTGATAAAATATAGAGGTCAATGATGATAACTAATATAATATTTTAAAGGATTAAAACGAGAAATATAAAATTGCACTAATTTATCTATCAATCTATCTATCTAACATATATATATATATGTGTGTGTGTGTGTGTTTGTTAGAATATATATATATCATCATCATCATAAAGTCGTGCAGCCCGCACGGATATCCCTGACCATCTCTCGCCACTTCTCCCTATCATTCATTCCCTCCGGCAGGTCTTCTGGGTTACATCCCGTGTCCTCACATAGCTGCTGCATGTAAGTTCGGGCTGGTCGTCCTGCTTTTGCTTGGCCATATGTGGGGGTCCATAGGAGTACGTCACTTACGAGCTCGTCCTTACTTCTCCAGCAGTGTCCGGCGTGTCTGGCTCGTGTGACCCGTATAGTTTTCGTGATGGGAGGCAGGTGGCCGTACATTTGGCGTCTCGTGGGGTGTTGTCACCAGGACTTGTTCAATATCGCTCTCCACATTCTTGTGTAGTTGCCGTCAAGTTTCTTCTCCAGCCGTTTAGTTAGCGTCCATGTAGTGCATCCATTTAGCAGTATCGATACAACCGCTGCCTGGAAGAAACTGCGTTTCATTTAATCGGTCAGGTCTGATTTCCATATGATTAAGAGCCTATCTATAGCCGTCCATGCTTTCGTCAGTCGTGTGTCGATGTCATTTTCGGTTGATGAGACGCTACTTCCTAGGTAGGTGAATTTGTCCACTAGCCTCAGAGAGGCTCCGTCTACTGTGTTAATGTTGCCCGTTTGGTTGTAACACATATATTCAGTTTTGTGCGCATTGACATGGAGGCCAATGCCTGCTGCAGCTCGTTCCAAACTATGATTTAGTGTCTCTGCTTGATTAGGCGTATTCGCCAGTAACGCCAAGTTATCAGCGTAGTCGGCGTCAGGAGGTGCCCGTGGTGTAATGGTTATCGTCACAGGATATGGACACAGCGATACGAGTTCTATTCCTGGAGAAGACTGATTGCATTTCACATAGCACTAATACCCTTGGGAAAGGTATGAATCCAATTATTCTCCCTCCAGCTATGGGTAAATAGTAGTGCAGACTAGGTTCTTCAGCCTGGGTTCAGCAACTAGTCTAGGAGAAGGAAAACCCTGAAGAAAAAAACTCCGCTTAAAAAATTGACTTTGTGTCATATCCTGCCCGAGCGGAGGGGTTGGGTAAATATGATCAGCGTAGTCGGCGTCTGTGATTGTTTTTGCAGGGTACCTTTTGCTTCTTTTATTAGTCAGCTCGAAGCCATTTTCTCTGATTTTGTCGATCGAAGTTCTAAGCACGTAGTCTAGACAGATGATAAAGAGGTATGGGGCAAGCGTGTCTCCCTGTAGTATTCCTGCAACAATGTCGAAGTATTCCGTGTCTCCATCTGGTGAACGTACTTTCACTTTTGAGTTTCTGTAGAGGATCATTATTGCTGCCACGGTTTCTTTTGGTAGGCCGTATGCTAGTAGGATTAGTTCCATTTTCCCTCTGTGGATGGAATCGAAGGCCTTGGTAAAGTCGACAAATAGTAATGTCGCCTGAAGGTTTTTTGCCCGAACACCTTTAAGGATTCTACGGATGGTCGATATTTGTGAGGTTGTGGATCTATTTCTCCGGAAGCCATTTTGGTTTTTCCTAACGATGTTGTCTATTTTGGGTTCTATGCAGTTTCGTAGTAGGGCATTGTAGATTTTGGCTGCTATGGATGTAAGTGTTATCCCTCGGTAGTTCTTGGCTAATCTGAGGTCTCCTGTTTTAGAGAAAGGAAGGATGCATCCCTTCATCCATCTTTCTATCCTATTTTGACTATAGACTGCGTTGCATTGCCGGAGCAGTATATCGTCGAATTGTCTAGTCTTCCACACTTCCGGGGGGATTTCGTCCAGCCCTGCAGCTTTACTATTTTTAATTTTTTTAAGAAGCGAGTCGAGTTCTTCTTTGGTGAAAGGACCTAGTTTAACGTCTAATTGCTCACTGATAATTCTGGTGATCGGTTCATCCGTTATTTTCGGCGGGCTTCCTAGTAGATTTTTGAAATGCTGTTCTCAGTTTTACTCTTTCTTGTTGGCTTGCAGCTTTCAATTTTGCTTTGGCTGTGCTCTTCCTTCTACTTACTTCATTTATTGTTTGCCAGGCTATCCTGGATTGTCTATCTTCCACCGAGTCTCTAATCTTATCTATCTGATTTTGTATGTATTCTGCCTGTTCTTTTAGATATATTCCTGCTAATTGATATTGTGCCTTTTCTAGTTTTTTCGCATTTGTGCTTGTTTGGTTCTTCCGATAGCTTTTGGAGGCAGTTTTCACTAGTGCACGTTTTTCTCTAACCGCTGACGTTTCCCAAGAGACTCTATATATAGTAATAGGTTTTGTTGGGATACACTTTGATGCCGCCTCAAGGTGTGCTTCAACAAAATTTTCATATTCGCCATTTGGGGTAACTTTTCCTCTCTTCTCTTGTTGTGTTTCGAATCTGTTTCTTAATTCTAATGCATATTTGTCTCTAATATCTCTGTTGTTAAGAAGGGCCCAGTCATAGTGCTTAGTTGTCGCTGTTCGTGTGGCGTTTTTTCGTAGGCTTAGTCGTATTTTGGCTGTAACTGTTCGATGATCGGAGGACACATCCTCGAAAGTGGAGTATGCCTCGCAATTCATCGCACTATTTTTCCATTTCTTGTTTATAAAGAGGTAGTCTATCTGTGCTTTACTCTTTTTCGCGTATGAGTAGGTCCATAATTTTCCCTCCGTTTTTTGAAAGTTTGTTTTGAGGCATGTTATTCAATTTTCTATCATGAAATCAATTAGATGTTGTCCATTCCTGTTTTATGTGTTGTGTAGGCTGTATTTGTTGTTCCTGTTTTTCCCGATTTGTGCATTCATATCTCCGCCAACGACTAGCGGGTTGTGTCTCGGAATGCTACGTACTAGGGAGGATAGCTCCTCGTAGAAGGTAACTAGTTCGGTTTCTTCACTAACATTGGTAGGGCTGTAGCAGGAGATGATCGTTGCTTTGGGGTTGCATTTAACGTTGCGGCCATCATCCTAGGTTGTATTCTCTCAATGTTATTAAGTGTTTTTAGCGCTCTTGGTCCTATAAGCATTCCCACCCCTCCTACCAATGCATTGACAGTGTTTTTCCATGCCGATACAGTCACCAGCATCCATCCATTGCCAGTTTCGTGATATTTGATATCTTCGGTGTGAGTGTATCGATGTTCTTGTATACAGATTATGTCTATCTTTTGTTCTACGTCTGATGCAGTTAGCTCTGGTAGCCAAAGCATATATATATATATATATATGTATATACATGTATATACATATATACATATATATATATATATACATATATATATATATGTGTGTGTGTGTGTGTGTGTGTGTGTTAGAATATATATATAGGGGGTGTCCTCGTGGTGTAATGGTTAAAGCGATAGACTGCGGAATCGTAGAACGCGAGTTCGTACTCCAGTCGCACTATTACGTTCACTTTCAGGCAAATACCCTTGGGAAAGGTATGAACCCCCTTATCCTCCCAGCTATTGGTTAAATAGTACCACTACTGTTCTTCTGGGAGAATGGCTTCGGCATTAAATAAACTAAAAAGAGTTGATATGCCACAAAACAAAGAACCCAAACATATATATATATATATATATTGTGTGTGTGTATGTGTATACGCGTGTGTATTGTGTATAAACCTTTGAATCGGTGTTTACTTTTGCTGTAAATACAGCTTCAGTATAGGCAAACAAAAAACTGATTAAATACCTAAAGTCTTCTCGAGTATTATATATATATATATATATATATACACGAGATGCATTCGATAGGTTTCCAGACATTTTTCGTATGGGCACTTTTATTGATAGTACATACATGAAACTCTTGCCCCCTTCGAAGTAATCTCATCCTGTTGTAATGCACTTGTTTTACCGTTTTAACAACTTTTGGAAGGTCCCATGGAAGTGCTCTTGTGTGAGCGTGTCAATGACCTTCGTCACAGCTTCTTTCATCTCTTCAATTGTCTCATAACGACAGTCTCTGAGCTTAGGGAATAAGCAAAATCACAGGGAGAAAGGTCTGGACTATGGGGAGGCTGAGGAACTGTCTTGATGCCCATCTTGGTCAAATAGTCTGTTACAAGGATGAAGTTGTGGACTGGTGCATTGTCTTGGTGGAAATGCTACTGACCCGATTTGAAGAGTGCTTGTCTCTTCCGACGAAATATCTTCTTGAACTCCCTTAAAACCTCAACATAGTAACCCTAACCCTAACTCTAACCCTTGGCTAATAAACTCTGGTGAATTGACTTCCTTACTCCTCCCACACCTCTCATCCTCATTCATAGACTTCATGCCTTCCCTGAATCTCTTATGCCACTAAAAACTAACGCTTGATTCATACAAAATGTTCCAAAAGCAGTCTGAAACATTCCATACATTTCTGTGGCAATTTTTCCAAGTTTAAAACATCATTTTATTGCATATCGTCCTTCTACAGTGTCAGATTGCATTTTTGAAATTCGTCAGCTGTGACAATCAGGTTTTAGCAGGATGTATTCCAATTCCTGCTGTAGCTGTTGATTTGAACCTGAAATCATAAAAATTGGCCTGTTGTCTCATAACATGTATAGCAATAACATACTGAATTTTCAAGAGTATACGATAATCTTAAATGCCCATGCAAAAAAGTCTTGAAACTTATCATATGCACCTCGTATATATATATATATATATGTGTGTGTGTGTGTGTGTGTGTGTGTGACTATGATAAAAATCATTGCTGGAATCATTGGAGTAATTCCGAAAATGTTGGAAAAGTAACTGGAGAAATTGTCTTCTGATGAAAGATAGTCACCATTTAGATCAAAGCATAATTGAGATTACTCATAATACTGAGAAGAGTTCTGGGGAGCAGAGGATATGTGCCGTCTCTTAAAATTCACCAAAACCTACCGTTATCTTTCGATATAATGCTCAATATCTGAAAGATAGATAAATGAAAGATAGTGCTTCAGTTTTTAATCATTTTCAAAGATGTATACCACACACACACACACACACATATATATATATATATATATATATAATATTGATCTTTTGAAATGCTACAGGAATATTTATTTCTTTGACAGTAGGAACTCAAAGCGAAAGATAAGCAGACTTTAAACTAAGTAATACAACCTAAAGGACTTGACACACGTGAAAAGCCGATAAAAACAAGTTAGGCTGAGGGGAGGAGTGCAGCGACAAAAATATGCGATAGGGGTGAAAAAATAATAGGAAACAGTAAGAAAAAAAGCAGAGAGTCATCGACTCCATCTACATATATACTTGTATACATATATATATATATATATATATGTGTGTGTGTGTGTGAGTGTATATGTATATATATATATAGACTTACACACACACACCCACCCCAACATATATATATATATATATATATGGGAAATCAAGAACTGACTATACTAAAAGTTGTTATTTTCGTGCAAATATAGGCTTGAGAAGATGTATTTTTTTGTCAGTACTTTTGCATTATTAACCAATCAGAATGTACAAACTCATTTTAAAATTTCCTTGAAAATTCGCAGACAACAATATTTGACTTGCTGCGAAAAAATTAAATGATCCTAATTCAAAATAATTTAAGAAATATTCTTCCCCCTAGATTGTTAAAATACATTTCCTAGCTAATTAGAATCTTTCATAAATTACCATTTTTTTCTCATATAAGATCGAGTCAACCCCAATCTGATAAATTAGAGAAGAAAAAGATTTTCTGTAAATACGGAATTATTATCAGTCAACAACTTTCGGTTAATTTCCTTTGAGTGAAAATCAGACTTTCTTTTCCTTTAAGATTGCATTTAATTTCAACATCGTTTAATTATCTTAAACTGATCGAATATGCTATTTATTAGATAGATATTTTACTACTACTAATACTAAAAATATATCGCTTGCTGATTGTTTAATTTAGCTTACATACTGACATTAGCGTCATAGTGTTGTTCTCCCACTACATAGTAATAAGTAAGTAAAGTTAGCGACCATAGTCGAGGGTGACCCGAAGGCTCCCTTTTCGATAGCTACTACACCAAGGTGTAGGGGAGGGCGCTACTCCATTCCCAGGATTGCTCCACTTTACCCTTGAACCGTACCTTATAATGCTGAGTGTTAAGCAAGGTGGTATCAAGTACCATTTTTAAAGTCTTTGGTATGACTCGACCTGGGATTGAACCCAGGTCTCCCGGGCCATTGGCGAACACTCTAACCGCTGGGCCAATAATCATACAAAATATGTTCATTTAGATAAAGGGTAAAAATTACTGCTACATTTCATGCAGGATTCTTAACTTCTTAATATTTATTGACATCGTCATTTTTACCGACACATTTTTCTCTCAATTTAAAGAAAAAGAAAAAAAATGGTAGATCGGTGTTTTATACTATCATTTACACCTTTATTTGCCACACACACACACACACACACACACACACTCACACACACACACAAATATATATATGTATATATATAGCATTTATACATTTATATCTAACGAGCTAGGACAAAGTAAGTTCAAGTCTCAGTGGGGAAATTTTTTCTGGCTATGTACCAAAACAAGTTCAGTAAATAACTACCAATTCACTACGTTAATCAACTGAACTGCTGTTACATACTGTCAAATCCTGCGAGAAGTTCTATGGATTATCAATTTAGCCCAATTTATATATAGGTATACCATTCTACAAATGAAATCTGTCTCTCCTGTCTGGAATGGCCAGGCGAGAAAAAATACCTTTCCGTCAGTGTTAATTTAGTCTCACACAACTCAGACAACAAAACGAGGAAACAATCTATACCATTATCATTCCTTTCGTGTGTATGTGATTTTGATCCAATCATGTAGTGGTGAAACAATATCTTATCATCAGTGATGACACAGTTCAAGAAGCTCTTATGAGTAGAGTACGTGTACAATTCCAGAGAAAAAAAAAGCAGTCTCAATAATCGTTCTAGTAATAACGGATAGAATCTGAAGACAATGGCTCATACCTTATTATTGGAGTTAAGCAATGTCATGCCTGGTCAGTCCTTAGATCGATGGCAAATTGTCAGCATGAAAGTAAAAGTAATATCTAAAATCGATAATACGCAAGAGAATGCCAATTTTCGATGTAGATAGAGAAGGAACATTTAATCCTAAAATCAGAAAACTAATACAAAAGTACAGCATCCTGTGTATAGTATTAAATGATAGAGGTGTCTGTGGTGTAATGGTTATCGCCGTAGGAAATGGACACGACGATACGAGTTCGAATCCTGGACGCAACTGATTGCATTTCACCTTGCACTAACACCCTTGGGAAAGGTATGAATCCAATTATTCTCCCTCCAGCTATGGGTAAATAGTAGGACAGACTCAACCTTGATGAGGCAACTAGTCAAGGAGAAGGGAAACTCTGAATTTAAACCTGTTAAACTTCGCTTAAAATTTGACCTTGTGTCATATCCTGTCCGAGCGGAGGGGTTGGTAAATATATATAATATTAAATGATAGTGAGATATGGAGAAAATGATATACCTTTTAATTGATATTACTCTCATGTCCACTCTGACCTGGAATGGTTGTACCTGTTAGGGTTCCATCTATGGGTTAAATAGATCTGTTTAGAGAATATTCTTATTCAATAGGACTGTGTGCAAAAAAAACCTCTAGAAAAAGAATTACAAAAATATATAAATAGGAATGTTCAATGAACGTGATCTTCTAATCTCTAGGCATAAAATTACCCTAAACGTGTTGACATACCATTAAAATCTATCAATTAATCAACACAAATAAATTTCAAGAACGCATATTTTATTTTTGTTTTTGTTTTTGTTTTGTTTAATGGCATATCAACATCGTGGATTATATAATAGCAAAACCAACCCTGTAGAAGAACAGCAGTGATACTATTTAACCTATAGCTAGAGGGAAAATGGGTTTTATACATTTTCCAAGGGCATTAGTTTGAAAGTGAGTAGCACAACTGGAGTATGAACTCGCTTATATGAAAGTCGCAGGCCTAAACTTCTGCAATGACACGACGGGAATTTAACCTTAGGTACGGCTGGATGGGTAGGTTTGGTCTTTTTGTTGAATGCCAAATCAACCTTCATGGGTTATTTAATGCCAAAACCATTCTTGTAGAAGCAAAATTTTGGTACTATTTAAACCCATAGCAGTGGGAATAAGTGGGTTAGAAGTTAAAATTAATAGCTTGACTGGAGTTCGAACTCACTACAATGTTAAAATCAAGCACGTTAGCCATTACAATACGAGAAATGGAGCAAGCACTTGAGATCTGATTATACTGACAAATGGTATATGCACAGATTAGATTCTGTCTTCGCCAATAGGAATATAATATACATGCATCGCGCCCTTGAGGAGTATAGAGCAATAACCATACCATATCTTATGACGGCTTCGTAGAAAGAAGGTTTTCATGGAGTGGAGTTGATAACCCCATAGCTTGCTGGTTGTGAATTTATATTTCGTCGTTCAGCAGGAACTGACAGATTTTAATTCAGTAGTCTTTCTATTGTTCCGTCAACATTCATGGAACCGATCCTAACATTGCCAACATAATTTCCAACGCATTGAAGCCGAAATTCAAATACGTGCTCTGATAATCATTATCTGATGAGAATGATCTGATACAGGCTAACTGGGTTACCACCTGTGTTGCTCCGCATGGATCATATTTTGTCACCCCAATCACTGCCACAACTACAAAAACGGATTATACATTGCCTAAATGAGCTCATATGTATAGTTTGATCTCTGTAAATGTCTTTTTATTTGGTGTTAGTGGCATATCAAACGTTATTGCTTATTTAATGTTAAATCCATTTTTATACAAATAAACAGTTTTATTTCAAACAATTTAGTTTAGCATAAGTACACAGTTTAATTGTCAAAAACGCTTCTATTTTAAGCTATTCAGTTAAGTCAAACAGTTCTGTTACAAACAATTCACTTTAGTATATGTACAATTTTTGTTTACTCACAGATAAATGTAAAAACATTTTTTAAAACAAATCAGTAATATAAAAACCAGTTCTATTTCAGAAAATTCAGTTTAGCATACAAAAATCGTTCCATTTCAAACATAAGTACCTAGTTTAAATATCTAAACAGTCCCATCTCACCCAACACAGTTTTGTTCTATCTGACCCATAGATAGGACTCTATCAGGTCTATTCTTCGGGCCAGAGTGGACCAGGGAGCGATGGCAATAAATAGGTACTCTTCATTTCCCAAAACTCCAGCATTACTGGAACCTCACAATCAGATTGTTTAGTACACTCTTTGGGGTATCTTACTTCTTTGCAGACAAGCAGTCGGTATATTCTACAGCCCCAAGCGATTGGGCAACTCCGTAAATTTTGCGCTAGCGTCGACAAATGTCATTGCGTGCAACTGTTTGTTTATTTTCATGTGAAGGGATTTAATGAAATATCTTTGCTTCATCATATTTACCTAACACCTCCGCTCGGGCAGGATATGACACCAGGTCAATTTTTCAGCGGAGTTTAACAGGTTTGAATTCAGAGTTTTCCTTCTCCTAGACTAGTTGCCTCACCAAGGCTGAAGAACCTAGTCTGCCCTACTATTTACCCATAGCTGGAAGGAGAATAATTGGATTCATACCTTTCCCAAGGGTATTAGTGCTATGTGAAATGCAATCAGTCCAGGGTTTGAACTCGTGTCGTCGTGTCCAATTCCTGCGACAATAACCATTACACAACGGGCACCTCCAAATATCTTTGCTTCATACTCACTCTCATTTTATCAGTGACTTATCTGCTATCTGTGAAAATGCATACAATATAGCTTTTTGGCAACAATGCACAACAGCTACTATCATACCACTAACATCAGCCTCTAACGTCGTTAGTCAAAATAATGAAATAGGAAGCTCTATTTTCCGAGCGACCCAAATGTATAATGTGTAAAGTAGGTGTACAAAATTCACAGATATATTTATTTTCTATTAGATTGTTGGTTGGTTAGTTGATTTTTTTTATTTAATGGGTATCAACCTTCGGGGATTACTTAATACCAAAGCCATCCTTGTAAAAGAACAACAGTGATACTACGTATTAACTTATAGCAAGGGAAATAAGGGGATTCGTGTCTTTCCCAAGGGTATTTGTCTGAAAGTGAACGTAACATCGAACTGCACATCGAACACGGTTACTGCCATGTCTTAGTCCAGTACCTCAGCCACTACACAACAGGCATACCCTCAAGGATTTTTGAAGGTCATTCATATGAATATCGAATAGATAAGAAAGAATATGATTCTTTCGACCAAATGGGAAAACGCTGCTGAAACAACAGACTATCACTAATGGATACGTCATCGGATTTACTCTAAAAAATAGCTTTCGCTAAGAATTAGCAGACATTTTTTTTCCCCTGATAAACGTAAATGCAATATTAACTCATACCTTTGAAGTATCTGATTGAAAAGATGAATGGGAAGCTTCGACACTTTCATTTGCAAATTGAAGAATGTTAATTCGTGCTTGTGAAGGAAGGCTTTTAGATGTACTTTTCTATTTGCATGTGTGGACATATGACTGTGATCAGTAGATTTGCATAATTTTATTAGGATGAATCAAAAGATCCATTGCTCTATCTTTTGCCCTACGATAGAGAATTTATCGAGTCTTTGATATCTACGCGCTTCTTTATTACATGTGCAATCAGCAGTAGCCTTAAGGACAAATCAGAATATGATAAAGTAGGTTGCACCTGAACTTCTGAAAAGACATCTCAATCAGCACTTTTCCACTCCTTACTCGTTCTAGAAAGCGGAGCCAGCTTGTGACGGTTATTGTCTTCGATTGGTTGAATGATTTTACTGGCGTTAACCCGGTAATAGAAAAAGTATTCCTACCTAATCCGACGGCTGAGTCGGCTGGGGCTGCAGAATACACCGACTGCATATCTGCAGAGGGGTAAGACTTCCCCAATGAATGTCCTGGATATGACACAAAACAATCAGATGGTTAGGCTCCTGTAATGCTCGAGATTTGGGGAATGCAGTGTACTATTTCATTGCCTTTGTTCCCAGATACATTCTGGCCCGGGGTGGTAGCACCTGATTGGGTCCTATCTATGGGTTAAATAGAACTTAACATTGTACTTATGCTAAACTGAATTGTTTAAACTAGAACTGCCTTTGACATTTAAGCTGTGTTGTTATGCTAAACTGAATTGTTTTGTAATAGAAATGTCTTTGAATTTTAAACTGTGCACTTATGCTAAACTGAATTGTTTAAAATAGAGCTGTTTTTGACATTTAAACAGTGTACTTATGCTAAACCAAATTGCTTAAAATAGAACTGTTTTTGACATTTAAACTCTATACTTATGCTAAACTGAATTGTTTGTAATAGAACTGCTTATAAGTATAAAAATGGATTTGGCATTAAATAAAGTATAATGGTTGATATGCCATGAAAGCAAGCTAAACCAAACCTACCTTATCCGAATAATCTACACACAGTGGTATTGTTTTTTGTATTTCTATCTAATATTGATAATTATATACTAAAGTTGGTGGCTTTAGACGAGAGGAACTCGAAGGCTCCCTTTTAAATAGCTACTACACCGAGTTATAGGGGAGGGTGCTACTCCATTCCCTTGATTGCTCCACTTCACCCTTGATCCGTACTTTATAATGCAGAGTGTTAAGCAAGGTTGCACGAAGTACCATTTTTTTGGGCTTTTGGTGTTACTTGACCTGGGCTTAAACCCTGATCTTCCAGGTCATTGTCGAACACTTTAATCCTTAGGCCAATTAAAAGTCATTCATTTGTAAACATTTATATATTTTAAGTAACTAATGATAAACTTTAGCAAACAATTATAACTTCAAGTGACTTCTTAATACGAATAATTGACTGTTTCATCTATTCCTATCAAATATGAATAATTTTCAAATAGATCTATTTAATTCATAAATCGGCAGGTTTTCAGGGCTACATCCCGTATCCTTACATAGCTGCTGTATGTTCGAGCTGGTCTTCCCGCTTTTGCTCGGCCATATGTGGGGGTCCATAGAAGTACATCACTTATGAGCTCGTTCCTGCTTCTCCAGCAGTGTCCTGCATGTCTGGTTCGTCTAACTTGTATAGTTTTCGTGATGGGAGGCAAGTGAACATATAGTTGTTACCTTGTGGGGTGTTGCCGCCAGGACTTGTTCAATATTGCTCGCAAAATTCTTGTGTAATTTCCGTCTAGCTTCTTCTCTAGCCGTTTAGATAGCATCCATGTACTGCATCCATACAGCAGTATCGATACGACCGCTGCCTGGAAGAAACTGAGTTTCATTTTATCGGTCCGGTCTGATCTATGTGACCCTCATATGGGGCCTAAGAAGGTCTATGAGTCTGAGTTAGCGTGGACCAGGGAATAATGGTAATGATGGGGTACTCAAAATTTCCGAAACCTCCTAAGCTGGAATCTCATGAGGTTTAGTGCTATATATGACTTAGCAAGCCTCATAATTCAGCACGTAATCTTAAGGGAAATACTTACCTTGTCTTTCATAAACCAATAGTATCTCGATAACGAATGCTGTTTTAATATCTTTCATCGAATAGATTTATCTTGTAGGAGTGCCATCTAGGTTTAAAACTATTCCACGTTGATCCAGCATGGATTTCATCCTCTTTTTACCAACTGATTGACGCCTGATATGCCAAGTTGTTAGCCAAATATTCACCATTTAAAGAACAAGCCTCACTGACACGGTATTTAGAAACAGAGTAGCTATTACTTAAATTATTGAGAATTTTACCTTTGTAGCAGTTGTCTTGTACATATTTTTAGACCAAGGATAGCACTTCTTTATTTACAAGGTTGTTAAGAATTGATGTCTATTGAGATGTACTGGGTGATTCAAAAAAATCGATATAATTTCTTTATCAAACAACTCGTCCAATTCTCTTTCAAACGATCATAATTTTTTTACATCATGTGCAATAACAATTCATAATTCTAGGTTTAAAGTTTAAACACCTTTTATTTTTCAGAGAATGGTATTTCTCTAACTGACAAAAAATCAAAAATTGAACATATAATTTTAAGTAGTTTCCTGAGATGTTGTGAAAAATTTGATCATTTGAACAAGTATTGATTTAATTATTAGATAACGAAACAATATATTTTTTTTGAAATATCCTATATATATATATATATGCCTGACTTTTCTATATTTTTTACATGAGGGATTTAACACTTTGAAATTTAGCCCCTCTTGCTTCTCATATACTTAGCACACGAGCTGACAAAAATAAATATATAAATACATTGATAAAAAAAAGTCATCGATGTACTGTCACACCCGTTCAGAGTGGACTTAAGAGTAATGGCTTACCTCACTATCCTTGTTATTTCAGAAGTCTTTCCTCGCCAACAGCTGCTGTTTAGCGTCATATATATGAGACTAGGGATTAACTCGGTTTGTTTGCAAATTATTTATATAAGTTACAAAATATTTGGTATCATATAACCTTATTCAAAAATTTTAGACACTACGTGGAAAATGTAAACTTATAGTACACATAGGCAGTTCCTTAATATCTGTCCATAAAATAATTCAAGACAGGTGTGACAATACACTGCCGGCCGACCCCACTATGTCAACCAACCAAACTACTCGATACCATTAGAATCGTCTAGTGTTTTTTCTCATCTCTGGCCAGGGGTATTTCACATCCCTTTACCAACACACAAAATACAACCGAGAGGGTGGAAGAAAAGAAGAACAAACAATCTCCGGCTTGGGTTAGCTCCAAATGAGGGAAGGGAGAAGTCTGTGACACTTTTGTTCATTCTGTGTTTTTGTGAACTGACGCGAGCGTATACTCGAGCGAAACTCCCAAAAGCCACTAGCAATGCTGACTTATCTTTTCGTTTTGGTCAACCCGGCATCTCTAAGTCAACAGGTATTAGCAGTCACCTTTCTTACTTCTGTTGACTGGTCTCCTCTCTGCCCCGCTCTCATCTCTTGAGTGATCTTCTCTTGATTGCTTCCTTCTCTTGACTGCTTCCTTCTCTTGACTGCTCTCTCCTGCCAACTGTTCCTGGTACCTTCCCTCCCTCGTCCTCTTCCTGTCTCGTGGGAAATATCGCGCGCAAGCCCTTTGTGTTGGCTTCGTACCAAAACAAAGGAATCTTCTGACTAGTACTTACACCCTCACTCACAGAAACGAATGCCACTCATTGTGTCACACAGTTTGTCATGCTGTTAAATCAGTCGATTCACAGTTTAATCAAAAAGGATACATCACACTAAACAGCGGCTTTCTGAAACCTGTGGAAAAGTTCCTCTACCTCGGAAGCAGCGAATCATCTTCTGAAAATGACAACAATGTGGAACTAGCAAAGGCATGAACTGCTATTGATAGGTTATCGATCATAGAGAAGTCAACTCTATCCGATAAAATAAAAAGCAATATTTTCCAAGCAGCAGTCAAGTCAATTCAACTATTTGGATGCACCACGTCGAGGCTAAGCTTATTGAGAAAAAGATACACGGGAATTACACAAGAATATTACAAACTATATTGAAAAAATCCTGGAAACAACAACCCACAAAACAGAAGCTGTACTGCCACTTACCGCCCATCTTTAAAACCATCCAAATAAGACGAACAAGGCATGCAGGACACTGCTGGAGGAAGTCAACTCTATCCGATAAAATAAAAAGCAATATTTTTCCAAGCAGCAGTCAAGTAATTTAACTATTTGGATGCACCACATAGAGGCTAAGCGTATTGAGAAAAAGATACACGGGAATTACACAAGAATATTACGAACTATATTGAAAAAAATCCTGGAAACAAC
Organism: Sepioteuthis lessoniana; assembly: GCA_963585895.1. NCBI lineage: Eukaryota > Metazoa > Mollusca > Cephalopoda > Myopsida > Loliginidae > Sepioteuthis > Sepioteuthis lessoniana. The sequence goes on along the minus strand of OY757919.1, from coordinate 83,805,780 downwards.
AACCCACAAAACAGAAGCTGTACAGCCACCTACCGCCCATCTTTAAAACCATCCAAATAAGACGAACAAAGCATGCAGGACACTGCTGGAGGAGTAAAGACGAACTCAATAAGCGACGTTCTCTTATGGACTCCTACTCACGAATGTCCAAGTGTTGGGTGACCAACAAGAACTTATCTACAACAGTTCTGTACGGACACGGGATGTAGTCTAGAAGACCTGCCGGAAGCAAAAGGAAGATAGAGACGAACAATAAAAGAGAGTCAGGTAAATCTATGCGAGCAGCACGATATGATGATGATGATGATGATGATGCAACCTATAAAAATACAATTTCTTTCGGTAAGAAAATATTAAGCTTAAACTTTTCGATTCATCCTTTCTCCTATCTGCAATCGAAATGCGCATGAGTACATTCATCACGTGTTTTCGTTTATTTCTCAATTTCTCTACCTGCCCTTCCACCATCTTCCACAAATCGTGCTGAGCGCCGACTTAAATCCTGGCAGAATATTATTACGAGAATAGTTCTATCTGTATTGTCTCCAGTCTGCCTGGGCCTTCATCCCGAATGTGGGACACTGGCCAAAATTACAGAGGGCACGTATGCACACAAGAGTATGATGTCTCCCGCCGGTGTGCGGCCTGGGTTACTCTAAAAGAACCATTCCTCTGCCAAGCATGGAGACAGCATCTATTGCAAAGCCAGCTATTCAGACTAATTGCGTATGACGTGATACTTATCAGCGGGCTTTGCTAGGATTTGAAGGAACGGACACCCTGGGTGGAAAAGAAATTGACTTTTTAAAAGAGTTCTTTAATCATAGTAAATGTTTACTTTAAATCTTGAGGGCAAAAATAAGAATGTAAGGTGAACAGCTAAAGATGGATTGAAATGGAAAAAATGCAAGTAGGGTGACATATAGGTTGTATTTTGAGTAGAATTGGTTTAGTTTGGTTTTGTTGTTTATCATCCCTTGTAATGCCAAATCTTCTTCAAAAATATATATCAAATATATATGATTTGTAAACATATTTTGTTGATAAAATTTTTAAACGATCCTGGATTAATTTTTTGTACACAGTTAACTGGTTCCAAGTATTGCTATGAATAACTAAATTCAATTAAACATTAGTCATTTGTTTGCACTCTGTTTAAATAGTTGAACAGTTCTATTTAACCCATTGATAGGACACTATCAGGTGCTACCACTTCGGGCCATAGTGGACCTAGGAACAATAGCAATTAAGGGGTACTCCGCATTCCCTGAATCTCCAAGACTGGTTCCTCGCCATCAGATTGTTTAATGTCCTATCTAGGACACTTGTTAGAGGTGGTTTGACTCCTCTGCAGATGCAGTCGTTGTATTGTAAAGCCCCAGTAGAAGACAAAGCAGAATGTGAAGAAAAGTTTTATTTTTTATTGTTTCCAATATAACAGTCGTGTACTTGTAAGACCTACTATACCTTTGTACAGCAGCCTTCAGTATATGAAATTTCTGCTTGGTGAGGTTGTTGCTGATATCAATCCAAATGCTAATTAAGTGCTTTCAAAGCAGATAAATTTCTACCGTGGAGTTGGAGAACACTTTCATTTTTACGGACAGCAAGAAATATAATGTTTACTAAAGAAATATTTAATAAAGTATCTATGATTTTGTGCAACAACATCTAAAGTTTAATGATTTAATTAATGATATAGTCTAAATCAACAAAGATATGTCACTAAATAGAAATGATAAACCTTACTAAACATTTAATGACGTTTTTGATGTATTTGAGATTGCTTTTTTCGTAAGAAGGCATTGGGATATCCTTATAGAAAAAATAGACGAAGAACAGTATCAGAAAAAAAAAATACCACGAAATAAAAGAGAACGTCCGAAATTATATAACAAGACTTCGTATTGAGATCTGAGTGGACAAGGGATAAAAATTAAACTTGGGTACATAATAATTTGTTCACTTGGAACTGTGGCAAAATAACTAGAAGCGAAATTGAATGAATCAGACATTCAAAGAAGTGTTTAGAATCTTGTCTTGAGAGTAATGAGACTTGACATAGATTACGGCGTATTTAATCCTAAAAAAATCTCTACAAAACAAAAAGCCAACTTAAACGACAACGAAAAAAAATCAAACCTTCACCAGTAATTGAAGACTCTGAGGTAAAGATTTGAATTTTAGCTCTTCTGTATCAGCCGACTTCAAGTTTTGGAGAATGTTTTTCGGTCTTAAAAAGTCGACTTACACACCTCTTCTTGTTCTTGTTCTTCTTCTTATTATTATTATTATTACTATTATTATTTACTCCTTTAGAGTTTTTCACATCAGCGCTAGCTGATGGTTTTTTACTGGAGTCTGAGTGACACCAAGTCTCCTCAAGTCTCCAGAACTCTCCTTAGTATTCTGGGCGTTCTCAATAATGCTGTCATTTGAATAGTCTCCAATCGTCCGCCAACTTCCAAGTCCTCCAGACCCTTTAATAATCCTTTAGTTACTGTGCCAACAAAATCAATCACAATTGTACAATCGTCACTTTCATGTTCCACAGCTTTCTCAATTCTCTAGCAAGGTCGAGGTACTTATACTTCTTTTCACATTCTTTCAGTTATCATTACTGTTATTATTATTTTACTAATTTGAGAGTTCTTCATATGAGCCTTAGTTGATGGTTTTCGACTGGAGATTAAGTGACAGCAAGTAACCTCAAGTCTCCTAGACTCTTCTTAGTATTCTGGCCGATCTCAATAATAGATGGTGTCCTTTCGTTCTCTTATTTCCAAGCCTTCCAGTCTTTATACCAACCTTTAGTGACTGTACTGAGCACGCGAATTACAACTGGTATCACTGTCCCTTTCATGTTCCATAGTCTTATCAATTCTATAGCAAGGTCTTGGTACTTATGTCTCTTTTCGCTTTCCTTCAGTTTTACCCTGTGGTCAGCCAGAACGGCGAAGTTAACTACCCGGCTGGTCCTCTTTTTTTTCTGTTGACTATCACTAATTGTTGTCATTTGCCTGAGATTAAATTATTATTATTATTATTATTAATATTCAAACCAGTATCAGCTGATGGTCGTTTACTTGTATCTGAGGGACGGTAAGTCTCCTCAGGTCTCCAGGACCCTTCTGGGTATTCTTGCCAATCTCAACAATGCTTTTGTCAGAATGATCTCGATTTTTCCTATTATCATAATAATTATTTTCATTATTATTATTCATGCTGACAATTTAGATTACAAAATCAACCAATTAATGTTGATTTGGTTGGTAGTTTTGGTTTTATGGCATATCAACCTTTGTAGGTTATTTAACGCCAAATCCATTTTTTCTGAAAAAAGTTCTATTTAAAACAATTCACTTTAGCATAAGTACGCAGTTTAAATGTAAGTACAGTTTAACTGTGAAAAACATTTCTATTTCATGATATTCAGTTCAGTCAAGCAGTTCTAATTCAGCTAATTCAGTTTAGTATAAGTTCAGATTTTGTTTACTCACTGTCAAAACAGTTCTATATTAAACGAATCAGTTTAGTGTAAATACAGTTTCAATATCAAAAAATAGTTTTATTTCAAATAATTCAGTTTAGCATAAGCACGCAGTTTAAATGTCAGTACGGTTTAATTGTCAAAAACATTTCTTTTTCAAGCTAATCAGTTTAGTTAAACAATTCAGTTTAGCATAAGTATACAGCTAGTTCTATTTAACCCATAGATAGGGCCCTTTCAGGTGCTACCACGCCGGGCCTGAGTAGACTTGGGAGCAATGGCAATGAAGGGGTGCTCCGCATTCCCTAAAGACCCGGCATCACTGGAACCTCACTATCAGATTGTTTTGTGTCATATCCAGGGCACTCGTTAGGGGGGTCCTACTCCTCTGCAGAGGTGCAGTCGGTGTATTCTACAGCCCCAACCGACTGGGCAAGATTAATGTTGACCATGAACACATATTTTGTAGTAGGCGCCTTCCAACACCAGGGAACCTGGTGCCCAGCAGTAAGACAGACAACAAAGCGTAAACCATGGGGACTCCTTCGGTAGGTGCTAAAAACGGATACCGGAGATTTGCAGAATTTTTAAAGAGCTAGAGATGTCTTCGATTTCAGAGCTGACAGTGATTGGTTCTTCGATTTATCATTTCCTTTATCCTCACCAAAATATCCCTTTACGCCTCTTTCTTTTTCAGGTCGGTCTGGAGAGAGAGGTTGATAATAGTAATAACCACGTGGCCAGATTTAGACAGAGTGCAGAAAATCAAGAATTGAGCCAGGGACACGCAGCCGATGAGAGGCGTCTTAGAGGCCTCTCTGACGATACGGTGCAAGCGTTGGTACCCCCTGGGTTCAGGAAGAATATATGGGACAAGAGAAAGTCCCCTCTCTGTGTATATGTCTCTCCATCTATCTCTCAAACTATCAACAAACTGTGGGCCACTTTTCGAGAATAAAATGAGAGATATATTTTTATGAAGAAGTGTTTCGTTCGTTCATTGAGGATTATTCAACACAAGGAGATATCAAGTACCATTTTTAAAGTCGTTGGTATGATGCGACCTGGGATTGAACCCAGGTCTCCCGGACCGTTGGTGGACACTAATGCAAACTTTTGGCTATCATTTGCAAAAAAGCATAACCAAGGGTGATGAACTGGAGAAAAAATAAGGCTTTGTAATTGAACTTTTTCTAAATCCAACAATTTTATTATTCTATTTGTATATATGGTAGTTTCCATGGAAATAAATAGGAGGCATCATTTTCGGAGCATTTTTGTACCACTTGGTTTATAGTGATGACTGCTAGGAATATTTCTTGTGAAAAGAAAAAAAAACAAGATAGAAATGCCGGCTGAAAAATGTATTAAAAAAGAAATAAAATAATTCAGACAATGAGTTTGAAGTAAGAAGCAAAGTTTTGAACAAAAAACTCAGGAAAAAAAAATGGTAAATGCTAACTTGTTAGGAAACAAATATATAAATTCTTCACAAAAAATACTTTTTTTTTAAAGTAAATATTGGTTCGTTTCCAAGAATATCTTCTTTCCTTTTTGTCACAGACGCTCGAACAAAATTTCATATTCTTATTGAATGCTACCATAAATGGATTCATTGTGTGGAAGCAGTGTTTAGAATAATAGACAAACATTTGCAAAGAAAGAAAGAAAAATAGAAAAAAGAAATAACGAAAGAATTGTCCCTCTTTAAAGAAGACACAAAAAGAAAAAGAAAAAAATCCTAACGAGCTACGTCTATTGTCCTTGTGTATAAAATAATCCCTAGTGTCCAGCGACGAGAAGCTTAAAATAAGTGTTTTCATGAAGTTTTGAAAAGAATAGAACAAGGAAGATACAGTGAAAAGAAAAGAAAAAAAAACTTTCACTAATATGATTCGCTTAACCAGACTCACATTTTATTATCGTTGTATTATTGCGGTGTATATTTTTTTCTCAAACGCAAGTTTTAATAGGCTTTCCTCGTCATTATTATTCAGCTGCCAATATACGGACGTTCTGTAGAGAGATCAGTGGGCTGGAGACCAGAAGGTTTACTTTTTTTAATATACGATTGTACCTATCCCTTGAAAGTAAGAAAAAACTCAATCTTATATCCGAAACACTTCAGACGAGACACTTTACGGAATTCAGAATTTTAATACTGTATATTGCAGTGTTAGCTTGAGACATTAATTTGTGGGGGTACTTCTTTAGAAATTTTTTTTTTAAATCAATATTAATATTGTGTAATACACAGAGAAAAATACAGTGTATATGGTGTATATAATAGTATTAAATATATTTCAGAAAAAAAAATTTTTCCACATATATCAGGGGGTGCAGTTCTACAATGCCTATAGACAGTCTATCATTTGTCTATAGGGCAGACGATTAGAACGACTAGGTTTGACTGATTTTGACGGATTTTAACGGTACATCAATCTGTCAAAGACTATTCCAAGTCTAGAGTTTAAGGCACCACGTACATTGTTCATCTAAATTCATATCTGTGATGTTTTTTCTTAAGATAATGATAATGATTATCATTGGTTTTAAGGATATGTCAACCCGTCAAGGGTTATTTCATGACATGAGGTTAGAGGATCGTTTATATTTATATGTCTTTGTACAGGTCTTTCTTAAAAGCTTTTTTAGCAAACGATCCTATTGATTTGTTTTTTTTTTACTTTATGGCATATCAACCATTGAGGGTTATTTAATGACAAACCCTCAATACAAATATATATAAAATGTATGATTTGTAAACATATTTTCTTGATATAATTTATAAACACGCTTGAGCTCTTTTTTCCACTTCGTTAAATGGCTTCAAGTATTTCTATCAAATAGAAATGATTCTATTAACTATTAATCTTTTATTTTTTCAGAGATAAATGTTTTCATTGTAACAATGTCAATTTAACATCAGTCATTCGTTTGCACACACTTAAATGGATATGTAGTTTGCATGTGAAGGGATTGTAGTGTATTTCATTATTAAACGGATTAGTACTAATTTTTGCACTCTGGTATCGTTATCGTTTCTATAGTGAAATTGTTTTAACCATTGCTTTTTAATAGAAGTATTTCAATTCAATATTAATCATTTATTTGCAGATAAAAAGGGTCACAAATATTACTATTTAACGCTAACTATTCTAATGAATACAATTGGTTCATTTGCACACAGTCAAATGCTTACAGGTATTGCGATGTAATACTAATAATTCTTTTGGGGCATACAGGTTAAAGTATTACTATTTAACACAAATAATTCTATTCAACATTAATCAATCGTTAGCACACAGTGAAATGGTTTCAATAATTTCTCTCAAATATAAGTATTTAAATTCAATATTAATCATTTATTTGTAAGCAGTAAAGTGGTCACAAATATTACTATTAAACACTAACTATTATGTTGAACACAATTGGTTCATTTGCACTCAGTCAAATGCTTAAAGGTATTGCAATGTAATACAAATAATTCCTTTTCGGCATACTGTTAAAAAGTTTAAAGTTTAAGGTATTGCTATTAAATACAAATAATTCTATTCAACATTTCTCATTCGTTAGAATACAGTGAAGTGGTTACAAGTATTCCTATCTAATATTAACAATTCAATTAAACATCCGTTAAATTATCAAACAATTCTATTTCTAACAATTCAGTTTAAGATTAGTCATTTGTTTATACACAGGTTAAATGTCAAAAATTCTATTTGACCCAAAGATAGGACCCGTCCAGGATCTACTACTCCGGGTCAAAGTGGACCTGGGAGCAATGGCAATGAAGGTGTAGTCTGTATTAAACAAATCTCCCAGGCTGGAGACACACCATCAAATAATTTAATGACATATCCAGGAAATTCATTGGGTCTTACACCACAAACAGATCTGGAGTCTGTATATTCTACAGCTCCAGCCGTCAGGGCTGGGTCCTAATTAATGCGAATTGGCTTAAATCAAATCTGTTTGAAAATTCCAGAGTTCTTACACCGAATCAGGGTAAACCTTGATGCAATCACAATAAAAGGACACTCTAAACACCCCGGAAGAGAAGCCTCACCATCAGCTGCAGTGTAGTGACATACCCAGGACAATCGATTATGTTGTGAGGAGGATACTGACTACAGAAGTTTAGTTTATTTGTTTAAATGGCATATCTACCTTCGTGGTTTAATTAATGCCAACATTTTCCTTATAGAAGACATTAGGGTACTATTAAACCTATAGGTTGGTAGTTCATACCAGCTCCAAGGGTTTTAGTCAAAAACTGAACGCAATATCACGATTGGAGTTCGAACTCACTTACTACGGTATCGTAGTTCAACACAATTGCCAGTTAATTGCGGAGATTTTCCTGAGTATCATGGTGATTAAGAACAGAGATAGAGTTCTTTTGTGTTCATTACTTATTTCACTGCTAGGTTATAACAGTGTCTGACTACCACTTGAGACGTAACCATACACGCACAAACCCTTTCGCCACGTGGCTGAAGGTGTATAAATGCCACTGGTTTGGTTTCATATTAAAATGAAACAGGCGTTTTATAGTTAGCAGGTAGTTTCAAGTTATGACGAGAACAGAGGCCAATTCCTGAGGAAGGAAAGAGAGAGAAGAAAAATAAAAAGAAAAGGCAGATAGAGAGTCTATTGAACGGCCAGCTGACTTCTGAGGAGTCAGGCCAAAGCACTCGCTGTAGGTTAGCCAATCATGAGTGAATGACTACGGTAATTAAAAATGACTAGGAAAAAACCGGAGTTCCCAAGTCTTCTGCGCAGGTGAGGAACCACCGGATCGGATATGTTCCTTCCGTTGACATTAGGCGGATGTTAGGGGATGATTCGGGTTTGAAAGTTAGTGCGCTTGGAGACGTAACGTGGTAAAGGCGAGAGTTGAACGCAAAACATGAAGATGTTGAGAGAGACAAAAATTACGGCTCCCAATTTTTAATTGATCTCCCGAAAAGAAGTCTCACACCAGATATGCAGCGATATAGACAAAACCAGTAAACAAGTACGTTAGAACTACAACAGAAAACCAGAAAGAAAATTCAAGGTCTGTGTCGACTTTCTTTCTCTTCATGTCATGTTGTTTTGCTTTGTCCAGCTAACGCGGTCGATTCAGCTTTCAAACCCTGTTACTTTCTCTTCGACGGCTACATAAAAAGTGGAGTAACAAAAAAAAACAAAAAACTTTTATGTTAGTGAACAGAGATAGAGTTTTTTGTGTTCATTACTTTTCCTATGCAAGGTTATAACAGTGTCTGACTACCACTTGAGACATAACGATACACGCATAAACCCTTTCGCTACGTGGCCGAAGGTGTATAAATGCCACTGGTTTGGTTTCATATTCAAATCGAACAGGCGTTTTAAAGGTTAACGATATTAACATTCGACTTTAGGCTCAAACACCCACACACTTACATGTGTGTGTGTGTGTGTGTGTGTGTGTGTGTGTGTGTGTGTGTGTGCGTCTGTGTGTGTGTGTGTGTTTATAATTATATTTTTCTCAAAGATTTCGTTAAGCAAGATCAATCAGAAAAGTAATGTATACTTTAACGCTGAATTTTTTCGTTTATTAATAAGTAAAGGTTAGAAAATTATGTTTTGTCCCGGTTAACTTTGTGGTTATGCCTACATACGTGCTGGGTTTAAAGTCGTAATATTCATCTTTCTTCTTAGGTTTTTAGAATTGGTGTGAAGCGTTTAGCAATTTTTTCTGATCTTCTGTATTTTATCAAATTGAGCATCTCTTTTAGCAGTATGGTCTGTTTGGAAGAAAAAAAGAATTGTTATAATTCAGAGATTTTATTCCATAACGGTAGGGTTCATTGGCTTGTTTTCGTTGTTTAATGGCATATCAACCTGTATGGGTTATTTAATGCTAAATTCATTCTTTAAAAAACAGCAATGATATTCTTTGATCAATAACAAGGGTGGGGATAAGAGGGTTCATACTTTTTCCATAAGTAATAGTCCGAACGTCTTTTCTGGTTGATGAGATACTGTTACCTAGGTAGGTTAATTTGTCAACCAGTTTCAGAGAGGTTCCGTCTAGTGTGGAAATGTCGCCTGCTTGATTAAAGCACATGTATTCAGTTTTGTGTGCATTGAAATGGAGTCCAATTCCTGCTGCGGCTCGTTCAAATCTATGCAGTCGTGTTTCGGCTTGGTTGAGTGTATTTGCTAGTAACGCTATATCATCGGCGTTGTCGGCGTCGGTAGACAGCTATCGATAAGCTATCGGTCATAGGGAAATCAGACCTAACCGATAAGATGAAACGCAGTTTCTTCTAAGAAGTGGTCGTGTCGATACTGCTGTATGGATGCACCAAAACGGCTGGAGAAGAAGCTAGACGGCAACTATACAAGAATGTTGCGAGCAATATTAAACAAGTCCTGGCGGCAACACCCCACAAAGCACCAACTATACGGCCACCTGCCTCCCACTAAGAAAACTATCCAAGTTAGACGAGCCAGGCACGCAGGAGCCTGCTGGAGGAGCAGGGTGGAGCTCATAAGTGATGTACTCCAATGGACCCCCACATATGGACGAGCTAAAACAGGACGACCAGCTAGAACATACATACAGCAGCTATGTGAGGATACGAGATGTAGCCCAGAAGACCTGCCAGAGGCGATGAACGATAGGGAGAAGTGGCGAGAGAGGGTCAGGGATATCCGTGCTAGCGGCATAACATGATGATGATGAATAGTCCAAAAGTGAACGTAGTAGACCAACTGGAGTTTAAACTCGCTTCCTTCGAAGCCACAATTCAGCGCCTTAACCCTTTAACCAAGGGGATACTTCAGGCGAACCTGAATTATAAACCCATTAATAAACGTTGAAAACACACAGTAAATGCCTGTTTGTTCTCTGCATTTTATCCAAAAGATCAAATGACAACTGTTGCATATTGGCTTTGGCAGAACCGTCACGTTCCATCTGTGTAAACAGGAAGACAGCGATGAATGGGTGAAAGCAACTCATGCAGTTGGGTTGATCGCCCGGCGCCTGAGGCGCCCCTAATAAGGAGAATGCCGATAGGGCCGTAGGCATTTTGGGGAAATACCGGGCGCGTGTGGGCTACGGCCCTGCCCCTGGACCCACCAAAAAAGGCCTTGTGCCACACTTTAACGTTCGGTGGGGCGTGGAACAAATACTGCTGCTCATGCAGGTTGCTAGTTGAATGCGTGTCACATGGGTTGACAATCGGAAATGTTAGACCTTATGAAATTATATATGTAGGCACCCATAGACACACGGTCAGTCTGGAGAGTCACGCAGAAGGTCAGTCACAGAGTCATGGGAGCAGCCAGTGAGTGCCCAGAGGGAGGGAAGTGCCCCCCACCCCGGCAAAAAAGCCGAAAAACTGCTTACTGGGTCCTGAATAAAACACAACGCAGTTAAGAGGAAGTTAGTGGCGTCAGTATAGCATTCATCTGTTTATCTTCGTCTCCCTTTCTCCCCAACACGCTAACAGAAATTTCGAACCTTAGAAAGAATAAAGAGACTTATTTTTATAATCAAGCGTTATGATCATCCGTTCATTCATCATAGCAATAAATCCCAATCACTTCATCATTTCTTCTTTTTCTCCATTTTTTTTCTTTTGCCAGTGACCTACAATGTAAAGCTAAGTTTGAAAATTGATTACTCGAAGGTTAAGAGGCTGTACGACCCAGTTAAGCTAACGGTACTGATTATTATTCGATCAACGAAGTTAAGCAGCAATCGAACTGTTCAGTTGTGAAATGGGTGACTAGTTAATGAATGTTCAGAGCGCCACAAATATCACTCTCACGCAACTTTAGTCATCAAATCTGAAATTGAAAGTCTATTCTAAATTCTCTTGTATTGCTTGGAGCAATGAGTACTTTCTAAAAGGTAGATGCTGTTTATATGCAGCCCAAAAAATAATCTTCATTTCAAGAATGAATACGCTACGTCACCAGTTAATTTTTCATGACTTTTCTTACAGCATATCCATTCTTTTCAGAATTATTTAAAAAACTTTCACAAAAGATATTCCTCTTGTCAATGTCATGTAGTTGAAACTATTTGAGAAAAATAGATGACATAGAATAAATAATCATATTAGTCTCGTCACTTTGGTTCATTATATATATAAAGTATGAATCCAATTATTCTCCCTACAGCTATGGGTAAATAGTAGGACAGGCTAGGTTCTTCAGCCTTGGTGAGGCAACTAGTCTAGGTGAAGGAAAAGTCTGAATTCAAACCTGTGAAACTCCGCTTAAAAATTTGACCTTGTGTCATATCCTGCCCGAGCACAGGGGTTGGTATATATATATATATATATATATATATATATGAAGTAAAATTGGTGACTGTAGTCGAGGGTAACCCGAACGTTCCATTTTCAATTAGCTACTAAACCGCATTGCGCCACTTTACCCTTGATCATCCATACCTTATAATGATAAGTGTTAAGCAAGGCGGTATCAAGTACAATTTTTTAAAAATCTTCGGCATTGTAATATAGCTATAATATGAATACGTAAAATATACAGATATACGGATGCGTAAAATATACGGATATATAAAACGTTCACATGGATAGGAATCCCGAAACACTGACGACTCTCGGTAGTTCAGATACGAAACTTTTATTACCTTCTTGACTTTTAGGTTTTTCAACACGAGGAGAGAGAGAGACACACAATTTCTACTATGCTAACTGTTCCATCTGATCCAACAACACGCGGGCATCCCGTAGTCCACTGGACTGGCCTCGCCCAGCTTCAAATCTCAACTTGCCTCGTCTAGGTTCAAATCTCAACTAACTGCTTTTTTTCAAAAATCACCCAAAATCCTCAGCCCATCGCTTCCGGGCATGACGTCATTCACATCCCCAGTCCCATTTCGTATCCAAGGTTTTTATTATGATATCTGTGATTGTCATATCCTCCCCGCGGGGGCGTGAACACCTGCGCTCAATGTGGGCCCCTACCCGTGCACTAAGCCAAATATTTCTAAGCCTAACTAAACCGAAAGATAAGATATAACCAACGAAAAATGATAATATAAAAAAAAACCTTCCGCAATTATATAACAGCATGACTCGACCTGGGATTGAACTCTGTTCTCTTGGACCATTGGCGAACACTCTAACCACAATACGAATGTGTCGGTAAATTATTCCTTCCCACAAATAGCACTGATTAAATCAATGTAATACAAGAGACATTTCAAGATAACTCCGTTCTTAACTTCACGCAAGAAATCACTATTAATGATAAAATCCCATTTCGCGGTGTCCTAAAAGACACAAGCCAAATTGACGGATTTACCACCTCCATATATAAAAACATACCAATATTGATTCCTGTACCCTTAGTTTTCATAGTGAATGCCCCTTCTTTTATAAAAAAAATCATATAAACACTTATTTGCAGAGCTAATCATTATCATTTTCTGAAACTGTATTCCTTAATAAACTGAAAAATATGGAACAAACACTAATTAATAAAATTAAAACTTCCAACCTAATTATTTCTAATTACTCTTCCCTCTCGAGTGAACTTGTTGATAGAAAAAGCGTCGTATATATATATTCAAATGTCCCTTGGGAGACTGTATCTCCAAGGAAAATAATACGGGCATTGTTCTTCCCTCCACGACTCTTTCAAGATGTCTTACTTTGCACCTTAAAGATTCTAACTCCGCAGCCTTACATCTGACAATCCAATCTATTCCCAAAATCCAAATTCGAAAAATTCTAGTTGAAAACACCACTATGATAACACATGAAATTAATAAGCTACAACTACAAATCTTAGAAGCCCTACATATAAAAACTAAAAAAAATAAACCCTATAATTAATAGAATTAACTTTGAAAATAGCAACAATGTTTTGAAATACCTTTAGTTTCTTTTCTTTTTTTTAATATTGCATTTTTCTTGATAAGATTCTATTTCCATTGAGAACGATCTTTTTTAAATACGTTCGAACTTTGCGTTTACGTAATTTTTCAATGTAAAAAGAAAACCTGAAAAACTCTTTTAAAAACACTCTTTACTCATGCAAACAACCTCTGATGATGGCCTATGAAAGGTCCGAAAACTCAGGACAATTTTGGTAAATTCATCCACCAATTTCAACCTAAAACAAAGACACTTATCAGGAGACTTGGAAGGATCTTGATAAGATTGTGTAGAGAAAATGTATCTTTATCATTTAATTAAACATGGTTGAATGAAAGACCGCTTCCCAACTACGCACACACGCACACACATACGTGTATATATATATATATATATTCAAATGTATCCGGTTATTTTTTTCGCAGGTGTTTCAAGTGAAGTGCATTAAAGATGATTTTCAATATATGTTCTTACTTTTATTAAATAAATATCTCTTACGGTGATAAAAAAAGTAAGTTTGTTTTCTTTGTTTAATAGCATATCAACCTCCGTAGATTACTGGAAGGCTAAGACATCGTTGTAGAAGAAATGAAGTCATACTGTTTTACCCATAATTGGAGAGAGATAAGGGGCTTCAAAACTTTCCCAAAAGTAGTTGTCCGAAAGGGATTGTTATAGCAGCGTGGTATTTAAACTCACTACGATATCGCAGACCAGAACGTTAACCATTACGCTCCGAGGACTCCCCAACAATTTACAGCTACATTAGATTTGTTCCTAGAATTATAAATCATATTCAAATATATAACTGGTGATCAATGAGGCATAATGGTTAGCAAGCTTTTTTCCCTAGCGGAGTGGATTCAATCACTACAAAACCTCTTATTCCGGTAACTTTTTGTGTCCTATTCGTAGGGCTTACCTGTCTGCATCCTCTGCAGACAGGTAAGACACCTTCAACTTCAAAAAGTTGTTGCACTGGGTACGAAACTAAAGTGAAGCTGATGAAGAGGCTCTAGTTCTGGAGATCTAGAGAGTGTGGAGTACTTCTTCATTACCATTACTCCCAGGTTCACACTGATCCAAAGTGGTAGTACCTATTATGGTCCAATGTATGGGTAAAATAGATCAATTCAAAAATTAGTCATGTTCGATGTTTTCATATAATCGTAAATTGCTCGTATGAAGAAAAAGTTACTTGAAGTTATAATAGTTTAATAAAGATTACATGGGAGATTAAAGAATTTACTGCTTGAGATATCAGACTTTTAAAGAAGATTTTTGTCGCAGATTCTAAATATGCCATCGGTTTTTCTCTGTGTCTGATTACTAACATATAATATACCACTAAATGTTATGCATACAACAAGTTGGACACAAAGATTGATGTCTGCAAATCATTGTTTGATTAACAAAACGGTTTCATTCAGGCAGAATCTATTTATGATCACATGACATTTTGGAATCAAATGATATAAAAAAAAATCATAGAAAGTTATCACTGATTCACTATCAATTTACTTAGATATCTTACAAAAGTTGGGTTGAAAGACTTCCTGCTTTGAGCTGCCGCTGGATAATCACGTTGAATTGACTCGCAGTAATCTGCCATCATATGGGTATCCCATTGTCCCTTTTTATCTTTCTTCCATAGTTCTTATATCTTGGTGAAATTGTTTACTCTGTTCCACGCTTACGTCCCCAAGGTTTTCCGGTAAACGATCCAAGAGGCCTTGGAGGTAATAGAAGTTGATGCTCATTTTATGACCAAGTTGATGAAAAGAAGATAGCATACTCTCCACAGGTTCAGAGTAATTATCTGCATTAAGTTTCCCATAAAATTCTTTACAGCTTGAGTGATCGTAGATCAGGTATCTGCGTCAGAATTATTCATTGAATCATGAAAATCTCGATCTTTCTGGAGTTCCCTGATTTGAGCACCGTCAAGAATACCGGCTTTTAGCTTCAACTGCACATGTAGTCAAAAGAGACTCCTTCTATGTTCGAAACCTTTACAAACTGTTTTATTAAACCTAGTTTTATGTGCAATGATAATAAAATGATCTTATCTTTGTCAATCAATGCTTTTGAAATTAGATTCTATTCTCCCACAACCATATTTTCTTACGGAGACTATTCATTGTTTTATCACCATGTGTTCATCATGAAATTTACTCACACAGAGACAGAAAAACCAATAATACTTGCTGTACCGACTTTGCTGATCCAGGAGAAAATCCACCCTCATCAGATGCAGGAATAACGATTGAGGCATAATAATTCTGTATAAACAGGGTGATTGTTTTTCTCCTTAGTCATCTTAATTGAATGACCAATCCTGATTGATCCACATTTTTTTGTCATTGAGTGGAAGCACATATTTTAAACTCCGCTCTGAACTATCAATGAACAAGCACCATTTATTTGGTACAGACTTTGATATGCCTTATTTCATCTGCAAGTGCAATTTTTAAAGTCTTCGGTATGACGCGACCTCGGATTGAATCCAGGTCTCCCGGACCATTGGCGAACACTCTACCCACTACGTCAATGAGCATATATATATCATCATCATCATCATCATGTCATGCCACTAGCACGGATATCCCTGACCCTCTCTCGCCACTTCTCCCTATCGTTCATCTCCTCTAGCAGGTGTTCAGGGCTACATTCCGTATCCTCACATAGCTGCTGTATGTATGTTTGAGCTGGTCGTCCTGCTTTTTCTCGGCTATATGTTGGGGTCCAAAGGAATACATCACTTATGAGCTCGTCTTTGCTTCTCCAGCAGTGTCATGCATGTCTGGTTCGTCTAACTTGGATAGTTATCGTGATGGGAGGCAGGTGGCCGTATAGTTGGTCTGATTTCCATATGATCGATAGTCTATCGATAGCTGTCCATGATTTTGTTAGCCGCGTGTTGATGTCTTTTCGGTTGATGAGATACAGCTTCCTCGGTCGGTGAATTTGTTTACCAATTTCAGAGAGGTTCCGTCTAGTGTGGAAATGTAGCCTGTTTGATTATAGCACATATATTCAGTTTTGTGTGCATTAACATGGAGGCTAATGCCTGTTGCGGCTCGTTTCAAACTATGCAGTAGTGTTTCGGCTTCGTTGGGTGTATTTGCCAGAATCGCTATGTCATCGGCGTAGTCGGCGTCGGTATATATATATATATATATATATATATATATACAATTGAAACCTTACATTGAAAACGTTTTAAATTAGTAAAATACAGAGCTCTATACAAAAATGTGCAGCACAGGATCACATTATGTTTTCTATAAAATCAAATAAAGCGGTGTAAAAAACTTGCGAATTTGATTCAGTTGAATTTAGTATTAACGAAATTTAGAAATTCCCATACAGGTTCCCGTGATGAATAAATACGTGAAACTTTCAGTAATGGTTCTTTATGTTGCTTCCTTTCATTTGATTGTGGAAATATTTTGATATTGCTCTGCATTCTGGGGCATAGATCACTGAGGTTTATTGATATAAAAATGTTTTCAGAGGTGAATTGTATTTGCCGTTATATATATGTGTGTGTGTGTGTGTGAGTGTGGCTTTAAACTAGGAGAGAAATTCTACGGTCTCCTAACTTGGATCCACATATGCTCTATAAACGATACCGAGTAATCATTATATATATATAAATATATATATATATATATATATATATATATATATATATATATGGGGGGATTTATAACACTGCTGTTAACTTAATTGGGATATCAACTTGTCCCAATAATATTTGATTTAAGTGATTCATGAAGAAGCATTGGATTATCAAATTAACAAAGACAGTGATTATATTGAGAAAAAACTTAGTTGCCTAAAATTTATGCTTTCTCTCATATTATGAACACAGCTAAATCAATATATATATATATATATATATATATATATATATATATGTTATTTGCCAGTATCAATAATAGATGTTTCCCATCATATATTCATATATACAATGTGTACCCAGCTTTCAATGAAATAATTTATAGATATTCTCACTGACATTAATATCTTTATTTAAAGAGATCTCAAGCTGAAGACGTTTTTTCAATAAATAGTGGAAAATATTCCAGTCCTCTAGCCATCAACAAAAATAACTTTAATCAAAAACAAAAGCAGTATTTACAGAATCTATGTGAGGTGACCGACTACAATTACTTAATTGAGAATTTCTGACGACGAAAAAAAACAAAACATACAAACTAAATACAAAAGGATGAAAAACAAGAAATGGTAGAAACAAAAAGGAAAAAGAAAAAAGAAAAAGATAAAACGAAATAACGAGAGCAGACGCAAGCAAAAGATGATCAACAATTGGGGTCAGATGATGAAGTAAAATTTCATACACGTGACCGACAAAATATTGTATGAAAAATAGATAAGAAAGGAACAAATATAATAATGAAGAATTTTTAATATTAGAAAGCATTGATGAATCTATTTATGAAGTAGAAAGAAAAAGTGAACAAAAGCCTATATTTTTGAATAATGACAAATCTTTGTAATCACACATACTCTGAATGAGCACGTTTTTTGTCATATATCTCTCTATATATATTGTCATCCACAGACAGACTGTTTCGTTGTATCACACCTCTTCAGTGTGGCTAGACACTTAGGACGCTTGGAGCTGGGATCGAAACCAGCCTAACTTTATGTTAGACTTAGTATCAGACCGCTCGTCCAACAAGCGTACCATGTCGGCAGGGGAATTATAAGGTATTATGTAGCAACAGCAGCAGCAGCAGCAGCGTTCGTTTGTTTACATTTTTATACCTTACCGGATACCAGAGTACTCAATTCGTTCGAAGAGCTGTGCATTATATATATCTATATATATATATATAAACCCTGTCTGAAAAGTAACGGGACATGATGTGCAGTGTGAGCTATGGCCGAGAGAGGGATAAGGAGATTGTGCTATCATGTAGCATGATATTTAAGAATATATAGCTGTAATCATTTCATTTTTTTTTCCACATATTCTCTTTTTCTGGCTGTTCATTTGTAAGAACTGATGAAACAAGTAAAGATTAAATGTTTGTTCTGGTTTAGGAAAACTTCGCAATAAGCACTTTTAAGGCAACAGCAAGTGCATGGAGATTACGCCATTTCTAGTTCACATGTTTTTGAGTGGCAGAAAAGGTTAAAACATGATGGCGTGAAAGTAAGAGAACTCCAAAAGCGGGAGGCTTTCAACAAGCAGAACTGAGGTCAACATGTAAGGCAGGTTGTGTGTGGCGATCGTCATTTGGCTGTAAAAATGATTGTAAGCTGGACAGAAATAAACAGTGTTTGGAAGATTATCACCCAATATTTGGGCATGTCTGAAAAGTATGCTGAGCATTCGGCAATTCCTAGGAGTGAGGAACATCAGCGTACTGGAACAACCTCCCCATTTATTTTATATGATATTTTCATTTTCCTTAAGCTCACAGGGATTATGAATGAAAGCGGTTTTGAATGCATGGAGGGCATTAAAAAAGCTTTAACCACGGATAAGAGAGCCATCATAGAAGATCCATTCTTGCAGTGCATGGAAGTGTGACAAACATGTTTGTTTTTTTTATCTAATGGCATATCAACCTTATCTGGTTATTTAATGCCAAATCCATCTTTTAGAAGGAGAGTAGTGGTACTATTAAACCTATAGCAGGGAGAATAAGTGTTGTATAACCACATACATATACAAATATATGCAGAAACATAATCAAATATAATATACGAACTTCAATGAACGAACGAATACACTTCTTTATAAAAATATAATCTCTCACACTTTATTCTTGAAAGGGTGATGTTGGTTGTGTGTGAGAGATGAGTTGGAGACAGGGATAGACTGCTATATTGACCCAAGATCTTCCTCACCCACAGCATCAGTTCTTCTTCATATTGGCTGGGGTTGTTCAACCGTGGGTCACTGAGGGCCCAAAGCCCGCTGTCTGCCGTTGGCACTCACTTTGGCATCTTATTTCCAACTGATTCGAACCACCCCGGGCACCTGTTTATATCATTGTCTTCCGTCCACCAGCTTCCGCTGTTCTTCCGTTTATTTACACAGGTGCATCTCTTGATTGATGGCTCGGTCGAGGGTCAATATATAGCATAAGGAGGTTCATACCTTTCCCAAGAGTGAACGAAAGTGAACGAAATAGCGTGACAGGGGTTCGAACTCACGTACTACGATTCGGAAGTCCAGTACTTTAACCATTATACCACGGGAACACCCCGCTCTGTTGCAACCATGTTTTTCTGTACCAGTGTTCACAACTCAAGTCGGAGCCTCTTGTACAGTAAAGTTTAGGATATGAACCCAAATGTCACTTTCATATTTTCAAGGTCTGAAGAAAGTAAAATTGGCTATTGTTGGTTGGTTGGTTGGTTTTTATAGTATATCAACCGAATCCTGTTTATACATATATATCAAATGTAAGATTTATAAAAAAAGATTGTAGGTAAAATTTTTAAAACGAACCCAAACTAATTTCGTTGCACACTGTTAAGTAGTTAAGTAGTTGAGGAAGTACCCGTGGTGTTATCGAGGAGGTGCCCGTGGTGTAATGGTTATCGTCATAGGAAATGGACACGGCCTCACGAGTTCAAATCCTGGACGCGACTGATTGCATTTCACATAGCACTAATATCCTTGGGAAAGGTATGAATCCAATTATTCTCCCTCCAGCTATGGGTAAATAGTAGGACAGACTAGGTTCTTCAGCCTTGGTGAGGCAACTAGACTAGTAGAAGGAAAACTCTGAATTCAAACCTGTTAAACTCCACTTAAAAATTGACTTTGTGTCATATTCTGCCCGAGCGGAGGGGTTGGTAAATATGGTTAAGTAGTTTCAAGTATTGCTATTTTACAGTGATAATTTTCAATATTATTGGTTGGAATCCTACGTATACGTAAATATACAATATATCTATTTTTAAAGGATTTATAAACACATAGTTCGTAGATAACATTTTTGAATGTGTCGGAGCACATTTATTTGCACCCAGCTAAATATTTTTGAGTATTGCTTTGCAACATTAACAATCAAATTCAACATCAATTATTTGTTTGACAACTGTTAAATTGCTATATATCCGATTTTTTTCACCATTTTGGTTGGTGATTCCACTTTTCAAAAGTTAAAGCTAATTTCTTTGCACACAACCACCTGTCGGTAGTTTTTGCCCACAGTTAAATTGCGTCAAACATTGCTATTCAACTCTAATAATTCTATGCCACATTACTCATTCGTTTGCACGCAGCTAAATAGTTTGTTGGGAATAAATAAATAAATAAATTTGAATTGAATTAAAATAATTATTAGAATATGCAGAAACTCCAGAAACTGACAGAAAAATGGATCCTCCCGACAAAAGGAGGAATCTCACTCTCTTTCAAGAGTGACCAGCGGAGTGCCAACACTTTGCTAACTAGTGGAGGACCCCAATGCGTTCGTCTTTGGAAGATGCATTGGCTAGCCCTTCCACTGGTAGTAGTCGTCTCTTTTTCACCACGAACCCATCATTAAAACACCGGATGAAGACGAACTCCCAAAAGTGACTAACAAGTCGCTTAAGTTTCATATACCTAAATCGTTGTTAAAGCTTTAAATACCTAATAAGGACACATATATACCCAAGAAACGACTAACGCATTTGTAACATCTTGACTGTGAAATTCAACCAGTTCATTTGTATTCAGGAAGAATTTTCTCTCCCAGTTGTTGAACCCAGAAATAAAGTAAAAATATAAAAGATGTCTTCGTCTCATATCTGTTACTATCTTCTTCTTTCATATAACTCTTTTACAGCCTTCTTATCCAAGAAGTTAAACCAGCAAAACAAAAGTGGGGTAAGAACAGAAAAACCTCTGAATGAAGTCAGATAGCAAACGGCAACACAGCTTGCCCTGGGACCCCATAGGTTCCAAATATCGCTATATAACACTTACCATTCAATCTAACATCGGCAATTTGTTTAATTACGGTCACATGGTCTAACAGTTCTATTCGACCTATAGATTATACCCGATTAGCTACTATCACTCCGTTTCAGAGTGGACCTGGGAGTAATCGCAATGAAGATGAACTTCACATTTCCCAAAGCTCCAAAACTGGAACCTCACCATCCGATAGTTTAGTGTCAGATCTCGTACACTAATTGAGGTGGTCTTACTTCTCTGTAGAGATGCAGTCGGTGTATTCTACAACCCCGACCAACTGCTCTGTTGATGACTGTAATCGATATGTTTGCAATTTAAAATATTACTAGTGTGTGTGTGTGTGTGTGTGTGTGTGTGGCGTCTTTCGCAGTACAATGTCACCCATAAATAAGTTCACGCCAAAAAATCATTTTTTAAAGGTTAATTTGTTATGAACCAAGATTTTGATATTTCTAGTTGAACACTGTACAGACAATACGGATATTATAAGGAATTATCTTCTTATAAGCGCTACTGTATTTAAACTTTATAATTAAAACGACGAAAATGAATGTGTAATATATATATATATATATATATATATATATATATATATATATATATATATATATATATATATATATATGTGTGTGTGTGTGTGAGTGTTGGTAGAGAGTTTCCTGACGGCTTATTTCTTTTAATACACTGAAAGTAATTCATTATTTCATTAAATGAAATGCTTGGTAATTTTTTTGCATTGACCTTTCATAAAACTATGATTGGGAGAAGAGTACACAGAGAGGAATAAGGAGAATATATATATATATATATATATATATATATATGTAACTATTATTCCCTTTTCAAACTTAATCGCCCTTTCTGTCACTGCACATGACACAAAGCTTTCTAATTAATCACATAGATCAAATATCATACATTGAAATTTTTAAATCGAAATCCAGCTAATGAAATAACTGTCAAACTTCTCAGTTACTCAAGTTATTCAATATATATATATATATATATATATATATATATATATATATATATATATAACGGCAGCGATTTTTCATACAAACAAGTTTTATTGGTTGCAACGGACAGTGAACATCTTATAAGTTTTTATTCAACATTTCTCCTAAAAAGTGGATTTATATAAAATTAACCGAGCGAAAAAAAAAACTCTCTACAACTCTTGAATGGAATTCAAGGTCTATCGAGTATTCACTGGTAAATATCATGAGCTTGAGTTAGACATGTATTTTGATCTCTTCAATCGAACTGTGCTAAAAAACGACTATATTTTTCTAACTTCTTCTTCTTGTTATTCATTTTTGAAACTTGATACATTGTGTGATAAACACTTAAACCAATAAATTACCTTTGATTTAAAAATTGATCCAGATTTCTTGGTAACCTGGAGTGATATTATTTATTAGGATCCAATTTGAAATATAATAGCCGAGGGATTTCGGTTTATGCCTTTGGGTTTAGTTAGGCTGAGAAGCTTTCGGCCCAGAGCATGGTTTACTTAGGTGCAACATTAACGCAGGTGTTCACGCGCGCGCACGCGGACAGAGCAGACGTGTCACTCAGAGATGTCACAATAGCCCACATTGGAAGCGGGGTTACGGAGTGCGGGTGACGTCACACACCGGAAGAGCGCGGATGATTTAGGGAGATTTTGAAAAAGTCAGTTAGTTGAGATGAGACCTGCCTTGGTGGAAGACGGTTGGTTTTCGTTTGCTCGCGTAGACCTTTGTGGCGGGTACCACACGTGTTGGGGGGGGGAAATGAAAAAGCCAGAATAGAAAGATTGTGACTCTCTCTCCTTATGTCGAAGAACCTTTAAACTCAAAGGTAATAAAAATGTTTCGTACTTGAACAAAGAAGTCCTCAAGTGTTTTTCGTGTTTCGAGATTCCTACGTTCTATCTTTATGGACATTCTATGTACGTTTCACACATAGCAATATCATGGCTATGGTACAAATCTACGGGTCAAATAGATCTGTTTAAAAACTAATCCTATTCGATAAGACCCTGTGAAAATAAATCATGCATATAAAAAGTGAATATGAGCGTACACTGATCGCATTTCCCTAATATCTTGGCATGAAATAAACCTAGACGGTTCGATAGCCATTAAAATTAATCAGTTATTTAATTCAATGATATAATTATTTTTTTAGTCTTAGGAGAGGCTATATTTACTGTTTAGGAAGGCAAAAACAATCAGGTTTTTCATTTTCTTGTTTTTAAAAATGGCCAGAGAATGATGAAAGGGCCTTTGATACAGACACTAAGAATACACACACACACACACACACACATGTATACATACATATATACCAATTCATTATAAAATTAAAAGATTTTGGTTCTCTGTCACATTTATATATATATATATATATATATATAATAAATTTGACGAAAAAGTTTCAATTCAGTATTTCCATAATAAATTTATTTCTGGTCGTTATGGCCTTCTTCGGTAGGAGTTTAATACATTAGTGCTTATGTTATTATACACACTTATATATATATATATATATATATATATTGTTGCGTTCTGGTTAGTGAACGCTTGTAATATTAAATAAAGGACAAACCACGACATGAGAGGAAATAGAGATATATTCTCAGGAAAAAGTATATACAATAGAGAGAATATTAGTTGACAAAACATAGGATTAGTGAATACAGAATTAAGATATAGTCCAACGATAGCATTGGCTTCCGTTATTACGGTAGCAAGTAAGGTGATCTAGTGCGATCTCCAGTCTCCAACGCTCTAATACTATTCCTATAAGAAGCTGCTCTTCACCTTCTAGTCTGCCTGGTATTAGTAACTACTGTTATATATGGCAGATAGACTAGTTCATTGTGTGGAAAAAGGTGGGTGATACCCAACATATATATATATATATATATATATATATATATATATATATATATATATATATATATCAGATGATCAAAAAGGTCAATTTTGCATAAAAATTTGACAATAGAAAGCACTGTATACAATTGCATCTTTTTAATAGAAATCATTAGTTATATGTCTCTTGATATGTAAGTAGATTGTCAGCCTTACCTTCTTTACTATTCGCAGCACCCAGAATATGTTTATTCTGGATAGATAGTGTGTTTCCATGCCATGAACTATCTTTTTGACTCAGACTCGTCGCTAAGAAACTCCTATTTAGAACATTTGTAAACAGTTTTTAACTAAAACTTTCTTCTCTATACAAATCACATATTCCTTTGTTAATTTCATATGGTTACAAAAATATAATTACGGAACTTTGTTCAACTCTACATCTTTTTGCTTGATTTTGCATCATTATTAATTGCCTAAAAATAAATATATTTGCGAGATGAAAATAATTTTTTCTGTGAAACAATTTAAAATTATGTAGATTTTACTTCTATTGAAAAGAATTTGGAAAAAAATAGCTTTTTACAAAAGTTCCATTTCTTCTTCTTCTTCTTCTTCTTCTTCTTCTTCTTCTTCTTCTTCTTCTTCTTCTTCTTTCAACATTTTAATCCGTCAAATCTCTTGATGGTTCCATTTGTTTACATCATTGCCTTACACACTCACTTGATACCTTTTGAAATATGAACGCTAATTTATTGATTAAACGGTTATGCTCCTCCTTTCACTGTATAGACAATTTCCGCCATTGTTTTTGTATTTCATTAAGCATCACTCTTTGATCCTAGTGACACTCGAAACGTTAAAGCATCAACTTTCTTTCACGTTAAATTTTTCACTTTAGATGACTTTGTTTTTCAATATTGCTCCATATATATATATATATATATATACATGTGTGTGTGTGTGTGTGTGTGTGTGTGTGTGTATGTGTGTGTGTGTGTGTGTGTGTGTGTGTGTATCGATAAATTCTGTCAACCAGAAAGTGTTTAAAGAAGCAAATATACATCCGTTTTTTATTCGTGGAAGCCAGCATAATATATAATTTCTTAATGAGTAATATCAAAATTTAAAATAATTTTAAAAGAGAGTTATATCGGATTTTTTTTTCAGGCAAAACAGAAGAAATAAATATACTTGAAAATTCAGATAACCTTTTATTATTCCCTCTTAAAAGAACTAAGTGCATGGATTTCTGTATGTAATCATTTATATTTCAGTGTTTATGGACGCTAACTAAACGTACGGCAATTGCACAAAAATCCTTCGGGCAATATTGAACAAGTCCTGGAGGCAGCACCCCAAAAAAACAGCTTCTGTACGGTCACCTACCACCTATCACGAAAACTATCAAAGTTAGATAAACCAGGCATGCGGAACACTGCTGCAGAAGTAAGGACGAACTCATAAGCGACATACACCTGTGGATCCCTTCGAAAAGACGAGCAAAGGCAGGACCTCCAGCTAGAACCTATATACAATAGCTATGTGATTATACATGATGTAGCCTTGAAGACCTCCTGAGAGTGATGGACGAAAGAGACGGGTGGCGAGAGAGGCTCAGAGATATCCGTGCAGGCAGAGCAACATGATGACGATGACTTGTGTATTTGTGCATCTAATTTTGTGTGATATTTTTGTGTGATTTTCGGACTGTTGTCTTCATCTTTATGGTTTTTAGTTGTAACAAAACGTTTCGGCCGATGTATCCTCCGACCTTCCTCAAATGTCCCTTGTTTAACTCGACGTGGAATTGATTTAACCTGGGAAAACTTTTAAAATGGTTCCCTTAGCCACAAATTCCCGGGTTGTATCAAGAATTAGGCATAGAATAGATAATCACATGCTTAGTAATGAAATTTACACTGTACCAGTGACTAATTTCCAAACTATCAGCATGGTGAGTGTGTCTCCCTTTGTTACTCCTTGTTAAGCAATCGTAATGCTTCGGAAAGGAAAACTCTGAATTCAAACCTGTTAAAAATTGACCTTGTGTCATATCCTGCCCGAGCGGAGGGGTTGGGTAAATATGGTAATGCTACGGTATCGATCTATAAAGGGTGAGGTTCTAGACTACATGGTTATAGTAAGAGGGTTCAAACTCTAGTTATCCTATCATGTTCACTTTCTGACTTGGAGAAATGTCTGAGCACCCTTACATTCCCAGCTAAGGGTTAAATGGCACAACTCCTGTCCTTATACAATGAGGGTTTGGCATAATGTAATCCACGAAGTTTGATATGCTATTAAACAAAGAAAATCTATCTATCTATCTATCTATCTATCTATAAAAAAAACTTGGTGTATGAATACATCTCTGTATCCATTTGTCAGTTTAAATGTCTTTGTATTGTATATGTGTGATTTTGTGTATGTGATTCTGTGTTGTCATGTGTATTTCTATGTCTACGCATCTATTTTGACACGAATCATTTTGAAATGACAGATTTTCAATAAAACTGATGGTTTTAGTGCAAAACAAACCAAAAAGATATTTGGTGATATT
Organism: Sepioteuthis lessoniana; assembly: GCA_963585895.1. NCBI lineage: Eukaryota > Metazoa > Mollusca > Cephalopoda > Myopsida > Loliginidae > Sepioteuthis > Sepioteuthis lessoniana. The sequence goes on along the minus strand of OY757919.1, from coordinate 83,779,010 downwards.
CAGAGTCGGTCGTTGAAAACTGTTCCTTGGGGATGCCCACAAGTTATTTGGTAAGTTGAGCTTTGTCAGGCGTAGGAATACACGAGGAAGGTACGTTGTGTGATTCGTGGTTGCGAAAAATCAGAAGACGTAGGACAACACTAAGTTCCCAAGCACGGTTGAATATGTCAGGAATCCACCGAAGTGTGGTACATATTTAGAACTGAAATCATTAAAGTTGTGACGTGATTAGCATGAACTCCTACCATCTTGTGTACCCATACACACACTTTATATGTACACACACACATACACACACACACACACACATACACACACACATACATATATATATATATATATATATATATATTCAGTACTTGCTCACCTGAGGATCGATTACATGAAACTATGAATCATAAGTTTTCATTCTGTTTTAGTAATATTTTATTTCATACTTGAATTATAATGTCATGTTATTCTGCATTTTTTGTATTGAGCACAGTAGATTTTACGAACTAAAAATGATTTTAGCGTTAAATAGATTTTTTGACTGTTTTATGGCATATCCCCCCTGTGTTATTTAATACTAACTCTTCTTCATAGAGACTTATATTACAGATAAATGAACACACACATATTTTTATATATATGCAACGTTCAATTTGTTAACTTGCATGTAAAACATTTTAACTTGTTTGTAGCCCTAAAAACAGTAGTTGTAGACCCGAGGTGCCCAATGCATTGATCGCGATCGACCTGTAATTTTCAAAGTTAGTGCGGGTAGATTACACGTCACTGAAAAAAACTTTTTTTAGATGTTAGCCGATCATCTATTTTCCCGTTGGCAGATATTCAGCATAAATGTATTCAGTTTTATTGTGCCGTAAGGTTCATCCAATAATGCAAGCTTCGCGGACATGTATATATGAAATATACTCGGTACATATATGAATAAATATATGTTGTATCTTTTAATACAGATAGATCATTTTGACCTTGTCATTTTAAAAGTAGCTCGTAAACTGAAAAAACTGTGGCCACCATTGTTGTAAGCAATCTGATCTGCGATGATACCAAAGACTTTTTTTTTCTTGAGAGTGAGTGAGTTAAACAGTTGGACAAAATAACTAATGGTTTTTTAAAATTATAGTAGACATTTTTTTTCAATATTTCTTCTCGAAATGGAAATTTACTGTCAGGAAAGATTTTAAAAACTAAGTCTATTAACCAACTGGACTTTTCTTGCTAATAGAGTTATATGTTTCTGCACAAATTACCAAATTAGATTAAAAAAAAAAAAAAAACACTACTGTAGACAATGATATGGTTGGATTTGATGATTTCAGAAAAAAAAATACTAGAAAAAGAATTTTCGGAAATCACTTAACATAATTTAATCTGATTTGTTTAAACTGAATTGCTTGAATTAGAACTGTTTGACTAAACGGAATAGCTTGAAATAGAAATGTTTTTGACAATTAAACCGTGTACTCAGGCTAAACTGATTTGTTTGAAATAAAACAGATTATTTGAATAAAAATGCATTTAGCATTAAGTAACCAACAAAGGATGATACGTCATAAAACCCAAACAACGAGCCATGTGCGTGTGGATATTGTAAAACAATATATATATATATATATATATATATATATATATATATATATATATATATATATTCTATGCAAAGATTATTTTTAAAACGATTGATGTTAGAAGATATTAAAAAACGGAGATACCCAAGGAGGTATAACAAAGAAATAATACCAATGAAAATACAAAAAATTAGAGAGATAAAATAAAACTCAAATTTTCCCAAACAGCGTTCGTGTCAATTCTACAATATAGATGTTTGCCCAGTCAGCTAGGGCTGTAGAATACAATGACTGCATCTCTGCAGAGGGGTAAGACCCTTTCAACAAGTGCCCTGAATATGACAATAAATAATCTGAAGGTAAGGTTCCAGTAATGCAGAAGTTTTGAAGAATGAAGAGTACCTATTCATTGCCATCGCTCCCAGGTCCACTCTGGCCCAGATTGGTAGCACCTGGTAGAGTCCTATTTATGGGTCATAAAGAACTAAACTGTGTACTTATTCTAAACAGAATTGTTTGAAATAAAAGTGTTTTTGACATTGAAACTGCGTACTGATGCTAAACTAAATTGATTGAAATAGAATTGTTTTGACATCTAAATAAGTGTAAACAAAAAAGATCTATACGTATACTAACCTGAATTGTTAGAAATATAATTGTTTATATGTATAAGAATGGATTTAGCATTAGATGGCCTGCAAAGGTTGGTGTGCCATAAAGCCAAGCCGAACCAAACTATATGGTTTCACCAGATAGACACTAAGCGTATAGAGAAAAACCTTGACGGGGATTTCACAAGAATGATTCAAGCTATATTGAACAAAACAGCAGCTGTACGGACACCTACCTCCTATCTATAGAATTATCTAAACATGACGAACATGACGTACGGGAAACTGCTGAAGGAATAAGAACGAACTCATAAGTGTATTTTTGAATCGACCCCTTCACTCGATGTGCAAGTGTTGGGCGACCAATTTGAGCTTACCTACAACGACTCTGTACGGACAAAGGATGTAGCCAGGAAGAACTGTCGGAAGCAATGGATTATGGAAATTGATGCCGAATGAGAATTAGGGAAATGATATAGCAATACCTGAAAAAATAACTGAACAAACAATAAATAATGTTAAACAGAATTATACGTTTTAAAGAGGAGTTGAAAACATTTGACTGTATGTACATAAAACTATTAGTATTAGATAGAAATACTAGAAAATGTTTAACAGAGAGCAAAGAAATGAGCTCTGGTTCGTTTAAAGATTGCTAATCATATATATAAAATATCTGTACGGTCACGGGATGTAATCTCGAAGACCTGCCGGAAGTGATTGGTGACAGAAACGAATGGCGAGTCTGGGAAACCCGTGCTAGCAGTACGACATGATGATGGTGATGATGACGACGACAATGATGATAATGATTGCCTCATTACTATTATTGAAGGATAAAATGTACGTACATACTCTTTTTTGTCAAACTAACATGTCTATGAGGCTCACATTTTATTTCAGTAACCAAAGAGCTAATGACTAAAAGTCAGGATGATATTTAGAAAGTTATTTGCGAGCTTTTTTAATCTCGATTGAATCCTTGACTTCCATCGATCCAATCTTATTCGGAATTGTATTGACCCAACACCTACCTTACGACCAGGAGGTGATACAAGATCAACTTTTAAGCTAAGTAAAACTGATTTCAATTCAGAGTTTTCTTTCTCTTAGACTAGTTGCTATACCAGGGTGAAAGAGCTCATTCTGTGCGACATTCTAACCAAAGTTGCTGGGAAAATAGTTGAATTCATACGTTTACAAGGTGAAATGCAATCTTTTACATCGAGTACATGATCTCGAGTCGTCGGGTCTAGATCCTATGACGATAGGTTTAGTCAAAGTTAACTGGAGTGCTTTTGTATTGATAGAATTTTCATTTAAACTAACCCAAATAACTCAGGCGTTGATTCAAATGACGTTACTGAATAAATTTTTACAATAGGTGATACATAAGGTTTTTTTCCGCATCTTTTAAAAATGTTCAAGAAATGGACAATTCTTAATCTTTTGATAATTCTTTTAACTGTTTGAAATGAAACTTGAAATTTCTTGGATGCGGCTTTAAAAGTTCTTTTTATTGAAGATCACAATATCTAAAGTTGTGTCCACGCAAAAATCCTTATTCTCTGCTAGATGACCGATTATTTGCCAAGAAAAGAAGATTGCAAAGGTTAGCTCCTTTTTTACTTAAGTCCTGAAGAGCTTGATACAGTCCGACCGTGATAACCTTGTTGACAATCGTTTTGAAGGAACTTTGAAAATTTCATAGAAAAAAACACCAACAGAACCACATAAACTGAAGCATGAAAGTGCTCAATAAACTAAATAAAGAGGAATTTGAATGTCTACAGAGCCAGAAATAATCTATCTTCGTTTCACCGACCGAATCATTAGGATAATCTGACTATATATATATATTAGAACATTCAATAAGTTCTCGCTTTTATCCGAACAAATGGTGTTTTCAAAACTACGTGCTTGTAGTTTCCGATGATAAGGCATCTATAAGGAAGTTCTAAAAGCAAGCTTAAAATTCAGTTAATGTTATTTTGCTAAAGTGAAAACAACTTTTCCTAGCATTAAATATGTCGGATTTCATGCCAATCAAAATGTATTTGCGGAGAATTTTACTACACTACTTTATTCAAAAGAATTCTGCTGCAGAAGCTCACAGAATTCTTGTTGAGACTTACAGCGACCATGCCCTGACGGAAACAACATGAAGTGATGCTTCAAAAAATGTTTTTGATGTTGAAGATAAAGAACGCACTGGCGCATCGAAAAGTTTGAAGACGAAGAATTATAGACATTACTTCATGAAGACTCATGTGTGGCACAAGATGAAATTACAGAATCATAAAGAGTTGATCTCACAACAGTTTCGATCCGTTCAAAAGCATTAGGACTCAAAATCAACGAAATTAGTTACCGTACGAGTTGAAGTCGAGAGACGTCGATCAGTGTCTTGTCAGGTGTGAACAGTTGCTTTAACGGCAAAAAAGGAAAGATTTTTTGCATCGTACCGTGACCGGCAATGAAAAGTGGATACACTATGTTAATCCAAAGATTGTGGGTTTAGTCCAGCCATTCATAAATATGGCGGAAAAGTCAAATATCCATGGTTCGAAACTTCTGCACCGCATTCGGTGGGATCAGCTTAGTGTACTTTATTATCCTATTTACCAACCCCTCCGCTCGGGCAGGATATGACACAAGGTCAATTTTTAAGCGGAGTTTAACAGGTTTGAATTCAGAGTTTTCCTTCTCCTAGACTAGTTGCCTCACCAAGGCTGAAGAACCTAGTCTGTCCAACTATTTACCCATAGCTGGAGGGAGAATAATTGGATTCATACCTTTCCCAAGGGTATTAGTGCTATGTGAAATGCAATCAGTCTCGTCCAGGATTTGAACTCGTGTCGCCGTGTTCATTTCCTACGACGATAACAATTACCCCACGGGCACCTCCAAGTGTACTTTATTATGAGCAGCTCAAACCGACCAAATCTATCACAGGAGGTCGCTATTGACAACGTTTGAGCCGGGCATTGGAGAAAAACGGCCGCTTTATCAACAGAGACACGACAAAGTGATTTTGAAATATGTCAACGCCAGACGATAGTATTGGTTTGGTTTGGTTTCTTTGTTTAATGGCATATCAACTCTTTTTTAGGTTATTATAATGCCAAAGCCATTCTCCTAAAAGAACAGTAGTGGTACTATTTAACCCATAGCTGGGAGGATAAGACGATAGTATTCATCAGATATTGCCCCGTCCGAATATCACTTGTTCCGATCAATGGCTCATGCTCTGACTGAGCAGCCATTTCATTCACATGAAGATACAAAAAATGGGTCGACTAATGGTTAGCATCAAAGGACATGTCGTTATTCCGAGTTCAAATGCTGCCAGAAAGAGGTAGTGTCCTCGTGGTGTAATGGTTAAAGCGATAGACTGCGGAATCGTAGTAAGCGAGTTCGTACTCCAGTCACGCTATTACGTTCATTTTCGGGCAAATACCCTTGGGAAAGGTATAAACCCTCTTATCCTCCCAACTATGGGTTAAATAGTACCACTACTGTTCTTTTAGGAGAATAGCTTTGGCATTAAATAACCTACAAAGCTTGATATGCCATTAAACCAAAGAAACCAAACCAAACCTGCTGCCAGAAAGATTAGAAATAGTAGTGGCTAGTGATGGACAATACTTTCAGTGATGTTTCTTACTAATTGTTGAAATTAAAACATTATTTTTAATGTAAAATCAGCGAGAACTTATTCAAGCAGTTAATATATATATATATATATATATATATGTATTTTTTCTTTTGTGAAATAATGCTTAAATTATGCGTTTTAAATGTAAAGACACGCTTACTCTACTATAAAGCCAAATTGATGTTAGTCTTTCCAAATGTCAGCGAACAAGGCAGAATGTTTTTGAATCTCTTCTATAATATAATTTAGAAATTCGTAAAGAAAGCCCTAACAGTAGTTTAGAAGAAAAAGAAAAAGCCTAAAACACCTAATGCTACCACAGGCCCCCACCAAGAGAAAGGAAGAAAAAAAAATTTTTTAAAGCTCTATAATTCCTGAAGCCTGCTAAGTTCCCAACTGTAGTAAAAAAAAAAAGAAAATAAATAAAGACTAGGAAAAGTCCCAATACAGCAAAAAAAAAAAAAAAAAAAGCAAAAGTCAGTACCAGTGAAAGACATACGAAAGTACCTTAATCTTGGACTTTAACTAAGTTAAAACTTAAAACTTAAACCAAAATTAACCCCCCCCTTTTTGCGTACACATGGGAAGCAGCATGATGTACGTAAAGATATTTGAATAGACCCATGGACGACCAAACTCAATATCTAAACGGGTCCTGGACGTGAGTTTGACGACTTTACGCTCAGGATCGTTAGTTCGATCGGGGAACTACTGCTGCTCCTCTATAAGAGTGGCTTCTATAGAAGAGAATAAAACAGCCATCGAAAGATAACCATGACCCACACTCAAACCTCATACACAAACCGCATCGCTCTTCGCGCGGGTAAAAAAGGGGCGCGTCCTGCTGAGTTTGGAGCCCTGGCCTCAGTGTTCGAAAAATCAGCTACAGAGCTCAAACAATCAAAACTACTAAAATGCAAGCAAACACTACAAATAGCCACATTTAACGTCATCATCATCATCATGTCGCGCCGCCTGCGTGGATATCCCTGACCGTCGCTCGCCATTTCTCCCTATCATTCATCGCCTCCGGCAGGTCTTCAGGATTACAACCCGTGTCCTCACATAGCTGCTGTATGTAAGTTCGTGCTGGTCGTCCCACTCTTGCACATCCATGAGTGGGGGTCCACAGGAGTACATCGCTTATGAGCTCGTCCTTGCTTCTCCAGCAGTGTCCTGCGTGTCTGGTTCGTCGAACTTGTATAGTTTTTGTGATGGGGGGCAAGTGTCCGTATAGTTGGAGTCTCGTGGGGTGTTGTCGCCAGGACTTGTTTAATACTGCTCTCAACATTCTTGTGTAATTTCCGTCCAGCCTCCTCTCCAGCCGCTTCGTAAGCGTCCATGTGGTGCATCCATATAGCAGTATCGACACAACCGCTGCCTGGAAGAAACTGCGTTTCATTTTATCTGTTAGGTCCGACTTCCATATGATCGAGAGCCTATCGATAGCTGTCCATGCCTTCGTCAGTCGTGTGTCGATGTCCTTCTCGGTTGATGAGACGCTGCTTCCTAGGTAGGTGAATTTGTCGACTAGTTTCAGAGAGGCTCCGTCTAGTGTGGCAATGTTGCCCGTTTGGTTGTAACACATATATTCGGTTTTCCTTAAATAGAATAGGACAACTCCCAGAGCTAATCGCATCGGCCGAAGAACATAAGATAGACATAATATGCATACAAGAACACAGATACACGCACACCGAAGATATCAAATATCACGAAACTGGCAATGGCTGGTCGCTCGCCACTGTATCCGCATGGAAAAACTCTGCCAACGCCGCAGTAGGAGGGGTAGGATTACTTATAGGACCTAGAGCATTAAAAACGCTTAATAGCGTTGAGAAAATACAACCTAGAATGATGGCAGCTACATTTAACGGAAACCCCAGAGCAACAATCATCTCATGTTACAGCCCCACCAATGTTAGTGAAGAAACTGAGCTAGTCACCTTCTACGATGAGTTATCCTCATTAGTGCGTAGCATCCCGAAACACAACATGTTAGTCATTGGCGGAGACATGAATGCCCAAATCGGGAAAAACGGAAACAACAAATACAGCCTCCACAACACGTCAAATAGGAATGGGCAACATCTAACAGATTTCATGATAGAAAATAGATTAGCATGCCTCAATACAAACTACCAAAAAATAGAGGGCAAACTATGGACATACACGTACGCAAACAATACTAAAGCTCAGATAGACTACGTCCTTATAAACAAGAAATGGAAAAATAGTGCACTGAATTGCGAGGCATACACCTCTTTTGAGGGTGTGTCCACCGATCACCGAATAGTCACGGCGAAAATACGGTTAAGCCTACGAAAAAACGCCAAATGAACAGCGACTACCAAACACTATGACTGGGCCCTATTAAACAACAAAGATATAAAAGATAAATACGTATTAGAATTAAGAAACAGATTCGAAACACTACAAGAAAAGACGGAAAAAAGTACACCAAACGACGAATACGAAAATTTCGTCAATGCACACCTTGAGGCAGCAGCAAAATACATTCCAACAAAACTTAAAACTAAATATAGAGTCCCATGGGAAACTTTAGCGGTGAGAGAAAAACGTGCACTAGTGAAAACAGCCTCCAAAAACTATCGAAAAAACCCAACAAACACAAATGCCTTAAAACTAAAAACGGCACAATATCAATTAGCAGGCATATATATAAAGGAACAGACAGAATACATTCAAAATCAGATAGATAAGATTAGAGACTCGGTGGAAGATAGACAATCTAGAATTGCCTGGCAAACAATAAACGAAGTGAGCAGATGAAAGAACACAGCCAAAGAAAAACTTAAAGCAGCAAACCAACAAGAAAGAATAAAACTGTGGAAACAGCACTTCGAAAACTTACTTGGAAACCCACCAAAAATAACGCATGAACCAATCACCAGAATAATTAACAAACAATTAGACATTAAACTAGGACCGTTCACACAAGAACTCGACTCGGTTCTCAGAAAAATTAGAAATAGGAAAGCTGCAGGGCTGGACGAAATTCCCCCGGATGTATGGAAGACCAGACAATTCGACGACTTACTGCTCCGACACTGCAACGCAGTATACAATCAAAATCCGATAGATAGATGGATGAAGGGATGCATACTCCCCTTCCCTAAAAAGGGGAACCTCGGATTAGCCAAAAACTACCGAGGCATAACACTTACATCCATAGCTGCCAAAATCTACAATGCCGTACTACGAAACCGAATAGAACCCGAAATCGACAACATACTTAGAAAAAACCAAAATGGCTTCCGAAGAAATAGATCCACGACCTCACAAATATTAACCATCCGCAGAATCCATGAAGGTGTACGGGCAAAGAACCTACAAGCGACATTAATATTTGTCGACTTTACCAAGGCTTTCGACTCCATTCACAGAGGAAAGATGGAACAAATCCTACTAGCGTACGGCATACCTAAAGAAACCGTAGCGGCAATAACGATTCTCTATAGAAACACTAAAGTAAAAGTACGATCACCGGATGGAGACACAGAATACTTTGACATTGTAGCAGGAGTACTACAAGGGGACACGCTGGCCCCGTACCTCTTTATCATTTGTCTAGACTACGTACTTAGAACATCGATTGACAAAATCAAAGAGAATGGCTTCGAACTGACAAAGAAAAGAAGCAGAAGATACCCCGCAACAACAATTACCGATGCCGACTACGCCGATGACATAGCGATACTGGCAAATACACCTGACCAAGCCGAAACACTTCTGCATAGTTTGGAACGATCAGCAGCAAGCATAGGCCTCTATGTTAATGCACACAAAACGGAATATATGTGCTATAACCAAACGGGGGACATCTCCACTCTAGAAGTAACCCCACTAAAACTAGTAGACAAATTCACGTACCTAGGAAGCAGCGTCGAATCAACCGAAACGGACATCGAAACGAGGTTAACGAAAGCATGGACAGCTATCAATAGGCTATCGATTATATGGAAATCAGACCTAACCGATAAAATAAAACGCAGTTTCTTCCAGGCAGCGGTCACATCGATACTGCTATATGGATGCACTACATGGACGCTAACAAAACGGCTGGAGAAGAAGCTAGATGGCAATTACACAAGAATGCTATCCTGAACAAGTCCTGGCAGCAACACCCCACAAGACACCAACTGTACGGCCACCTGCCCCCTATCACGAAAACTATTCAAGTTAGACGAACCAGACATGCAGGACACTGCTGGAGAATCAGAGATGAACTCATAAGAGATGTACTCTTATGGATCCCCACACATGGCCGCGCAAAAGCAGGACGACCAGCTCGAACGTACATTCAGCAGCTATATGAGGATACAGCGCGAGATGATGATGATGATGATGATATATATATATATATATGATAAAAAAATAAAAATATCGTTGTGATAATTTCAACGCATATATATATCATTTAAAAGCAAAACGAATAAAATCACCCAATTCAAAATTCTAAGTTTCTTAATCGGTTAATTTTTAGGGATTAAACATGCGCATGTTTTTTTAGAAAAATTCTATTGCAAAAGCGTTCGCTGTCACGATACCACATCACGTGAGCCTTTCGTTGCATGAAAACAGAACTACGTGAGGCTTCCATTACATAAAAATAAAATTACTGCTATATACATGTTTAACCACCAAAACTCACATGATCATAAAGAAATTGTAAAATGTAGAATTTTGAACTGGGTGATTTTATCCATTTTTTTTTCTTTTTAATGATATTATTGTTTCACACACACGCACGCATACACGCACACTTAGACATATTCATTCATTCATACTTAACCAAAAGTTAAATAGATTAATAGATAAAATACATATGCTCATCAATCAATCTATCTATGAATAGATAGATAGATTGATAGAGAGATGTATCATTACTGAAGTATGCATATATATATATATATATATATATATATATATATATATATATGCATGCTTTGCTAATGATTTGTATTTTTCATGGGAGTTTGACACACATAAGATATGTTTGTTTGTATACACATTAGCATATTGTTGAATTACCATATTCTTACCTTTAACTATTCGTAAATATTATCATTGTAACATACCATTAATGATTTTACAATGGAGCGAAATAGACCTATACATCCACATATACACATACACAAACAAACAAATATATATATATATATATATATATATATATATGTGTATATATATATATATATATATATATGAAAACTGTACGCACCGACACACTGGCTCTGTTGAAAATGCCTACGTATTTCTTTATATATATATATATATATATATATATATATATATATATATATAAAGAAATACGTATATATATATATATATCTGTGTATTCAATATATATATATATATATATATATATATGTCTTCTCTACTCTACAGATGTGAATATATGTATACAACAATGAATCATAATTGTGCCTGCCAGGTTTTATTTCTGTCGGGAGAAGAAAAGAGAACGCTAGTTGTTCATGAATATACAAGCATATGGGTTGTTGCGAAAAGATGGCGTAGCCTTGTGTAGCTTTTCTTTACAATTTACCTTTCCTCTTAAAAAAAAAAAAGGGAGAAAAAACGGCTTTCTCTCTCAATTCCGAAAGAATGGCAATAATGAAGTAATGAATGAATGATTGATCATTTTTTTTTTATTCTAAATTCATGGTGAACAGTCCAACACCTCCGGCTGTGAGGGAATCGAACATTGTAGGTGCTCAAAACGACGTTGATCGTCGCTAGATGGCGTTAGGTAAAAATATGATCAGAGATTTCAAACCCAACGGCTGCTTCTAGTAGCCTGAAGAATATATATATATATATATATATATAGAGAGAGAGAGAGAATAAAACTTTTAAAAAAGAACTCTGATTTAACGCGTATTAGAATGACTTGTAATGTTCTTGCTTTGTAAATATCTTTGTTATTTCTTTTTTGTACTGTCCAAAGAACAATGGTCTGAATAAAATGTTCTCGCGGTCAATGTTTAAAAAAACATGTCTACGTATTGAAGAAGTCAATTTATTGGAAAGCGATGTCAGAGAAAAGAAGGTTGCAGACGACTGTAGTTGTTTATAAAGCTGGAGGAAATAATGTAAGGATTGTTAAGTGTCGGTAAAAATTTTGGCGGTATTTTGCATTCATGTTAGTTTATATACAATGATCGATTTTATTCCTCTATTCTTCATTTCATTTAATTAAAAAAGAACTTCCACTTTCCTATCAATGAATGTATCTATTTTTTTATCTTTCGTTCTTTTTTATCTATCTATCTATCTATCTATCTATCTATCTATCCACGTCTCTGGCCCTTCTTTATATAAATATATATATAATTAGACAAAGGTGTAAATGATTGAATAAAACAGCGATCTACAAATTAAAACATTTATTTTTTTTTAACTTTTGAAAAACAAATATTCTGAAAGCTCTTCCTATTAGAGAATATGATATTAGTGAGAATGTATATATTTAAAGAGGGAAAGTGAAGATTCATTCATGAAATAAGATTATTTTATTAGCGTAAGTAGGTGGACATATCTTCTATACGTAAATGATCTTTGTGGGAGTATGTCACTATCTAGTGAAAAAGTACATTTATGCGTTAGGATATAAAGGGCTGCAACTGAATTTTTTCATCAGTAATCAGTACTAAAAGATCTACGTGAAACAATAATATATTCATTCAATTTAAGATGATCAAGTGATGTTAAAATTAAATGCAAACTTAAAGGAAAAGACTGTTAGATTTTTAACTCAAAAGAAATAAACCAAAAGTTTTCTTTACTTTGTCACAGAATAATTTTTTGACACTCTCAGAAGAATACTTATTTCTTTGCTATTCATAAAATTGAGGTAGGCTCTTCGTGAATCCAAAATATAGCTACAAAAAGTATCATTTTTTTGTTGGCAAATCAGTTGATTACGATATATATAAATGAATACATTTTCATTTTTTATAACTATTCTATAATTCTGATGGTGTGAAGAAAATCCAGATGATACAATTTGTAAACTGAAAAAAAATTACACAAATTAACAGAAAGGAAAAAAAATTAAAGAATATAAGGAAAAGCCTAAAAAATTCGTACTGCTTTAGAATAATCAACCAATACCGCAATGCCAAGTCAAAAGAAAAAATAGTGATAAAATACCCTTCGCTAAAAGCTAAGAGTGCTTAATACACTAAGTAGAGCAAAATTCAAATGCCTACTGTGCCAGAAATTATCTACCTAGGTTTCATCCAATTCGATCATCAGGATAATTTTCAGGAGAATTATCCCGATGCCCCGGTAAGGTGAAACCAAAGTTGATTACTTTTGGCAGAGTTGGTATTTTATATATATATATATATATATATATATATATATATATATATATATATATATATATATCATAACTGAAGAGTTGTGATACAACGAAACAGTCTCTCTGTAGATGTCCATAGATAGATAAATAGATAGATAGAGATGAAAGAAAACTAAGAAAAATGTATCTCTGATAAACGAAAAAACTTCTGGAAATGAGCTCAGTAACAGGAATCTCATCAAAAGGATAAATACCAAGGAGAAGAAGCTAGACGGCAATTATACAAGAATGTTGCGAGCAATATTAAACAAGTCCTGGCGGCAACAATACGGTCAATAGCATCCCATCACGAAAACTATCCGAGTCAGATGAACCAGACATGCAGGACACTGCTGGAGAAGCAGGGACAAGCTCATAAGCAATGTACTCCTATGGACCCCCTCTTATGGCCGGTCAAAAACATGACGATCAGCTCGAACAAACATACAGCAGCTATGTGACGATACGGGGTGTAGCCCTGAAGACCAGCCAGAGGTGATAGGGAAAAGTGGCGAGAGAGGGTCAGGGATATCCGTGCTAGCGGCACGACATAATGATGATGATGATGAAGATACTTGGGATAATACTTGAAATTCAACAAATAAAGCAAAGCATGAAAAAGTTAAAGACGGTAGCACAAAGCTTTACTCCCGAGATATGACAAGGCAGAAAATAAGTGACAAGAAAAGAAGGAGGAAGAGGACACGTTGGCATTGAAGGTACCGTCGATATACCGATAAGACCATTCGAAGACTAAATAAAAAAAGAGCTAAGAAAGACTGATTACAGCCACCAGAAGCAACACTGACAACATTTAAGTTAACAGAGCAACAATAATGACTAGGAAACAGAAATTGGAAGATAAACAACTGTATGGATATTTCCGGCAACAGACTGACAAAATCTCACACGAAAGTACTTGGACGTGGCTAAGAAAGAGAAACGGTTGGAGAGAAACTGAATATCTTCTAATCATCATCATCATGTCGCACCATCAGCACAGATATCCCTGACCCTCTCTTGCCTCCCCTCTCTATCGTCCGTCACTTCCGGTAGGTCTTCAAGGCTACATCCTGTATCGACACAGAGCTGTTGTATGTAGGTTCTAGCTGGTCGTACTGCCTTTGCTCATCCATGTGAAGGTGTCCACTGGAGTACATGACTTATGAATGCCATAAGGGCCAACTATGTTTAATCAAAAACAGATAAGACGAAACAAAATAGCAAGTAAAGGTCATGGTATGAGAGAGATCAAGGTATTAATCAGAAAATAAGGGAATGCAACAAACTAGCTAACAAAAGAGGACAAGACGAGACAAGACAAGACATGATACGACTAAATTAGGAAGATGATCCACTGGGAATTTTGCAATAAATTAGAATTTGACCAAAATACCAAACATTATATGTACGAAATCAACATCCGCCTTAGAGACTGAGACGTCCAAAATTCTCTGGAATTTTGAGATACAAACAGATCACCTAATCCTGGCCAGAAGACCAGACCGAGTGATAATCGACAAAAAAGAGAATCGACTGAATAATGGACTTTACTATCCCGGCTGACCAAAGATTGAAAAAAATCAAATAAAATGGAAAGAGAAGCAAATAAATCGTCCTTGCTAGGGATCTAAAAAAATGTGGAGCTTCAGGGTGACATTGAATCGAATTGTAATTGGCGTGTTGAGAACGATTTGGGAAGGCTTGGAAGAAAGCTGGAAGTGTTGAACATCGGAGGACAAATCGAAATCATTAAAACTACATCTTGGTTGAGATCAGATTGAATACTGGGACGAATCCTGGAGATATGAGGAGATTTTCTCTCACTCGGGCTATAGCAAAAGACTATCGACTTAGGCTGATATGAAAAACTTGCAAGAAATAATAATAACTGTATGGATATTTCAAGCGACAAACTAGAGAGAAGTCATGGATATTGCTATGAAAGGGAGACATCAGCACTGAAACGAAATCTCTTCTAATTTCAGTTCAAAACAACGCCGTAAGGACCAATTATGTTAAAGCGAAAATTGATCATTCACAATAGAATGATAAAATGCCAAGCATAGGTTATGTAATGAAAAAGATGAAAATGTTTAATCACATAAGCGAATACCGTAAACATACACAAAAGGAGGCAAGTGTAGACACGACTGAATAGGAAAGGGGAGCCACTGGGAATTGTGAAATAAACTGAAATTTGACAATACTATCAAAGGATATAAGCACAATGCAGAATTGGTTCTTGAAAATAAGATGCATAAAATTGTCTGGAATTTTAAGATATAAACGATCGCCTAATCCCAGCCAGATGTCCAAATCTAGTGTCCAAGCAGGCCGACCACCGAGTGAAAATCAAAGAAAGCAAAAAAGAAGATAAATACATAGACCTCACCATATATCTAAAAGAAAGGACTGTGGAATATGAGGGTACCGGTAATATCAAGTGTAATCGGTGAGCTTCCAACGATACCCAAACGTTTAGAAAAATGTCCGGAGTAATTAAAAATTAGAGGAAAAGTCGAAACCATCCAGGCTACAACATGGCTGAGATCGGCCAGAATACTGAGAAGAGTCATCGAGACCTGAAGATATTTACTATCATAGAGAGTCCAACGAAAGACCACCAACTAACCCTGGTGTAAAAAAAAAAACTCACAAAAGATAGAATAATTGTAATAAAATATAGACCAGACCTAATGATAATTAACCAAAAAAAAAAAAAAGATGACTCGCTGGAGATTGGATTTTGCTGTTCCTGGGGACCACTGAATAAGAATCAAAGAAGGAGAAAAAAGAGACAAGTATTTACACCTTGTTAGATAACTAAGAAAGTTGTGGGTGACGATGATACCTTTTGTGATTGGCACGATTAGAAAGGTCACCAAAGGCTTGGAAAGAGAACTAGAAGAGTTGCAAGTCGGAGGACAAGCTGAGACTGTCCAAACTACAGCATTATTGAGATCGACTAGAATGCTAAGAAGAGTCCTAGAGACCAAAGGAGACTTGTCACTCAGACTCCAGTACAAGACCATCCGCTAACGCCGGTGTGAAAAACTCGGAAGACGGAATTAAAAAAAACAAACTGTGGAACGTAAAAGTGGCGTTAATACCAATTGTAATTGGTACTCTTGGTACAGCCACCGAAGGATTGTTAAAGGGAATGGAGGACTTGGAAATAAGAGAACGAGTGAAGACCACCCAAACTATTACATTATTGAGATCGGTCAGAATACTGAGAAAGGACCGGAGTAGACTTGTTGTCACTCAGACTCCAGTGAAAGACCATCAACTAACGAAGGTGGGAAAAACTCGCAACGAGTTTAATAATAATAATAATAATGATAATAAGAGAGAAACGGAATCCCTCCTAATAGCAGCACAGGACAACGCCATAAGAACCAATCATATCAAAGCCTGAATAGATAAGACCCAACAAAACAGTAAATGTAGGCTATACGGGGACAGAGACGAAACGATCACTCACATGATAAGCGAATGCAGCAAATTACCACAGGAGTATAAGGCGAGACACGACTGGGTCGGCAAAGTGATCCATTGGGAAATGTGCAGGAAATTTCAATTCGACCATACAAACAAATGGTATATACACAACCCAGGACCCTTTTCTAGAAAATGACTCGCATAAACTCCTATGGGACTTTAGCATTCAAACGGATCACTTAATCCCGGTCAGAAGACCAGACCTCATAATAATCAATAAAAAAAAAAGAGAATCTGTAAAATTGTCAACTTTGCTGTCCCGGCGGACCACAGAATAAATCTGAAGGAAAGTGAAAAGAAGGATAAGTACCTCGACCTTGCTTGAGAATTAAAAAAGCTGTGGAACATGAAAGTAACGATTGTGTCAATTGTGATTGGTGCGGTAGGCACAACAACTAAAGGATTATTAAAAGGCCTGGAGGACTTGGAAGTTGGCGGACGGGTAGAGACTATCCAAACGACAGCACTGCTAAGAACGGCCAGAATCCTTAGACGAGTCTTGGAGACTTGAGGAGACTTGTTGTCCCTCAAACTCCTATGAAAGACCATCAGCTGACACTGATGTAAATAACTCTAAAGTAGGAAAATAATAAAACAACGCCATAAGGACCAACCATATCAAAGCAAGAATAGATAAATCACAACAAAGCAGCAGATGTAGATTATGTGGTGAGAGCGACGAAACAATCAATCACATCAAAAGTGAATGCAGCAAATTAACTCAGAAAGAATATAAGATAAGACACGACAGGGTTGGCAAGGTGATCCACTGAGAATTGTGCAAGAAAGTGAAATTTTAACATACGAACAATTGGTATATGCACAACCAATCTGTGATTTTGAGATACAAACGGATCACTTATTCTCGATCAGAAAACCAGATCTTATCATAATCAACAAAACAGAAAGAACTTGCCGAATTGTGGACTTTGCTGTCCCGACTGACCACAAAGTTTAAAGAAAGTAAAAAGAAGGATAAGTACCTCGATCTTGCTAGGGAATGGAAAAAACTGAGGAACATGAAACTGACGAATATACCAATTATTATTGGTGCTCTTGGTACAGTCACCGAAGAATTAGCGACTAGAGGACTTAGAAATATGAGGGCGAGTGGAGACCATCTAAGCTACTGTATTATTGAGATCGGCAAGAATACTAAGAAGGTCCTGGAGACTTAAGGAGACTTGGTGTCACTCTAACTTCAGTGAAAAACCATCAGCTAATGCTGATATAAAAAAACTCTCAAGGAGTGAATAATAATAATAATAATAATAATAATGATAATAATAATAATAAAAATCACGTTTTTCCAACATATTCACAAATAGGAATTTATACACGTATAAGGATACATGCATATATTTAACACGTTTTTACATTGATATCGGTACTTAAACAAGACCTTCATGCATATACACTTATTTGATGTTTTCCCGAAGCTACTAGTGGATAGGAGCCATCATATACACACGCCTTCATCTGATATCATGTGCTTGGGTGAATATTAGAAGATTGCCCTCATTCGAAGAGACAACAATGTATGCATGCAAGCAATCATAGAACCAATACTTTGTTGGCTTTTTGTTTCTTTTTTTTTTTTAATTTTAATGCCCTCGTAATTCAAAATTCAATGATTGATTTGTTTCATACAAGGGAGATTTTAAAATCTAATGACTTGGAACCAATTGAGACGATTACGAAAAGAAAGAAAGAATAAGTTGTTAGACTTTTATTGCGATTGGAAAAAGAATTAGAAGAGGTGGAGAAAAAAAGTAATTATTAACAAAATGAACTGAGTAAAGAAACGTAAGAAAACAATACGGTGAATAGGATAAAAACGAAGGATGGTATCACGGTAGCAAATAGTTACTGTTTTATTTCTAGTCAATTCTATTTTTACGTTCGAAATTATTTCGTTTCGATTATAAAAGTTAAAGAATGCAGAGAATCTGAGGAGGAATTCTTTTAAAGAGAGAAGAAAATGAAGGAAAAAAAATCCATAATGGAGAATTTTTTTCAAATTTCAAAAGATAACTAAAATTTCTTCTTATTTTTTTTTTTTGATCATTTTGAGAAAAGATTCCCAGGAAAAAAAAATCAAGGATT
This sequence comes from Sepioteuthis lessoniana, assembly GCA_963585895.1. Lineage (NCBI taxonomy): Eukaryota > Metazoa > Mollusca > Cephalopoda > Myopsida > Loliginidae > Sepioteuthis > Sepioteuthis lessoniana. Next base: position 83,760,182 of record OY757919.1, on the reverse strand, counting down.
CATAATTTTCATTTGTTTGCCATTTCTCATCAAAGCCGAAGTAATATTTTTTTATATATATATAGACAATTCACTCATAATAACATTTGAGTATTCGCTCAAGCTTAAGGAAATTTTCAAAGAACCTATTGACGTTCCTCTAAATATCAACAAAGGTAGAAGAAAGATAGGTTTTACATACTTACATCCACATATCCATCCATCCATCCATACATACATACATACACACGAGGTGTGTTTATCAAAACGGTTATCGTTGTAGCAAATGAAATAAGCGTCCGAGTTCAAATCCCGGCCGAGGTTGCATTTTACATAGCGGTAATCCTCTTGAGGATGGTATGAATCTAACTATACTCCCCAAAAGCTCTAGGTAAATAGTAGAACAGACTGTGCTCTTTAACCTAGGTATGGCAACCAGACTAGGAAAAGGAAAACTCTGAATTCAGACCAGTTTTACTCTATAAAAATTATCTTTTGTCACATCCCGCTAGTGAGCGAAGGAGGGGTGACGTACACACATACAAACGTATATAGGAGGCAAGTTTAGTGTAACGGTTATTGCCGAGACGAGTACAAACCTTTGACGAGGTTGTCGGCACTGTACTTTGCGCAAATCAATTAGGGGAAATGCATGAATACATGGAATTCTGCGCCTAGCTATGATTAAATTACAGGGCAGGCTGAGTTCTTTAGCCTTGGTTTGGCTACCAGTCAAGGAGAAAAAAAATCTTTGAATTCAATCATGTTCTACTCTGCTTTACTAACTGGCCAAGTGTCACATCCTGATTGTGGTAGAGGGGCTGGATAAATATATACATATATATATAAAATGCCTTTCGCTATGCAACATGAAATCTGGTCTCAAAGAAGATTACTACTATAGCAGAATTCATCATCATCATCATCATGTCACGCTATCAGCACGGATATCCCTGATCCTCTCTCCCTACCTCTCCCTATCGTCCATCGCTTCCGGCAGGTCCTCAGGGCTACATCCCGTAACGGCACAGAGCTGCTGATTGTAGGTTCTAGCTGGTCATCCTAACTTTGCTCGTTCATGTGAAGAGGTCCACAGGAGAACATCACTTATGAGCTCGTCCCTACTTCTCCAACGGTTTCCCACATGTCTGGTTCGTCTAACTTTGATAGTTTCCGTGATGGGTGGTTGGTGGCCATACAGCAGCTGCTTTGTGGGGTGCTGTCTTCAGGATTTGTTCAATATTGCTCGCAGCATTCTTGTGTAATTTGCCGTCAAATTTTTTCTATCCGTTTAGTTAGCGTACGTGTAGTGCCTCCATATAGCAGTATCGACATGACTACTGCTTGGAAGAAACTGCACTTCATTTTATCGGTCAGGTCTGACTTCAATATAACCGATAGCCTATCGATAGCTGCCCATGCCTTTATTAGTCGTGTGTCGATGTCTGTCTCGGTTGATGAGACACTGCTTCCTTGGTACGTGAACTTATGTACTAGTTTCAGAGAGCTACCGTTTAGTGTGGAGATGCCACCTGTTTGATTAAAGTACATATATTCCATCTTGTGTGCATTGACATGGAGGCGGATGCCTGAAGAGACTCGTTCCAGACTATGTAGGAGAGTTTCGGCTTGGTCGGGTGCATTTGCCTGAAGCGCTATATCATCGGCGTAGTCTGCGTTGGTATTTGTTTTTGCAGGGTACCTTCTGTTTCTTTCTTTTGTTAGATTGAAACCGCTTTCTTTGATTTTATCGATAGAAGTCATAAATACGTAGTCTAGACAGATGATAAAGAGATATGGGGCTAATGTGTTGCGTTGTTCAAATATTACTGCAAAATCATATACTTGTGCCATTCTATACTTTGTAGATATCAATCTCTACAAAAAAAGACGCCTCGTGAGGAACCTGTTGTATGTCAGCTATGAGTGCACTTTCCACTGGGGGACCGTTGCTGTAGTTTTTTTTTTTTTTTTAAACTAAGTGACGATGTGTAAGTAGAAATACATGTACCATGTGTATAAAAATAGGTGTAAACGTCTTTTTGACGACTTGTATGTTAACTTCTTTATAATTCTGGAAACAGCAGTTGTCGACAAACCAATAATGTTTTAACAAAAAAATTGCATAGTTTCTGTAAGAGCTTGAAGCATTCATAGTCATGTGCGTAGACAGGAGAGAATTGAGAAAAAAAAGTCGAAATAAATCTTTTCAATAGTCTTTAACAAAACCTATTTACGAGAAAGATTACTTCGAACATTTCAGGTATATATATATATATATATATATATATATATATATATATATTATCTCATTCCCCCAAAATCGAGGAACAAAGATATCTGTGAATTTAAAAATAACAAAAATATCATGGAAGCAATTAAGAAATTGTGTAGTGTCTATGACCAAAGTGTCATCACTGACCGCCACATCCGAAACTGTTTGGTTAGTCAAGCTTTATGGCATATTAATCTTTGTCGGTAATATACTACCACATCTTGTTTATAGATATATTAATCACGTATGATTTGTATACAGTTTGTAGATAATATTTCTAAACAAGCCAAAACTCATTCGTTTGCTCAGCGTAAAACGTTTTCAAGTATTGCTATGAAACAATAACAATTTGATTTAACAGAAGTAATACTTTTCGAAACTGGCCATGCTTATAATTTGTGAGTGAATAGTTTGTAGGAAGTCATTTTTTTTAAGTTAGAGCTAATTCATTGCACTCAAGTATTGCTATTGTTTACGCACAGGAGGATGGTTTCAAGTATTGCAACTTAATACTAATAATTCTATTCACCACTATTCATTCATTTACACTAAATCAAATGCTTCCTGGTATTGCTATATAACAATAACAATTGAATTTAACAGTAATTTGTTTGCGTATAATTAAACGTTCAAATGGTCCTATTTGATCCATCAATGGAACCCAAACAGGTACGATTACTCTGTATCAAAATGGACCTGGGAGAGATGCAGTCGGCGTAATCTGCTGCCTCAATTAACTGGCCGGCCAAAACTAGTTTTTCAAAGTTTCGTTTCGGTGATATATCCTTCAGAGATGAACCCAGACCATGCTTATCTGACAACGATCAAGAGAATTGGGGAAATAGAATCTGTACCGGTGTCTTCGAGAATTAACACATGACCTCAAGACTTGCCAATACACATTTTATTAATACTTAAAAAGATAGGAAAAGGGAGCAAGCTTGACATTTGGGTTCCTCATACTCTTAGAGTATAAGGATGATCGCATATTCATTGTGACAAGTCTTCTTTTAAGGTAGTAAATTACCTTTTTCTCACGAATATCATTACATATTACAAAACTGATCTTTTATGATAATTTTCAACGCAAAAGGCAGTGGATTGATAAGGATAAGTATCCAAAGTCTAATCGAAAGACAGAGCGTTAGGGAAAAAAGTTATACTTTGTTTATGGTAGATTCACCGTGATATTATCTATTTGGAGATTTTTTACCATAATCAGACACTCAATGAAGAATTATACTCTAATCAATTCCGACATATGCACGAAAATTTCCTAATAAAACGGCGCGTATCTTTTAAGAGAAGTTTTATGGATATCCATGATAACACAAGACACCTTTCAGCAAGAATCACGCTGGAAAATTATTGGATTTCGGCTGCTCTATTCTATTTTATATCCCATAATCACCAGACATTGCACCATTTGATTTTTAACTTTTAATTTTTTGACAAAATTCTCTGAATGACAATATAGGTTGTCATAACGATCAGGTGAAAACATTTGTGGAAAACTTCTTGAAATCGAAAGCAGCTGAAATTACATCAAATAACAACCAAATAACAAAATAATGGTGAATATACGATTTACTGAAATGAATTTGTTATCAAATTATTCACGCTTACATAATATCGTACTAAAACATAAATTATCATTACCTAGCATATATATATATATATATATATATATATATATATATATATGTGTGTGTGTGTGTGTGTGTGTGTGTGTGCGCGTGTGCGTGTGTGTGTGTTTGTGTGTGTACAAAAAATTCACCATTGTTTCGATACAGTTGGCGATTTTTCTTTAATAAAAAAATTATAAACTTCCTCAGGAAATCGAACACGTAAATTCCCTGAGTTGATTATTTATAAATACAATTTTGTGATCGTTAGCGAATATCAAGAAGTTGTGATCCACACAGACGACAATATGATATATACAGGGATTTGAAATAACATTTTAAAAAAATCTCCACACATGTACATTACTATTAATTTTTTTTAATGAATTCCTTAATTTTCTAAACGGTTTTGGATTAAATAAAAAAGGAAAGCCTTATAGTAACAACGTTACCCATTTCGGGAAAAATGTTGGTTAAGTGTCGGAGAGTTTTAAAAGATTATTATCTGATTCTTAGAATATTAGTTTGGAGAGAGATTATCAGTTATTCAGATTAATGTTGGTTAAATACAGGTGAATGGTCAATGAATGTCCCATTGGCTTTTATTGTCCGTGACGGTCTCTTCAGTATCTGTTAACGACCTTTCTTGTCTTTTTTCGCTCCCTTCCTCATCACAAGTACCTACCTCTATGTATATATATTTTTTCTAATAAGAATTGTTTTGTGTGTGTGTGTGTGTGTTTAAGGACACCCAGTTGATGTGTGCATATTAACTTGAATTAGTGTGTGTACATATATATATATATACATGTATGTATATATGTATATGCATATACATTTCCTTGGGCGTGGATTGTTATTGATAGGCTATGGAGGATATGGAAGTCAAATCAATCAAGAAACGGGATTTTTTCCAAGCGGTGAATGTCTCAATAATACTTTACATATCTACCAACGTTGACAAAGAGTATAGGGGAAAAAGGTAAACGAAAAATGCCCAAGAATGTTACGAGCTATAATGAATAAATCCAAGAAGCTACATCACATGAAACAAAAGCTGTACGGCCACTTTAGGTTCATCTCTAAAACCATCCGAACGAGATATGCAGAACACTGCAGGAGACGCACGGATGAACTCCAATGAACCTTTACACATGGACAGGCTAGTGTTGGTCCACCAGCAATAACTTTTCAACAACATCTCTACGCGTGTTGTATAGACATAATCATAACAGATTACAACAGTACATATACAAATGCAGACACAGGCGAATACAAATACATATGCAAACAGGCGGACTCTGTTCAGGTACGAACGGTTTTATTAACTTCTGACTTCGGTTCTTCGACACGAGGAGAGAGACCCGATTCTTACTATGCTGAACATACTATCTAATCCCACCAATGCGCAGCGCATCTTGTGATATTGAAGATCTCTTTCTATAGAGATCCGAAAAAAAACCCAACTATATCTTCAACTCTCAACTTTATGGCAGAAACTCAACTATCTACCTGCATGGTCCAATGTCAACTTCTCAACTGACTCTTTTTCAAAATCCTCAAATTCTCAGCCCATCTTTTCTAGCCATGACGTCATCCACACTCCAGTCCCATATATATATATATATATACCAGGAGGTGCCCGTGGTGTTATGGTTATCGTTGCAGGAAATGGACAAGGTGACACGAGTTCAAATCTTGGACGAGACTGATTGCATTTCACATAGCCTTAATACCCTTTGGGAAGGTATGAATCCAATTATTCTCCCTCCAGCTATGGGTAAATAGTAGGACAGACTTGGTTCTTCAGCCTTAGTGAGGCAACTAGTCTAGGAGAAGGAAAACTCTGAATTCAATCCCGTTAAACTCCGCTTAAAAAAAGATTGACCTTGTGTCATATCCTTCCCGAGCGGAGGGGTTGGGTAAATATGATATATATATATATATACCAATATCTCCACACAGGCAGGCTGTAACAAAAGTTCAATTTTTCAGTGGAATTTAACAGGTTTGAATTCAGACTTTTCCTTCTCTTATACTGGTTGCCTAGCCGAGGCTAAAGAACCCAATCTCTCCTACTATTCACCAATACCTGGAGGGAGAATAATTGCATTCGTACCTTTCGCAAGTGTATTTGTGCTATATGAAATATAATCAGCCTTGTCCAGGATTTGAACTCATGTCGATTTCCTACAACGTTAACCATCACACACACACACACACACACGCACACACACACACACACACACACACACACACACACACACACACACATATATATATATATATATATATACACCTAAAAACATTTCTAAAGAACAGAAATTTAAGATGCAATTACATATCTATATATCTTTATAGAAAGAGAGACAGACAGCAAGAGAGAGAGAATGAGAGAGAGAGAGAGAGAGAGAGAGATTATAAGCGCAAAAATTAAAACGGAAAGAATCAATCAAATATATTAAACTTTCGAAAATAATACTTTACGAATTCCTGTATTATTGCAACTATAAAGGTATTGACACAATACTCTTTAGAATTTAAGCAACAAAATTTCTTGAAGGCTTATCTGCAACTGTCAATATTCATAAAAATTCTTATGCATGCCAAGATCTTAAAAAGGAATAAAATATCATCCCGTGTAAATTTGATGTATACATGTTCTATATTTCAGAAGTAAATTAATGTTTCGTTGAATATGAAATAACCTTCTATCGACCAGTTAGCAAGAACTGGCGTCGGGGCAAAGCCATCAAGAATAGAACTGGTATTCTAAGAATTTATTTGTACTCGTTTACTTTTACTGAGTCATATATAACAAAATACATGTGTGATTATGGGTTTTATTTTATTTTTTATCTTTTCTAGGTTATCTCACCCTTTTGGTGAAGGTTGGTAGGTTGGGAATTGAATCGAATGGGTTTTGGTATTTGAGTAATAAAAACTCATCTTTACTATTGTTTGAGACTGAGATATATTTAATGGTTTAAATTTAGATTTTCGACGTCCGACACAATATGAAACAATTCCCGATGAATTAGCAGCAGCATATTTATTGCCTGAGCAAAATTAATGGAATGAATAGCGGAATGACATGAAATAGTAAAAATTTGCATAAGAGAGAAAAATCCTATCATGCAGTTGAAAAGTCTTTTGGTATAAGCTAAGAGTCCTAAATAGAACAGAAATTGTTGTACGAAGATTTACAGCAAAGCCCGGAACTGTGCATAGTACAACATGAGCTTTGTTGGGGCGAGAGTCCTCCTGTCAATAAACACACACACTTAAAGAGAGAGAGAGAGAGAGAGAGAGAGAGAGTTTAATTTCAGTGCCATTTCATATGCTAGTTTGTTGACGCCATCTCGAGGCCAGTAGCAGTACTATTTGAAAGTCAAGTGATGTAATCCCGACATAAGTCATCACTACATTAGTTCTAGTGTTATATAGATCTTAAGACCCTGTTCTTTGTGTCTTTGTTTATACACTATGAAAATCTTGTAGGGCTATGCTGACCTTGTACATATAAATTTCAATTTCTGCTTCAATGATTCAATTAGTTATCGAACATTAAATTCCGTTACTGACTTTAAACTTTATCACAGTATTATCGCCTGAGGAAGAAAACTTGTAAAATTAACGCTTATAACCAGTCGCTTCGTTGCATCATTTCATATTTTAATGACATCTCAGATAACGACAGGGGGATTCCTCTTGGCGTAATGGTTAAAGAGCTGAATTGCAGCTTCAAAGTAAGTGGGTTACAACGCAGGTCACGCAATTACATTAACTTAATCTGTTAGTAAACATAATTGAGAGACTGGCGTTCGAACTCGCTTACTCTTGGGAAAGGCAGGAACCCACTTATTCCCCTAGCTGTGAGTAAGATAGTATCATTGCTTCCCTTCAAAAAGATGGCTTAGGCAAAAAAAGAAAATGGAAGAATGATATACCATTAAACAAAAAACCCAAATCTAACCAGATAACGCGTACTGTAAATAAAGACAATACCGTCAGTTATATTTCGATAAGTTGTTGGCGACCGCAATCGAGGGTGACCCGAATTCTCCCTTTTCGATAGCTACTACACCAAGGTGTAGGGGAGGGCGCTACTCCTTTCCTTGGATTGCTCCACCCTATCTTTGATCCGTACCTTATAATGCTGAGTGTTAAGCAAGATAGCATTAAGTACCATTTTCTGAGTCTTTGGTATAACTTGATCTGGGATTGAAACCAGCTCTCCCGGGCCATTGGCGAACACTCTAACCATTGATTTAATATAAATATATATATGTTGTGTTATCTTAATTGGTTATCAATGGTTTTACTATACACAGACGTTTAGTTAAGATTGTCATCTTTCCCATTAATAAGTTTCGATCGTCTTTATAGCAAATTTTATTAAAAATATTTATCTAATATTTATTTTAACTCCTTGAAAGTTTTTCACTTTAGCTTTGGTTGCCCAGTCGGCTGGGGCTGTAGAATACACCGACTACTTCTCTGCAGAGGGGTAAGACCCCCCAACGAGTTTCCTGGATATGACACTAAACAATCTGATGGTGAGGTTCCAGCAATGCTGGAGCTTTGGGGAATGTGGAGTACTCCTTCATTGCCATTACTCCCAGGTCCACTCTGGCCCGCAGTGGTAGCACCTGAGAGGACCCTATCTATAGGTTAAATAGAACTAACAGCATTCTTATGCTAAACTTAATTATTTGAGTAAACTGAATAGCTTGAAAAAGAAATGTTTTTGACAATTAAACCGTACTTACATTTAAACTGCGTGCTTATGCTTAACTGAATTATTTAAAATAGAACTGTTTTTCGACATTAAAATTGGATTTACATTTAACTGAATTGTTACATATAACTTCTTGGATAGTTTGAAATAAATGTTTTTAACAATTAAACTGTATTTATGCTAAACTGAATTGTTTGAAATAGAACTTTTTATTTGGATAAAAATGGATTTGGCGTTAAATAACCTACAAAGGTTGATATGTCATAAAACCCACCAAACCACCAAACCAATTTAGCGTTGGCTAGTGGTCTTCCTTTGAAATCTGAATGACTGCAGGTTTCTTCTCATCCCCAGTTATTCTAACCAATCATAACTATGCTGTGCTCAGGATCGTCTGGTTTTTATTTTTATTTCTAATTCATCTAGTCTTTTTTCTAATTTGTTATAAGAGACAGTTCTAAGCGCACCAACTACAAATGGTATCGCCATACCCTCATATTCCTCAGTTTCTTTTCAGTTCTCTGGCAAGGTCCCAGTATTTGTCTGTCTTTTTTTTATTTCTTTTATTTTCAATTTTTGATCAGCTGAAACGGCAAAAATCCCCTTGATGACAAGTTCTTTTTTTATTGCCCAATAATAGGTCTGGTCTTTCGGCTGGAATTAGGCGATCCATTATTACTAGTATAGTATTAGTAGTAGTAATTGTAATACCAGTTGTAGTTGTAGTTGTAGTAGCATTAGTATTTATTAGATTACTTGTTATACCTTCTTGGTTTTTTTGTTTGTTTGGGTTTTATGGCATATCAATCTTTGTAGGTTATTTAATGTCAAATGCAGTTTTATACAAATGAACAGTTCTATTTCAAAGAATACAGTTTTGCATAAGTACACAGTTTAATTGTCAAAACATTTCTAAGTTATTCAACTTAGTCAAAGAGTTCTAATTCAAAAAATTGCGTATCGCTTTTGTCTACAGACAGTTAAATGTCAAAACAGTTCTATTTGAAATAATTCAGTTTTGTGAAAGTAATGTTTACATGTCGAAAACAGTTCTATATACTTAACTGAATTAGAACTGCTTGGCAAAACGGAATTATTTGAAATAGAACTGATTATTCTCATAAAATGGATTTGGCGTTAAATAACCTGTAAAGGTTGATATGCCATAAAATCCAACCAACCAACCTATCTTGTTAATAACTTCTAACAACAACCTTAAAAATCTTTACACAGAATATATACATTATTAATACAATATCTATATACATTATTAATACAATATCTATATACAAATCAAATCCTTTAAACTAATCCATCCGAGAGTTCTAAAAAACGCCCTCTTAAAATGTTTTTCTAACCATCATTCTTGAAAATTATCTATTTGGATTTCCTTTTTGATTTTTACCTGATTAAAAATAATATATTAGTCTATTAGCAAAATATCCAGTTGTATAGTTTACTTAGTTTTTTAAATCTTTCTTGACAATAAATATCCAGTTTGAGAAGAAATATCTAAAATAGATGTTTCCCATAATAAGAAATTCTATTATTTTGAAAGTTTAGATTAAATCACTTTATTTTCTTTTTTCTAGTAAATTAGTTGATCCAAATTTCTCCAATCTCTCCTTCTATCTGTAATTTTTAACTCTATCTATTATTTTAGTCTATCTTCCTTGTATGCTCTCCAATTTCAGTATAACTCTCCAATTTCAATATTACTCTCTAATTTCAATATTCCTTTCCAATTTCCATATCTGGACCGTGCAGCTCAGTCCTGAGTTCAACCTTTTATATCAGGTCTTATTCGGATTTTATATAGTTTTAATTCAGCATTTGCCTTCATTCCAATAGGTAAAGATACCAGGATTCATTATGGGTTCATAGATTGATAATTTTTAAAGATATTAGTAGACGTTTGGGAACCGCGTTTTTTGTACCATAACATTTTATTTGTTGTTGTTTCTATAAAGGGTTTTGGATACAGTTATATATCTAGTATTCCTATTTAATATAAATAATCTACGCATAGATGTATAGTTTCAAGTATTCCTATCTAAAACTAATGATTATAATGTTTTGAGTAATTACTTTTATTATATAAGAGTAATTTCTTTTTCACAGTTATATGGTTAAATTTAAAGGGCTGGGACTGTAGAATACACCAACTGCACCTTTGCAGAGGGGTAAGACACACCGATGAGTGTCCTAGATATGGAACTAAACACTCAGATGGTGAGATTTCAGTAATGCTGGAGCTTTGGGGAATACGGAGCACCCCTTCATTACCATTGTTCCCAGGTCCACTCTGGCCCGGCGTGGTAGAACCTAATAGGGCCCTATCTATGGGTTAAATAGAACTAACGGCATATTTATGCTAAACTGAATTGTTTGACTCAACTGAATAGCTTGAAATAGAAATATTTTTGACAATTAAACCGTACTTACATTTAAACTGCGTGCTTATGCTAACCTGAATTATTTGAAATAGAACAGTTTCTTGACATTGAAACTGCATTTACAATAAACTGAATTCTTTAACATAAAACTGTGTGTAAACAAAATCTGTATAATACTAAACTGAATTAGCTGAATTAGAACTGCTTAGAACTCTATCAAGAGAACCAATTATAATTGTTATATTCGTCACTTTCTTGTTCCATAGTTTTTTTCAATTCAGTAGCAAGGACGAGGTACTAATCCTTCTTTTCACATTCTTTCAGTTTTATCCTGTAGTCAGCCGGGACAGCAAAGTCCACAATTTTACAAGTCCTCTTTATTATTATTATTATTATTATTATTATTATTATTATTATTATTATTATTTCTTTCTTTCTTTCTTTATTTCTTTGGCATCTCCCGATTTACCATCTTCTTATATCAAATTTTGAAAAAAAATCTTTGCATAGAGTTTATACACTACACTGGGCAATACTTTTTACTTTTTCAATGTTGTCTAGATTTCTACAACTTCAGGTTTTTGTGCTAAGTTGATTTGAAAAAAAAAAACCCACAGATCTTACGACAAAATCGATTACATTTTTGCGGCATTATCACCTGATTTTTGTCAACACTTATCATCCTAAATATATTTTTAAGAGAAAAAAATGTTTTGCCAACAGCATATATTGATTACAAACATCGATTACTGTAAACTGAATGGTGGACATTGATAAAGGTAAGTACTCGTAAATTGCATGTTGCTTCACCATTGTTCAAACTTCAGGGCTTGAACTTCCGTTTCTTCGAACTCCTGGAATGCTCAGCGGCAGGGACGTCTCTCTTTAGATTCCAACAGTAGTCAACCATCATGACTGCGTCCTTGCGACCCTGATACCTCGTCGCCATCTCTTTCAGGTCCTGATCGAATCTCTCCTCCTGCTCATCACTCATTGAACCCAGGTTCTCAGGAAACCGGTCCATTTGTGAAAATAGGTAGTGCATTCTTGACGCTCATGTTGCAGTTTAGGTTTTTGAATGCAGTCAGCATGTTGTGGACAAGTTCTGCTTGGTTTCTGACATTATTGTTGCCAAGAAAGTTCTTCACTACCAGAACAAATTACTTCCGTGCTTCCAGTTCCACTTTGTTCATTGAATTTTCGAACTGAGGATCTCTGATGAGCTGCCGGATCTGAGGACCGTCAAAGATACCAACTTTCAACTTCTCTATGGTCATTCTTTGAAAATCCTGGCACAGGTAAGTGAAGCAGTCACCATCCTTGTCCAGAGCCTTGGTGAACTGCTTGATTAAGCTAAGCTTGATGTGCAGCGATGGGAAGAGTATTCTGTCTCTATCCACCAGAGGGTCGTTGATGATGTTCCTTTTTTTGCAAAGCACTAATTCCTCCCGCAAAGGCCAGCCCTTATTCGTGTAATGCTGAGCATAGTCCCTACTTGAGCTGAAGCTGTGCTATATCTGCACAGTACACTAAGTCCTACACTGTAGAGAAAAAAACGGAGGTACTCTTGATACCTGTTGTTGAAGAAGTTGATGCGAGCACTGTCAGTGAGGAGTTTTTTTTCCTTCAATCTGGATGCCAACAGTTCGGCAGAGTCATTTGACAAGCTGAGGTCGCGAACCAGATCATTCAACTCCTTTTGGGAAAATGGATGTGGATCATCATCTTCAAGAACCACTTCTTCATCTTCATGTCCTTCAACATTGGAAGCATTTTCGTCTCTAATGTCAGGAAGTTCTCCGAAGATAGACACTGGAATTTCATTACAATGAGCTACAGGACGACGTGCCGATTGAAGTTCCGGAGGCTGCCCCAGTTCTTTCTGTTGATCCCAGTCACATCAACAGTGCAGAAGTAGCAGTCAATGACATGATTTCTCGGCTCCTCCCAAACCATGTGTATTCCAACGTTCAGACTCCTCTTGCTACTGATTCACCCACGCAGAGTCTTGGTGCATGCCTTGCACACCATGTGTGGCGCCAAGCTTTATCCTTGTCTGCAAGTTTCAGACCAAAATAAGCATGATAAGCACGCAGCATGAAACTTGTGACTTGCTTCCTATTAGGAGCAATTGTATATTCTACACATATGTAGCAAAACACGTTGGGCTTATTTCCGCACGATTTTCAGGCCGAAGCCATCTCATTAAACTGCAAAAAAAGAGAAGTAGGTACAAATTAGTTATAAACTGGTGCCACCGCAGCCCACCGCGTTCCGTATTTGGCGCCACCAGAACGACAATGCAAATATTCAGCAACCCACATGAAGCGAAAACACCCGTACATGCACGGGTGGAGTTTCCTATACACTTCCTGGGTCGGGGGTCTGTCCCACTAACTTTATGCTTTGTCGCTCCAATTTCTGGAAGATTTCGAGGTTTTATGACTTCAAACTGATCACTTTTCAATATAATCACCCAGAACTATTGGACCTAAATACTTCTTGTCATTAAAATAATTATTTCCAATCCAAACAATTATTCGACATGGCATTTTACCCCCACGAACAAAAACGTCAAAAACGTCATGTGGCCATAGCTCAAAAACTTGACCTGATTGTACAAAACCAATGTGATTTTTGGATTCAGCGCATGAGATTTGTCCTAAATCAGCTAAAAAAACGCAGACAACAAATTTGTTGTTGACCAGTGCTCTTAATACAATATCAGTATACAGATCAAATTCTGTTAAGTTATTTATAGTTTTGTGATTGATCACAAAATTACCCTCTTACTTTTTCTAATCATTATTCCTGAAATTATCCAATCCAATCTTAAATTGAATCACACTATTGCCACTTTTTATTTGATTTGGTAATTTGTTACAAAATATATATTAATTTATAAGAAAAATACACATTTGGTTAATAGACTTTTAAACTTTTAAATATCAATTTATTCAATAACACGTTCCTCTTGAGGGCTTGTAAAGAATTCTACTATTAATAAAAATGATTTAATTTAATTTGTTTAAGGAGTATTAGATGAAAGCAGAATGTTCAGCAAATTAAAGAAAAATGTTTTGCATCTTATCTGTTTCTAGTTTATTTATGGATAAAAAAAAAATACAAGGTGAACATCTAAATTAGATAATCCCATTATGTTTTTGCTAAGAGTTGTATAAAAACTCTTTCTACTTGGTGATTTTTATTTAGTTTACCTTGCAAACAATTTAAGATCGATCTTCGATTTCACTTTGTCCATTGCAGGGCTGCAGAATACACCGAATGCTTCTCTGCAAAGGACTAAGCGCCTCACCCCACAACGAATGTCCTGTTAATGACACTAAACAATATGATGGTGAGTTTCCAGTAATGCTGGAACTTTGGAGAATACGGAGTACCCCTTCATTACCATCGCTACCAGGTCTGCTCTGGCCAGGAGTGGTAGCACCTGACAGGGTCCAATCTATGGGTCAAAAAGATGTTGGTTGGTTTTTTGGGTTTTATGCCATATCAGCCCTTGTAGGTTATTTAACACCAAATTCTGTATATATATATATATATATATATATATATATATATATATATATATATATATATATATATATATATATATATATATATGTTCAACCAGAGATTTCTAAATTAATACTTACGTAGGTAAAATTTTCAATGAGCAGGATTTCATTTCTTTGCACAAGATTAACCAGTTTTAATAAATCATATTTTTTGGCACAACTCTGTATCTCTCAAGATGGACAAAACGTGGGACAAATAGAACTAAACTGTGTACTTATGCTAAACTGAATTCCTTTAAATAGAACTGTTTCGACATTTAAACTGCGTACTTATGCTAAACTGAATAGAACTGTTTTTGTATGCTAAACTAAATTACTTGAAATAGAACTGTTTTGACATTTAACTGTGTGTAAAAAATACTGATACTAAAGTGAATTGTTTGAATTAGAAATGTTTGACAAAACTGAATAGCTTGAAATAGAAATGTTTTTGACAATTAAACTGTGTACTTATGCTAAACTGAATTGTTTGAAACAGAACTGTTTAATTTGTATAAAAATGCATTTACAATTAAGTAACAAAGGTTGATATGCCATAAAACCCAAACAAACAAACAAACAAACAAATATCAACTTTATCAAAATTAAATACATAAATATGATGAAAATGGATTATTCCGAGCCAGCATCTACCGTGTCGAGGGAAAAAACGAGTTTTGTCACTACCAACATGAAGTTTTACTTCCAGTGAGAAACCCCACGTTAAGCCTATAGTGTTATTTTGGCTGAGGTGAGTAAATCCCATATTTACTGAGTGCCCACTTGTTTTAGCCTTGTGTCAAACTAGGTAAAAATAAAATCTGTTTACTCTTATTGAAAAGATCGAAACGAAAATTATGAAAGTTAAAATGTGTGGCCTATAAAACAGAAATTTTGTTGTAATGAAAACCAAAAAAACAAAAACAAAAAAAAAACAATTTTTCCTATCATGAAAACTTTTTTCTTCTTGGCTGGTGATCAACTCTCTTCTTCAGACAAATTTTTTATAGCCCCTGAGAGGAACAAAATTTACGATGTGTAAAGTGGATTCGTAAGAACCATAGTTTTTTTTTTTTTTTTAATTTGACAAGTTTAACTGAAAGATATTGCAAGAATGGGTTCGTTGTATTTTGAAAAGATAAAAACATTTTTCAGTTCAAATTATTTTTTCTTCTTTTTCATATTCTTATAAATAGGACAATTTTTAGCACAGAAGTAAATTATCATTCGTAAATAAAATTTAAAAAAAAGAAATTACTGAAAAAATTAAAAAATCATTTTTAGAATTTTTTTTCTTCTCTTGTGAAGTTTAATTTAATAACCTCTTTCATTTTTAAACAACTATCTAAAATTAAAATTGAAATTATTTGAAATACAAAAATATGGAAACTTCAAAAAAGATTTCAAAAAACAGCAACTGGCACCAAAATAAAATTACCAAATATCTGGAACGCCTAAAAGGAATTGCTGCATTTCATTACATGTTGAAAAAATCTCGGCCTTACCAAGATAGAAATTACAAGTATTACAGAGCAGGGGGAAACCACAGAATACAATGATTATTATTATAAGGCGCGCATAGTGTTAAGCTTTTGTGTTTAATGGCATATCATCCATCGGGTGCTATTAAATTCCTCACCATCCAATCATAAATTTGGTTGTTTGGGCTTCTATGACATATCAACCTTTGTAGGTTATTAAATACCAAATTCATTTTTATGAAATTAGTTCTATTTCAAACAATTCAGTTAAGAATAGGTACGCAGTTTAAATGTAAGTACAGTTTAATTGTGAAAGACATTTCTATTTCAAGCTATTCAGTTTAGTCAAGCAGTTCTAATTCAACTAATTCAGTTTAGTATAAGTACAGATTTTGTTTACACAAAGTTAAATGTCAAAACAGTTCTATATTAAACACATCAGTTTAGTGTAAATACAGTTTCAATGTCAGAAAACAGTTCCTTTTCAAATAATTCAGTTTTGAATAAGCACGCAGTTTAAATGTAATATGGTTCAATTGTAAAGACATTTCTATTACAAACTATTCAGGTTAGTGAAAAAATTCAGTTTTGCATAAGTATGCCGTTAGTTCTATTTAACCCATAGATAGGGCCCAATCAGGTGCTGCCACGCCGGGCCAGAGTGGACCAGAGAGCAATGGCAATGAAGGGGTGCTCCGCATTCCCCAAAGCCCCGGCATCACTGGAACGTAACCATCAGATTGTTTTGTGTCATATCCAAGACACCCATTTGGAGTGGGTCTTACCCCTCTGCAGAGGTGCTGTTGGTGTATTCTACAGCACCAGCTAACTGAGCAAAGCAGTCATAAGATTTAGCCCATAGCTGGGGGTATAATAGGTTTCCTACCTTTCCCAAGAGTATTGGTTTGAAAGTCAACCTGATAGCGTGACTTGAGTTTGAACTCTCTTAGTTTGAGGCCTTAGTCCAGCACTAAGCGCAAGAGTTATCGACATAGAAAATGTTATCTGCGACCGAGTTCAAATCATGGGCGAGCCTGTTCGCATTTTATTTTGCGGTAATGCCCAAGAAAAGACATGGCAAATATTTTCCTCCCACTCAAAACTATGTCTAAATAGTAAGGCATATATATATTTTCGTCTAACAATGACCACTGTATAATTGAAAATTAGCTTTCACTGAGTTCATATATATATATATAAGTTGACCGACTGTTGTCGTGGGTAACCGGAAGGTTCTCATTTTAATTGTTACTACACCGAGGAGTAAAGGAGGGCGCTACTCCTTTCCCTTGATTACTCCACTTATCCTTGATCCCTACCTTATTATGCTGAGTGTTAAGCAAGGAGGCTTCAAGTACAATCTTTGGTATGACTTGACTAGAGAATTGAACCCTGATATCACGGACCATTAATGAAAACTGTTGTAGTATCATCCATATTTTCGATACAGGATGGACTCTTCCAATATAATATTTGACGGTAGTCCACTCAGGAAGTAGGTAGCAAAAGCTCAATGTTTCTGATCCAAGTTTGTTTTTGACACTTTTTGTCTCTCCTCTGTAGGTAAAAAAAAAGACATTTGTGTTTGTTAACCCTTGTTAGTATCCTTTTAGTCCGTTTTCGTACCCATTTTGTCCAATTTGTTCGTTTAGTGCCCGTAAAACTGTGCTCTAGTATGGAAGAATCAGAAAGAGGAAGGTCGTTACACAAAGACTCTCGGGAAACTTGGGAGAAGAGTACATCTCCAGCAAGCCTCTTTAAAATAAGTTGACCCTCACTGCCAGGTTCCTCTGTATAAGACTCCCCGGTTGTAGATAGCTTGTCTATCGAGCCGGCACAAAGGCTAAGAATAATGATGAACCCAGAAACTCAGACCCCATGAAGGCGATAGAGAAAAAGTCATGAAGACTATGAGCGGGAAAAGGTAAACAAGTATGCTCAGTACTTTCAAGTCAATACTATACTCCCTATCTCCGAAGTAACAAACCAACTGGAAACAAAGACGGTCTCGTTTTTAGTCACTGATCTGAGGCTGACTGGATTGAAAAGGGGGTTGTTTGGAGAGTTTCTCAGAACAAGCGGAGTCCCATATCGGTATTATTGCCAACGTAACTATGTTATATGTGATGTCCTATTATCAACTGAACGTGAAGTACAGAAATTCGCAGCCCAAAACATAGTTACCTAGTTCTACCTACTACAGCCCAAATATATGAGCAGCCGAAGAATCAAGGTAACTGTGTGCAATGTTCCTATCAGGCACCTGGAAAATGTACTTGCTTTGTTCCTCACTTCATACGGGAGGGTTGAAGAGGTCAACCACATCAAAAACAGCGCTGGCTCAGAAAACGGAGACTAATCCTGCCAGGATTCTATAAACAAAAAGGCACCGGATGAATCTTCTTCCCCGCCCCAAGCAGGAAGAAGAACAACCGAAAGAAACAGCCATAGAAGAACCAATGGAAGTGACCTGTACTTGAAACCCAAAAAGAAGAAAAAACAGCACAGAACGAAAAGCCAAAAAGATTTCCAAAAAAAAAAAATGATCTTCCAGTCTCCTTATCAAAAAACAATTCTGAGGAACCCTCATACATTTTTTCCCAATCTCCTGAAATACCTGCCCAGCTCCAACTTACACAAACACTTTCTCCCTTCATGACCCCCGCCAGCCCATCACTTTGCTTTGTTCACTCGCGTCGAGACAAGGGAAAAATCCTCCATGAAAAAGAAGAAAAAAACAAAAAAACACAGAACAAAATCGCCTGATTCAAAATGTCAAATTTCTGGAACTTTGGGAAAGTTTATGTGCAATCGGAGCTGTAGAAGATTTACTGTCCCGAAAAACAATTCAGCCTTTCCTTAAACTGGAGACGGTCCATGACAAGCAGGTATCAAAGCCATCAAACTTTAAGGGTGCACCCATGATGACCACCTTCGTCTGTTCGGTTAGTGGCTGCACTGGTCAGGTGTGGTGATTTTTGGAAAGGGCCAGCCAAACCGATTCGGATGTTCGGTTGGTGGAGTTGGAGCACCCCTCTCTGCGAATAATATCAATTTTTTGAGGGGAAGGGTCCCTATATATGTTCAACTATCCCTCTATAGTGAAGTTTTCCCTGGATGTCTGGAATCAGTCCAGTGACTGCCGAGTGACAATTTACCTCGCTACTGGCTCCCTGAGAGAAGCCATCGGCATCCTTACACCGAACGATTTCGAAGCCATTGAGGACTGTGAGTCAAGTTGACTCTAAACGTTGCCAGTGTGAATATGAGGGGACTGAGTCACCCAAGCAAGTGTGCGCAGTTGCTGGATGAACACTCGAACTTCTGTGCGAATGTTGTAATTGTGCAAGAGACTCACTTCATTTGCGCAGCTGACTCTCGGGTGGTAAAGAACGATATTGTCGTTTTTTAGCATACTGGAGCCACTGTAGCGCTGGGGTCTCTTTGCTAGTTGGACGCAGCCTTGACACAAATGTCAATCTTGTCTTTTATGGTGACAGAGGCCGATAGGTCGTAGCCGATGCTGCCATTAAAAGTTTCGAGTTTCGAGTGGTCACAGTTCATGTACCCAATATCGCTGCGGAGATACGCTCTTTCTTTTAACAGTTGGAGCGGTTTCTTGACGACCCGAAGCAGCTAGTTCTAGTGGGTGATTGGAATATGATCCTTGAGCCCAAGATATATTTATGGCCGGGCGGGCTGCTAGTGGTTCGGATAGGTGTGATAGATGCCTGAAAGACTTGCTGGCCGAGCACGACTTGGTCAACTGGCTTCGTCTAGATCACTCAGGTTGGGAGATGTGAACGTGGCTAAATAATCAACCCCTATGCCAGATTCACGCTTATGTGGACCGAGTGTTCATTAGGAGAGCCGACATTTAATTCGTTTCTTGCTCCACGTTCCATTGGAGAGAGCAGACTGACCATAGACTCCTTAGGGCCAGTCTGCAGTTTGCCAACAGGCCAAGCGTAGCTAACTTCTGGAAGTTCAATACCTCCTTACTGGAATTACAGGACTTCAGGCAGCGGCTGGGGAAACTAGTTCACCGGGCATTAGTGGGAGAGGTTACTGGGAATAGGTGGTAGGTATCTCTTAAGAATAGTATTAGGGATTACGCCATTAATTACGGCGCCATGATCAATTTAGATAGGGCCAAGAAGGTAAAATCCTTAGAAAATAGTCTCTCCCGTACGGTGGAAGGGGATGATTTCCTTGCAGTAGATTTAGCTAAGAGGGACCTTGAGCGTGAGGCTAGCGAGCGCTATAGGGGCTTTGTAATTCGAACTTGGCTTAGTAGAATTCCCAACGAGGCCATGATGCGAAACGCGTTTGCTCACGAGGGAGTCTATCGAAGGTTCTCTTGTCGGTATATCGAGTCCGTCAAGTCCTTGGATGGGCACATGCTGCGGTCAAACTGTGACATACGTGAAGCGTTTCAGGCTCCCTTTTTGGGGATCATTTTGCCCGCTTGCCTGATCTCCCGATACAGGAGTTTTGCAGCTATTCAGCTGACTTCTTCTGCCTTCAGGAGGAGGAAGTGGCTGGCTTCGAGGGGTTGGTTACAGTGTGTGAAATCCGTGATGCGTTGAATCAGGTCGGCCTCAACAAGTCACCGGGACTGGATGGCTTGCCCAATGAAGTGTATTTGGGACGACATTGAAGCCGCGCTGATCAGCTTAGATCATCAGTCCAAAGCCTTCGATTGGATGGATCATCGGTTTCTGTCAGTGGTTTTGGAGACCGCCGGATTCAAAACAGATGAATCTGCATTCTGTATGACAGCCCCCAGGCAGAAGTGCCGGTGAAGGGAAAGCGCTCTGGGTCGTACGCGATTGAACGGTCGGTCCTTGTCCCCTCTTCTCTACGTCTTTGCCTGGGAGCCCCTGCCCCGTAGGCTTAGAGATGAAAAGGCAAATCTGGCCCTGATTGGCGTTCCCCTTGTCGGTCGCGTCAGAGCAATGATCTCCGCTTTCGCCAATGATATCACAGTTTTTGTCCCACTGTTCGGACATAGAGGCTATGAAGAAAGTGGTTGCAAAGTATGAACAGGTGAAAAAAGCCAAGGTCAACTTTGACAAGAGCAAAGGTCTGCAGTTAGGAGCTTGGAGGGGTGGCGTTCCCATACCGCTGGAGTGACGGTCCTGTTAGCATCCTTGTGGTGTGGTTGGGACCGGATCTCCAACTGGAGTGAAATTGGTCGGAAGTACACAAAAATAAATGCGCAGGTGGCGACCTGGCTTCGAAGGCACTTGTCCTTAAAGAGCAGGGCTGAGGCGTGCGCCGTGTACGTCTTCCCTGTGATCCTTTAGCGATTGTCCGTACTCTCCCTGCCTGTGGGCCCTCGGATGGCACTGAAACAATCACTCTCCAAATTGCTCTGTGGAGGTCGAAGCCCGATGGTCCATAGACAGGTCTGTCATCAACGTCTTTGCAATTGGGGCTTGGGAATGCCTGATCTGGAGAGTCTTTCATGGTCGATCCTTGACGGTGTGGAGACAGAAGGTGAAGAAGGCCTTTCCACGCCTAAACTTCAACCCTAAGGCCGAGAGCTGTCGTAGGAAACGTTTGAAGCACTGTTCTTTGCCGAATGTCGCAAAGCTCTGCGTAACCTGCCAGGGTCCAGTGACCTTTCACGGTCTAGGAAGGAACTATATCGGGTGTTAGTGGTGGGCACTTCATATCCACACGAGGAGCGACTCCGCTGATTACTTGATGAGATTCGCTCTAAATGGAATTGGTCACCAGGTTCGGGCTTCTTGAACAACACTGAGTTTTCGCTGAACTGGCAGCTCACTCGGAACGCATCAGCCCGCACCGGATGGGCTTTCAAGGCGGGTGGCAGTGGTCTGGAAGAAACGGCTTTGCACGCCTTCTACTGCTGCGAGCCAGTCCGCCCGTTTTGTAGTCAAACCTGGGAGTGGACGGACTGCATAGGTCCCAAACAGTTTATGCTACTCGACATCGGTATCATCATGGACAATGCTGATCCTCAGTGGAAAGGTGGGTGTTTCTTGTGATCCTAGCTGTGGCCCGAATGGTGATTTGTGAGATGCGAAACAAGGGATTGTATGACAGTGCAAACGTTTCTCTTAACGATATGATTCTTTTCTTTAGGCATCTGATTAAGGTCAAGATCAGATCCGAAAGAAAACGCCTGGGTCGCATAATGCTTTACAGAAGGTGGGTACATGCAACAACCACAGTTGTGTGAAAGGGGGCTACGTTGGAGTCATCCTTCCCACCTTTTCCTGCTAATAGCTGTGGTGGACCGTGTCCTTCAGGACCCCTTCCAAGGTAAGTCAACTTTAATTGTTTCTCTCCCCTCTAGTTAGCAGTGTGATGTGTGTCATCGAACCCCTCATTTACCTTCCAAGATCTTCCCGTCCATATTTTTTCCAGTTTCATATGATACTCGTTCAATATTCGCCAATCTTGGTTTTCATATATTTCTGTCTCATAATACTGCTCCAGTCTGTGCCCCTTGCCTGAAATTTCGTTTTGTCCGAATCTCATGGCTCCTTCCCCACGTTGGGGACGTCCAGCTTGTTCCGAGTACCGGAAAAACATTCGGCGTCTCATTTTTTAGAAGGGGTAGGGTGGGTAACCAAACGGGGGATTTTTGTTTTGATTTGTACTTTTTGCTTTTGGGTTTCTTTTTTCTGACCCTCCCCTTTGCATTCTTTCATATGTTTTAATATGTAGTATTGTATTGTTAATCATTATAAATTCACTGGCATAAAATTGTAATATATAAGGTTTTAAGTAGGCTGTTATAGAGAGAATGTGGTATTATGGTGAGTTTGGCGCGCCCGAGGAAGAATGGATGAATTTAATTGTACTGTGTGAATGGGTCGGCGACTTTGGCTAGCTAGGGTCCCTGACCATTCATTCTCCCTTTCTCCTAAAATTTTTGTTGAGACCTTGTGCTTAAAAATAAAACTATTTTGCTTTAAATAAGGAGTTGATAGCAAGAGCTACCCTGGCGACATTGTATTACTTGTTTAACTGTAATATATGATCAATATTCTTCTCTCCTCATACATGCTTTTCGTAGATATTTTATGTCCTTTTCCGAGAACATAAAAACTTTAATCATTATGCCAATGGGCCTGTCTTATCCCGTGTGGTAGTACCACTTAGCGTCACATCTATAGATAAAATAAATCTGATTTAAAATGACTCGAATTCGATAACAATAGTTGATGCTATCTATCAGATAATTATTTGCATTAAGAATTGTTACGTGAAGCTACACATTTCGAAGCCGAATGTCTTCTATATTGCCTGGAGCAAGCAACCAGAGGCATTGGGGTCTACGTGAACGTAAAATAGATATATGTTTTAAATAAGAAGCCATCTACAATTTAAGCGATAAGACTAACATATCTCGGGAGGAAGAACTGATTCACGGAAAGCAATGTCAAGATATGCATAAGGAAAACGTGGATTGAGTGTCAATCTCTGATCAGATAAAACGCTATTTTTCCAACCTGTGGCAGTTTCAGTACTACCGTATGACTGCACCACATATACTCTGAAGGAACGCACGGACAAAAAGTAAGATAGTAACTATAAAAGAATGCTACCTGCCATTTTGAGCAAAACAACAGCTGTCCAGCCGCCTACCTCTCATCTCACAAACCATCCAAGTAAGACAAACAAGGCATGCTGGGCAATGCTGGAAGCGCAAGGAAAAACTTATAAGCAGCGTTCGCCTCTGAACTTCAACAAACAGACACACTAGTATTGATTGCCCATTAAAATCTTTCTATAATCAGCTTTATACAGACACTGAATGCTGTCTGGAGGACCGGCAAATAGTGATGCATGATCGAAACTGATGGAAAGAGAGAGAAAGATATATATATATATATATATATATATATATATATATATATATATATAAAGAGAAAGAGAGAGAGAGAGAGAGAGAGAGAATTGTTATCAGCATGACTTGATGATGATGATGATGATTGTTTACTGATTGATTGATTGATTGATTTTAACGGCGTGTCAACCAGTCTAAGGTTATTTATGTCTAGATATCATGGAATTGTATTCATTGTTAGTTTATATTTACATTTTTCTGTTTTTGTTATTTGTTACTTGAAACCCTCTAACTGTAAAATAATTAGTGTCGCCCGGGTTAAAAATAGAAACGTATAAGCAGCGAATCAACAACAAATTCTGATTGGCTGAAAGGAACTCAAATAAAAATTCCAGAAGGCAGTGGATGTGTGATAGGAGACAGGAATTTGGGAGTTGGCTCTGGCACATTACGATGTAAAGATTGCAGTTGGAACCCGGACGCACAGCGGTGAGGACAGACCTCGCGTAGGTAGCACGTGTTACAACTACAAGAAAAAATGTGGGAGATAATTCAAGATCTATGTCTGCCCCCACTCTCTCTCACTCTTTATTAAGACTCGTTTCTCTTTGTTTTGCAAATGCGGTCGACTCAGTATATATACTCTGTTTTGCTTTTCCTGGGGTCTACTTCAAACGTTTAGTAGCGAATAAACTTTGGTATTAACGAACCAAGACGGGGTTTTTGTGTGTTCGTCTCTTTTTGGAGGTGCCCGTGGTGTAATGGTTATCGTCCTAGGAAATGGACACGGCGACACGAGTTCAAATCCTGGACGAGACTGATTGCATTTCGCATAGCACTAATACCCTTGGGAAAGGTATGAATCCAATTATTCTCCCTTCAGCTATGGGTAAATAGTAGGACAGACTAGGATCTTCAGCCTTGATGAGGCAACTAGTCTAGGAAAAGGAAAACTCTGAATTCAAACCTGTTAAACTCCGCTTAAAAATTGACTTGTGTCATATCCTGCCCGAGCGGAGGGTTTGGTAAATAAGGTCACTTTTTCTCACGGCAAAGTTATCAAAACGTCCGAGTAACACTTAAGACGCGGAGGTAGTTCAAATATCTGTCGGGATCACACTAGCTCGGATGTCCATTTGAACACCGTAGCGGTATAAGCGTCTATTTGTGCTGTGTAATGATACTGTAACGGTATATAACGGTGTGTAAACAAATGACTATTACTAAATGCAAATAACTTGAAACCATATAATTATTAGAATTTGATATAAATACTTGAAACCATACAACGGCGTGAAAACTTTTTGTATTTTGTAAGAATACTTGATATCGAATATTGTCCAGTGGGCTGGGCCTGTAGAATACGCCGACTGCTTCTCTGCAGAGGGGTAAGACCCCACAATGAGTGTCCTAGATATATCATCAAAAAGTCTAATGGTGTGACTCCAGTAATACTGGAGCTTTTGGGAATACGGAGTACCACTTTATTGCCATCTTTCCCAGGTCCACTCTGACCCGGAGTGGTAGCACCTGATAAGGGTCCTCTCTATGGATTAAATCGAACTAAACCGTGATTTGAGTTTACTGTTTTTTACATTTAAACTCCGTATTTATGCTAAATTGAATGGTTTAAATAGAAGTTTTGGCATTTAAACTGCGTACTTATGCTAAACTGAATTACTCGAAATAGAACTGTTTTGATATCTAAACAGTGTACTTATGCTAAACTGAATTATCTGAAATAAAACTGTTTAGACATTAACTCTGTGCATTGCCCAGGCTGGGAATGTAGAATACACCGATTGCACCTCTGCAGAGGGGTAACCGTCCCAACAAGTGTCCTGAATATGACACTAAACAATCTGATGGTGAGGTTCCAGTGATTCTGGGGCTTTGGGGAATGCGAAGTACCCCTTTATTGCCTTTGCTCTCAAGTCCACTCAAGCTTGGAATAGTAGCACCTGAGAAGGCCCTATCTATGGGCTAAATAGAACTAAACTGCATACTTATGCTTAACTGAATTGTTTGAATTAGAATTGCTTGACTAAAAGGAATAGCTTGAAATAGAAATGTTTTGGACAATTAAACTGTGTACTCGTGCTAAACTGAATTGTTTGAAATATAACTGACTTTTGCGTAAAAATGGATTTGGCGTTAATTAACCAACTGCGGTTGATATGCCTTTAAATCCAACAAGCCAACCAACGAACATTTGATATCGAATAACTTCAACTAAAATACCCTGAAGAAACAAGAATATAAATAACTGTAGACAGCTTGGCATGCAGTTAAAATCAATCAATGAATCAATTAATCGAACTATCAATCTATCAAATTAACAAGATCTGTGAAAATATTATTAAAAATAGAAATAAAAAGAACAGAATTTTTCATTCGTCATCAGTCGTTGGCCCAGTCACCTGTGGCTGTAAAATATACTGACTGATTCTCTGCAGAGGGGTAAGACCCTCCCCAATGAGTGTTCTGGATATGACACTAAACAATCTAATGGTGAGGCTTTAATAATTCTAGAACTTTAGAGAATGCGGAGTTCAACTTCATTGCCATCGATCCCAGGTACAATCTTGCCCGGAGTCGAAGTATCTGATAAGATCCTATCTATGGGTAAAAAAAAACAAACTCTTTGACATTTAAACTGAGTACTTATGCTGAACTGAATTATTTGAAATAGAACTGTTTGAACATTTAACTAAGTGTTAAGAAATGAGTGATGTTTAAGTGAATTTCTAGAATGCTCCCTTTTTAATTACTCCAACACCTAGGTGTAGGGGATGGCGTTACTCCCTTCCTTGGATTGCACCACTTTACCCTTAATATGTAGCTTACAATGCTGAGTGTTAAGCAAGGAGGTATCAAGTACATTTTTTTCAGTCTTTTTTACGACTCGACCTTGGATTAAATCCTGGTCTCCCGGGCCAGTGGCAAACACTCTATCCACTAAACCAATGGTTTGGAACGATTTAACATTGTTGAAATGCTAAACCAAATTATTTAAGATAGACTTGTTTGATAATTCATCTGTGTGAAAACAAAGTACTGATGTTTAATTGAGTTGTTAGTGATACATTACAATACTTGAAAACATTAAACTGTGTTCAAACAAATGATTTATAGTAAATAGAGTTATTCGTATTAGATAGTAATAAGTGAAACCATTTGACTTAGTGAAAAAAATGAACTCAGGCAAATTTAAAATGTTATCAACAAAATGTATTTAAAAATCATATATTTCATATCCATGTATAAAAAAACATTTAGCATTAGGTGACTGACGTTGGTTGATATCACATAAAACCAAACGAAACCAGACCAAAATACTCACTCATGGGACCAATGCGTTTAGACAATGCAAATTGCTTTATATATATATATATATATATATATATATATATATATATATATATATATATATATATATATAAATGTGTGTGTGTGTTTACGTCTGTTTTCTTACCGACAAACAAACGGCTAATAAGATTTTGTATTATTAAGACATTAACGTTCCCCAATCCCATTATACAGAGACAGATTCGGGATCGATAATCTTCAAAGCTGTGGCTGTGTCAGTACAACTGTCGGGATGCACTACATGAACGAGTAAGATGGAACAACTCAAGAATGCTAGGCGAAGTCTTAAACAAATCCTGGAACCAACACCCCACAAAAATGCTACAGTATGACCACTTACCTTTTATCTCTCAAACCATCCAAGTAAGACGGATACGACAGGCAAGGTGCTGCTGGAGAAGCAAGGACGAACTTTTAATCGTCGTAATAATTTAGAAACTAATAACAGCATTAATCTTGAAAATACCGAGATGTTATTTTATATACATTATAGAATGCGTCGGAAAATTGTCGAATGTTTCATCATTTCAAACCACGATATTATAAAACAGAGACCCGATTTTTTTTCAGTTTGTCTCCTTATTTGATTAAAATGTTACTGAATAGTTACAAGATCTTTTATTTAAAGTTATTTGGCTTCATTGTTGAAATTCTTACGCGTGTGCGCTCGTTAGGGTCGACGAAGGCATTTGAGCAACGATAATAATGATAAAAAAAGATACGAGAATCTCGAGTTCAAATATGAATAATAAAAGAACGCGGTGGATGGGAACTCCTTCTCAAGATGCCAGTGAATGTGAATGAAAATAACCGATTTGAAAATACAGAAGACGACACCATTTGTAAATTTTAAACACAATTATTTATTTCTCCAAACATTGAAAGGAGTAAAAAAAAAAAACAAACAAACAAATTTTAATGAGTAGAAAGGGATCTAACTGAGATATGTTGGATCTACGAGCAAAGAAAGTATTCATACAAAAATACCAGTTTATGAGAAAAAGAGAAAGTTCACCATCAGATGGTGGGTTTGGAGCAGAATTCCAAACGGAGTTAAAAGAGTTTAGCATATGCAAATCTCCACAAGAGAAAGATGATGAGATAAACCAAAGTCACTTGGAAAAATAGAAGGTGTTATAATGAGTGCAGAGCGAGGTTAATTTCAGTTCTTTGGTTACAGGAATAGTGCTACATGGCCCTCTTTCGAAGTTGGAGGAATTTAGATGTACGTCTCTCAAATACTTGTTGAATCTAAGGTCGATGTTATAGTAGTGATACTACGGATAGATAGATAGATAGATTGTAAAATTAATCAGAGATTGGAAAAAGAATGCATTTCTGAAACTTTGGTTTGGCTCAATCTGGGATTGAACCCCGGTCCCCCGAGCCATTGGTGAACACTCTACCTACTAGAAAAATGAGTTGGAACCATTTAACATTGTTGAAATGCTTGACCGACTTATGTAAAATAGAACAAATACAGATAGAAATGTTATGTAATGTTTATGATTGGTAGATATGAATTGAATAATATGAATAAGCAAACACACACACACACACACACACACACACACATATATATATATATATATAGAGAGAGAGAAACTTATGTTAAAAAGAAGTTTATTTTTCTTCAATAGATTTTAGAACGTTAAATACATCGCACAAATTTGAAACAAAATAACTCACACGCCCTGATGAAGGTCAAAAACTGGAACATTTAACGTTAGCAAATAATATTATAAATAAAATCATCCACCGAACACTTTGGGTTTTTGTCTTTGTAGATTTTCATAGAGTCGGATATATTTCTATCTTTTTTCATAAATAGCGGTAAGTAAAGTTGGCTTACTGTAGTCGAGGGTGACCCGAAGGCTCCCTTTTTAATAGCTACTACATCGTAGTGTAGGGAATGGCGCTTGTTCTATTCCCTGAATTGCTTCACTTTACCCTAGATCTGTACCCTATAATGCTGAGTGTTGAGCAAGGAGGCATCAAGTACTATTTTTTGAATCTTTGGGATGACTTGCCCAGGGATTGAACCCAAGTCTCCTAAGCTACAGTCGAACGCTTCCCTCTCATTCGAATATATTATGAAATTATAGAGTCATAAAAATAGTTATAGTTCGCTCCACTGAGATAAATAAATGGAAGACTATATATATATATATATATACGAGAAGGAAAATAAGAAAATCAGACAAGGATAATTGGAAGAACGAATGAAGAAACACCTTGAATATCTGCAGTTAATACATTCGCCCTTATTAACACATATATATGCACATGACATCGTATGAACAAATACTCTGCACAATTCAACCAATTATTTGTAAATGCAGTAAGTAATAAGAAAATGATGTAGAAACAATGTATAAAAAAGAAACGACGAAGAATTTCTGCCTAGTTACTTGGAAGAAAAATGTCACCCCTGAATATTGCTCCCGGGGTGTCTCTCATTAACGTAAAAAAATTATAAGTATATTTAGAAATCCCATCTGGTTCGCCGAGATTTACAAAACAAAAAAAACCTCCAAAAACTAAGAAACGACTCATGTACACGTTAAATAATCTCACAAACACATTCACAAACACACAGTCACTCATTGATTTTGAAGAGATTTTGTTAAATCTAGCCAATTAGCTCTGAGAAAATGTCAACAGGGTGTCTTGTAAATACCAAACAATTCCCAAACCCTCCACCAAACTTTTCTAATTTTGACGCACCTCTTGTCTGTGAGTGCTCCTTGGGCGGGGTGTTAAGCTGGGTTTCATTCGGTGCAAAAATCGCAAATATACGAGTGTCATTCAATAAATAAAGTTGGATCTGGTTTCTTCAATAGTTTATCAAACTTTATGCCGTAGCTACCCTTTTTTAAGAAGAACTGTGATACTATTCAAGCCATAGCTGGAGAGATGAGAGTGTTGGTACATTTCTCGAGTATATTAGTTTGACTGGAGTTTGAACATGCTTACTATGATATCACAGTCAAGCACGTTAACCTCTAAATTACGGGTTATCACACCTACAGTAAATAAATGTAACTTTTTTGAAGGAAGTAAAATAAAATTTTGTTCCAGAATTCATTTAATAAATGTAAATTCTTCGGTAGAGATTATATCCTTTGTCCGTAGAATACTTCTCCCATTTGCCCTTTGGTGGCACAAAAGCTTATTACCTCACGTGTCAGCCAAAATCTTCTACTAACAGTCATTTGAGGGTATGGTTAACGTCCCGTATAACACAAGCACGATCAAGTCAAATTAACTTTCTTTCGTGATGCCAGCAGGGTGCACCTATCCACTCCTGTCTATATTGACAAGTGTGTCGCTCCACAATCAACTTGGTTTTGCAATACACTCTATAGAATTTCTCAAGCATGTCGTCTTTCCTCAACATTTCCTGAATATGACACTAAACAATCTGATGGAGAAGTTCCAGTATTCTGGAGTTTTGGTGAATGTGGAGTACAACTTCATTGCCATCGATTCCAAGTTCACTCTGTCCCGTTGTAATAGTACCTTAAAAGGTCCTACCTCTTGGTCAAATAAAACTAAACTTCGTAGATATGCTATCTGAATCGTTTGAATTAGAACCGTTTGATTAAACTGAATAAACTTGAAATAGAAATGTTTTTTACAAACTGTATACTTACATTTAAACAGCCTAATTATGCCAAACTGAACTGCTTGAAATAGAACTGTTTTGACATGTAAACTGCGTACTTATGCTAAAACGAATTGTTTGAAATGGAAATGTTTTTGACATTGAAACTGTATTTACGCGAAACTGAATTTTGAAATAGAACTGTTTATTTGTATAAAAATAGATTTGGCATTAAATAACCAAAGACTGATATGCCATAAAATTCAAACAAATAAACAAACAAACAAACAAACAAACAAAAGATGTAAGCAAAAATATTTGGCATTAAATAACCCACAATAGCTGATAAGCCATCAAACCGAACCAAACAAACCAAGGAAGCTAATCTCACAAGAATATTCATTTTCAGGGTATTCAAAATGGCGATTAATCAAACAGAGCTTCAGGCGTGACAAAAGCTTTGTTATCAACTTTTTTGTGATTGAAAAGGGTAAAACTTGTGAAATTTATGGAGAAATGTGTGATGCGTACGATGACGTATGTTTTATTTAAAAACTACATTTACAAATGGGCTAAGCATGGGTTTGCCAGAACGAGTCTGAGTCGAAAAAAAAGTCTAGGGAGCAGATATAAACTGGATTTCTTATTAAGAAAAAGTTCCGGGCAAAGCAATTAGAAAACATTCATGCTTATCATCTACTGGGATAAGAGGGAATCCATCACTGTTGATTTCATTAAACAAGTGGTAATTTTAAACAGCCAAATCCATTGGTAAAATACGTCTTATACAATGCAACTGATACACACACACACACACACACACACACACACTGTTGCATATTGACCCCGGCCAACCTGTCAAAAGAAGAAATGCACCTGTGTAAATAACAGGTGCATCCGGTCGAAAATATCAGGGGGCGACCTTGACTGTCGAGGGGTTGAATGGAGTGCGAATTATGACGCACGCAGGAAGTAGGTGGGTGAAAATTATTATATAACCCCGGCGACAGGAAGTTCTGATAAGTTGGAGAGAAGATGCTGGAATGAGAACCATGTCCCAACAGAGGCTGGGGCCCCAGGCCCCCGGTTGAGCAGCCAAGGAGAACGGGAAAGAAAGGCTGTGATAGCCAGAAGAGTTGGGGGGGGGGCAATATGTTGCAGTCTTTGTTCCGTCTCCAACTCCCTCTCACACACAACCCTTTCAATAAAGTGAGAGGTGTATTTTTCTAAAGAGCTGTGTCTGCTCGTCGTTTTTGTGTCGTCGTTATGATTCTGCATGCATATGTATGTATAGTTGGTTGTGACTATACAACAACACACACACACATACACACACACACACACACACACAAATATATATATATATATATATATATATATATACTTGTTAGAAAAAATTAGATCGGGTTGTTTGGTACTTTTTT
Source organism: Sepioteuthis lessoniana (assembly GCA_963585895.1). Taxonomy (NCBI): domain Eukaryota; kingdom Metazoa; phylum Mollusca; class Cephalopoda; order Myopsida; family Loliginidae; genus Sepioteuthis; species Sepioteuthis lessoniana. Next base: position 83,727,900 of record OY757919.1, on the reverse strand, counting down.
TAAATGTCACTTTTGCATGTTAAGTTCAAGATTTTTAAAGGACTTCTTTTCTGCTTTGAGAGACTAGTCACGATAAAATATCCTCGGGTTAAACTGAAAATATCATAGAAATAAACGTCCTCAACTTTAAAAAAACAAAGAAAAAATTATAGGCATGAGACAGAATTGGGAGCTATATAAACATATCTTCCTTATTCTATAGAGTGAAAAACTTGCAGACACCCTTGTCCACTGTAAAGTGAATTGGCCTTAAATCTTTCAGATATAGATTTTTCTGATTTAAAGCAATATTCTTAATCAAAGTCGCTCCAAGAGAAAACCATCCAGGATTTGAATGTACAAAGTGCATTGTACATTGAGAATGGATTGATTAATTGGACCAAATTCGGCAAATACTTGTTCTACAACAGGAAAACTGGGTTCAAGGGTTTTAAAAGCTACAACACCAAGAGATGATCAACGAATAAAATTTGCAGCTCTCAGAGACAGAAAGATAACAGTTGAAAATTTGGCCAAATATTATATATTATAGTGAGTGGAAAACTCTATCTCGAAGAACTATCACAAGAATGCGCAAAGAAAATAGAATCATTTCAAAAATATGTTCTAAAAAGCTTTTGTTATAGAAAAAAAAATGATTCGAACAGCAGGATATGGTAATCTTAATACAAAGTGGTTTGAGAGCATGATACAGTCAAATAAGTCAAGAATCTGCCTTTATTGTGATACTCTAGAACTTTGTCTCAGAAGATAGATTGCAAAATTATTTTCAGAATGTCTGAAAGCCACGGTTAAAAATGGAAATGATAGAATCATGGTCTGGGGACCTTTCTAGTCTTCTGAAGATGGTAAACTAATTCGATGCGACAAGCATATCAATGTAAAAGAATTCATTAATATTCTTGAGAAAGGACAGCACCAAACTATTGATATACTTTTGTCATCGGCATATCTAACAGATATCATTTTTCCACATGATAACGCAGCTCTTCATACAGTGAAACAAACTAAAAAGTAGCTTTCTAGATGTTCATCACTAGTGATGTTCAGATCGAGACAAAATCCAAATTTAAATCCAACTGAAAATGTTTAAAGTATAATAAAACGAAAGCTGTCATATAAGATGTTTTCTAATGAATATACGCTAAAGGAAGCAATCAGGAATGAGTGGAGAAAACACTTATTTTGACCAATGTAAAATCTGACGGACAGCATGAAAAAAATTTCATAGTAAAGCCATCTCACATTAAAAAGGATTTAATATGTCTACTCATTAAACGTGTTTTTTTTCTTATGTTAACTCTTCCTCAATAAAACTTTAAATATGGTAAAAGCCTTTTCCTTTTTACTCACTTGTGTATATATAGATACATTTTTGAAAGTTGTGTTTTTATGGACAAAATGATATGATGAATTTCTATTTTTATATGAACTATGTTAATAAGAGAGAGAAACGTAGTGAAGGTGTCAGTGCTGGTATCATAGATCATATTCCCATAGAATTTATCAGTGAGAAGAACTTCCAATGGGAATTCGCGACACTTTGCTAAATACGGAAAAGTGAATCCATCCTGTCTTGTATGTTTTTACGTACATTAACTTCAATAAAACTATGGATATGACCCCAGTTCATTCTTTATCCACCCAGTATATATATATATATATATATATATATATATATATATATATATATATATATAAAAACTGATAACAACGATATAAGTGGAAGGAATGATTTATTAACGGGTCGACACTATAGCGTTTCGGTTCTACTGAACCATCATCAGGACCATGAGGGGGGATATTAATAATTTTAAGTTAACGATGGATGTTTAGAAATGTGAAATACAAAAACCTAGGGGAAAATATGTAGGTTTTTGTATTTCACATTTCTAAACATCCATCGTTAACTTAAAATTATTAATATCACCCCTCATGGTCCTGATGATAGTTCAGTAGAACCGAAACGCGATAGTGTCGACCCATTAAAAAATGATTCATTCCACTTGGATCGTTGTTATCAGTTTTTCTACATATTGTCGGATTACAATCCTTTATGTACTCTTCATATATATATATATATACATATATAGATAGATAGATAGATAGATAAGACTAAAAAAGCAAACAAATGAAATGCTACATAATGTGTCAAAAAACAGAGCCATCGATTAAGAAATGTTTTACGTCAGTCGTAGCAACATCTATCCCAGGCAGTGCGAAGGGAACTGCAGGATTCCTTGCTAGATTCAATGGGTGGCACTAATAAATTGCTCAATACAATGACGACTTTTAAGGCTCCTTGCCCAGTCAGCTGGGGCTGTAGAATACACTGACTGCACCTCTGCAGAGGGGTAAGACCCCCCCCCCAACGAGTGTCCTGGATATGACACTAAACAATCTGATGGTGAGGTTCCAGCAGTGCCGGAACTTTGGGGAATGCGGAGTACCCCTTCATTGCCATCGCTCCCAAGTCCACTCTGTCCCGGAGTGGTAGCACCTGATAAAGGTCCTATCTATGGGTTAAATAGACCCAAACCATGCTTCTTTCACTATACTGATTTTTGCATTTAAACTGCGTATTTATGGTAAACTGAATTGTTTAAAATAGAACTGTTTTGACATTGGAACTGCGTACTAGTGCTGATCTGAATTGCTCGAAATAGAACTGTTTTTGACATCTAAACTGTGTACCTATGCTGAACTGAATTATCTGAAATAAAATTGTCTGACATTTAAATCTGTGTATTGCCCAGTCAGCTGGGGCTGTAGAATACATTGACTGCACCTCTGCAGAGAGGTAAGACCCCACTAACGAGTGTCCTGGATATAACACTAAACAATCCGATGGTGAGGTTCCAGCAGTGCTGGAGCTTTGGGGAATGTGGAGTACTCCTTCATTGCCATCGCTCCCAGGTCCACTCTGGCCCGGAGTGGTAGCACCTGATAGGGCCCTATCTATGGGTTAAATAGAACTAACAGCATACTTATGCTAAAATGAATTGAGTAAACTGAATAGCTTGAAATAGAAACGTATTTGACAATTAAACCGTACTTACACTTAAACTGAGTTTTTATGCTTAACTGAATTATTTCAAATAGAACTCTTTTTCGACATTAAAACTGTATTTACACTTAGCTGAATTATTACATTTAACTGCTTGAATAGTTTGAAATAGAAATGTTTTTGACAATTAAACTGTGTACTTATGCTAAACTGAACTGCTTTCAATAGAACAGATTATGTACATAAAAATGGATTTGGTGTTAAATAACCTACAAAGATTGATACGCCATAAAACCACACCAACCAAACATTTAAGGCCCCATCATAAAACTGTGGGAGACCATGAAAATCCTGGGTTCGATTTTTGCACTCACTCAATCCATCCGTAATCATTATATACAGCAAGTGTCCAAAGTGTACAGCCAGAAGTGTAGTTTAAGGACGTTGGCAATATCGTAAGCTTCATATACACAACCTCAGGCAAAAATAATAAAATTAGCACATGTTGATGATGTTAATCGTGTTTTTGTTTATTTTGCAATAAATGGAGTGACAGTTGATTATTCACAAAATAATTTTTACTTAATACCTCAACCTACGGGCTTCATATTTCAATCCTAAAACAAACTTAGTAAAATTAGGTGAACAGGTGAACTAGTTTCAGAGAACTACCGTTTTGTATGGAGAAGTCGCCTATTTGATTAAATCACATGTATTCCATCAGGCTATGCCCGCAGCTACTCGTTCCAGACAATGTAGTAGGGTTTCGGCTTGGGCGGGTGTATTTGCCAGAAGCTCTATGTCATCGGCGTTGTCTCGGTCCGTAATTGTTTGTGTGGCGTATCTTCTGCTTCTTTTTTTTTGTCAACTTGAAACCGTTGTTCTAAGCTCGTAGTCTAGACAGATGATGAAGTAGTATGGGGCTAATGTGTCCCCTTCCTGCACACCTGCTAAAGTGTCAAAGTATTCTGTGTCTCCATCCAGTGAGCGGATTTTTACTTTCGTGTTTCTATATAGCTTCATTATGGCTGTGACAGTTTCTTTGGAAGTCAGACCTGACAGATAAAATGAAACGCATTTTTTTTCAAGCTGCGGTCGTGTCGATACTACTGTATGGATGCACTTCATCGACGCTCACTAAATGTATGGAGAAAAGGCCTGACGGCAGTTATACAAGAATGCTGCAAGCAATATTGAACAAGTCCTAGAGGCAGCACCCTAAAAAGCAGCAGCTGTACGGCCATTTACCACCTATCACGAAAACTATTCAAGTTAGACGAACCAGACATGCAAGCACTGATGGAAAAGTAGGGATGAACCCATAGGTGACTTACTCCTGTGGACCCCTTCACCTGGACGAGCAAAGACAGGACGACCAGCTAGAACCTACATACAACAGCTCTGTGCCGATACAGGATGTAGCCTTGAAGACCTACCGGAAGCGATGGACGATAGAGAAGGGTGGCGAGTGAGGGTCAAGGAGATCTTTGCTGATGCAGTGACATGATGATGATGATGATGATGATTCTGATATTCTAAACTATTTTTCATAAGTCGACACTTTCCCTCAAATGTTATTATGTACTTATCTTTTTTTATTTAGTTTCTTCCGGAGGGATTAATCTCTTCAACTAGATCTATGATTATCCATATAAGCATGATAATCCATATAATAAGCCTTCATTTCAACTTCTGTTGACTTATTCAATTCAGGAATCTGTCTTTATTTTCCAAGCACTTATGTGGCATCCGATGAGACTCGAACTCACTCGTGGTGGTTTGTTGATCTAGCGCGCTAACTATTACAACACCCGAGGCACCCAGGCGGAACTGGGTTTTAATATTCACTTCGTTTCTGCTTTACAGAGAGGGCAAAGGGGGTGAGTGATTCATTAGAGTTAGAAGCGGTTGTGTGTCCGAGAAAAAGGCGATGCTGACCACAATGGCAAAGCGCCCAGAGATGGAGTTGCGAACAGACAATTAGTTTTCCAGATAGATGAACGTTGTAATCACAGTCCACTCAAGATCGTTTGATAATTGGAATTTGGCAGGGCATTAAAGAGGGGATAGTAACCCAAATCAAGTTAATGCACTCTATTAGTTATATAAGGGATGTAAAAATCTAAAGAGTAGTATCAGTATTAAGACGAGGAAAGATAGAAGAAAATGTGTAGTAGACAGAGAGAGAGAGAGAGAGAGAGAGAAAGAGAGAGAGAGAGAGAGTGCATGTGTGCGTGTGAGAGAGAGAAAGAGAGAAAGAGAGATTGAGAAAGGGAGAGTAAGAGATCGATAGAGTGTGAGATTGAGAGAGAAAATAAGAGGGACAGTGTAAGATAGATAGATAGATAGATAGATAAGGAGAGTTTAAGAGAGATTAAGTGGGAAATTGAGAGAGACAGTGAGAGATTGAGAGAGAGAGAGGGAGGGAGAGAGAATTAGATTGAGAGTGAGATAGATAAATCGAAATTAAGAGAATGGGAGAGAGAGAGAGAGAGAGAGAGATAGAGAGAGAGAATGAGTGAGGAGAAGTTGATTGAAAGATAGAGAGAGCGCAAAGGATAAAGAAGAAGGGAAAATGGTTTAGTTTTTGGATTCTTTGCTTAAAGGCATATCAACCTTCGGAGGTTATTTAATGCCTGAACCATCTGTTTAGAAGAACAGTCGTGATACTATTTAATCGCTACCTGGAGAAAAAAGGGGTTAAAAACCCTTCCCAATCGTATTACTGCAAAGTAAATAATATAGCGCAATCTGATTCCCAAGTTGCTTGCTACGATGTTGCAGTCCGGCTTGTTAACCATTACGACAAGCCTATTCGACTGGGGCAGTAGAATACACTTACTGCATCTCTACAGAGGGATAAGACCCACACCTAATGACTGTCGTAGATATGACATTCAACCATCTAACGGCAAGGCTCCAGCCTTGGAGATTTAGGGAATGTGGAGTACCCCTTCATTACCATTGGTCCCTGGTCTCCTCTGATCCGGAATGGTAGTTCTTGATAGCGTCCAATCTATACGCCAAATAGAACAAATTGTGAGCAAATAAATGACTGATGTTGAACTGTTATATAGCAATACTTGAAACTATTTAACTGTGTGCAAATGAGAGCTCAAGTTCGTTTAACAATGTTA